>JAMPIV010008951.1:0-245238 GCA_024509875.1 Oreohelix idahoensis | reverse complement strand
GACCAGAGTCAATCTCAATATGTAATTACATTCACCCAACAACGAAATTCCCTGTCATATTTTTTACATCACAAGAATATTTACCCTCCGACACCACTATCACCTCTCACCACTCCTATATTCTCCTCACTAGCTACACACAACACAACACAAAACCAAAATCATCCCCACCACACACCGAACATTATCATCTCTTCTATAACTAATATTACTTTTGTTTTTTTTATATTTTCCTCTTTATTCTATAGCGGGTAGGAAAAAGGGAATTCACTTATAAAAATTCCTTCTTCTCAAGTCAAGCAGCAACATAGTTGGATGAAGGTTTTGGAACAAACCGGTTGTTATGTTCATGTAAGAGGGTAAAAGCACAACTCCTTCCAATAAAAAAAATGTTAAAGCTACTTCTAAATCAGCTTGTTGTTTGTAACAAGACTACAACACATCCACATACATTACAGCGTTCTGGTGAGATCACTGTTGGATAGTGTACCTATACCTAAACTTTCACGAAATACACAAAAATCTCCTGTTATTGCTTAAGAATACACTACCTCCACAATAATTGGTCAATCTACACAAGTCTGCGGTATGACCTCTTTAAAAACGACAGTGAAAACTCATCATCTAAGCGCTCCTGTAAAGTTTTTATTTTGACGTATGAAGTTATGCGCGCATGCGCACCCGTCTTCGGTGATCTGATAAATATACATCTAGCGTTTATACAGCGTCGAGCTGGCCCCTAAATATTATAGAAATAATGGCTTAACAAAACTATTTAAAACACTACAGATAACCAATAGTGCTTTTACACTGTGAAAAGGACTATCAAACCAAGAAAGCTAACACCAGTTAGTTGTAATTCACACCAATACCTGCACACAAACCACCAGACAAACCAAAAGCTACTTCTAAATCAGCTTGTTGTTTGTAACAAGACTACAACTCATCATCATAGATAACAACGTTCTGATGAGATCACTTTTGGACAGTGTACCTATACCTAAACTTTCACGAAATACACAAAAATCTCCTGTTATTGCTTAAGAATACACTACCTCCACAATAATTGATCAATCTACACAAGTCTGTGGTATGGCCTCTTTAATAGTCTAACTGTTGTAATATATCTAAATATATGTATAACTAAATATATGTATAACTAAATATTGTCTGTAAAATATATATTGTAATATATGTCTAAATATATGTCTAACTGTTGTAATATATGTATAAATATATGTATATATAATTGTTGTAATATAAATATTATCTACCTGTAAAATAAATATTGTCTATATGTATACCTGTCTGTAATATGTACATATAACTGTTTGTAAAATAAAAAAACACATAACAACACAACCGCCATTATTGACATAATATATTACTACATAAAAAGCCATGCGCCGCCTGCAGAATCGATTCATACACTTACAATACCACCACACACAAATTTTCACATCGACAACGCGTCAACTATCGATCAGCCTTTACTACACGTGCGAAAATATTTTGGTGAATCCTACCTCAAGTTTCCTACCAAAACCGGCATTACGTTAACTCGCCCTGAGTTGGAACATTTGTTGGCTTTACAGGGTGAAATCCTCGCCGAATTTGACCAATTACAGTTACCAAACACGGATACCTGTCCTACTACTTGTACCAGTAACACGTTTGACGACTACATCAACTCCAGTTGTTATCAACCAATATCCCCAGAACCGAGTTGGTTTCCTAACACCAACCCTTGTCCCCCTACAGCAACGACAGCCAACCACCTGGCCGATGTCTCTAATCTACCACCGAAGACACAGACCTACAAAGCGGCTGAGACTAGCGGTTTAGCTTGACATGTCGTCTTCCTTTAAAAGAATTAAATATATTTATTACACCTCTACACCTCACGGTAGAAGGGGAACGACTAAGTATGTAAGTATTACACTTAAAGAACCTTTGTTATCTATGCTGTCTAAATATGGTATGTATAAATATCGTATTTATATTGTCTAATTGTTGTAATATATGTCTAAATATATGTATAAAAAGACAACACAACACAATGCCGAGTCATACACAATACAACAAAACACAAAAATATCTACACAAAAAAAAATGGTATAGCAAAGTCTCTAACACTTCGCTACCACCTCTCGATGCTGGTCCTAGTATAGTCAAGTCTCTAACACTTCACTCTCACCTCTCAATGCTGGCACATTCGCCTGCTTCACCCCAAAATGTACACACCCATGCGTTGTCACCCGCGCCAGCACAAAAAGACTTCATTCGCTTCAAAAACCCTATTAGTAACCTAAGCCAACATTATCGATTTTTTTAAATTTCCCGTCATTTTCGATTATATATATATATATATATATATATATATATATATAAATATATATATATATATATATATATATATATATTAATATATATATATATATATATATATTCATTTCATAACCCTCCACTCCCACAGGAGCATAGGCCTTCAACAAACACATGCCAAGTCCTCCTGTCACGTGCCATCATCTCAAGTTCTTCCATGTTCTCCTCATCATTTTCACCTCTGTTTCCAACTCTCTTCTCCATGTACTTCTTGGTCTTCCTCTGCCTCTCTTGCCCTGGGCGTTCCAGAACAAGGACTGCCTTGTAATGCTATCAACAGGTTTTCTCAGTGTGTGTCCTATCCATCGCCATCGTCTTCTTCTCATTTCTTGTTCCACTGGCACTTGTCTAGTTCTTGTCATCAGTTCCACGTTGGTAACCTTGTCATACCATTTTAATCCCTCTATTCTACGCAAGCACCCATTTATGAAAGTCTGTAGCTTTTTGGTTGTTGTCTTTGTTGTTCTCCATGTCTCTGAGCCATACAATAGGTCTGACTTCACATTTGAGTTGAAGATTCTTATTTTCGTGTTGGATCCTATTTCTCTTGATCTCGATATATTTCCCAATGCAATGAAAGCTCCTCTTGCCTTTTGTATTCTTATTTTGATATCGCTGTATATATATATTGTCTAAGTATTTTGTATAAACAACACGCCCAATATCACACAAAAAAAATCCCACTAACCCACCCTCCTGCTACACCCCAAAATGTACACACCCATCCGTCGTCACCCACGCCAGCACAAAAAGCTCCATTTGCTTCAAAAACCCTCTTAGTAACCTAATCCAACATTATCCATTTAAAAAAAAAATTTCCGTCATTATCGATTTTTTTATATTTTATATATATTGTATGTATATATGTATAAACAAACACACCAACACACTACCAGTCCAATACAACTTCACACCAAAATCCCCCTCTAACCTACACCCGCCAGCTACAGACTACATGCATCGTCACCCGCGCCAGCACAAAAAGACCCCACTCGCTTCAAAAACCCCCTTAGTAACCTACTAAGCCAACATCATCGATTTTTATTTTTTTTCCGTCATTATCGATTTTATATATATATATATATATATATATATATATATATATATATACACGTATATATGTATGTATATATGTCTAAATAACACACCTAACATCACACAAAGATCCCCCCTAACCTACACCCACCAGCTACATTACACCCATGCGTCGTCACCCACGCCAGCAGTAAAAACCTCCACTCGTTTCAAAAAAGCCTCTTAGTAACCTACTAACCCGCCATTATTGATTTTTTTTATATTTTCCGTCATTATCGATTTTTATATATATTTATATATGTATGTATATATGTCTAAATAACACACCAACACACAACACAAGCACACACAAAATCCCCCTATCCTAACCTCGCCCGCTACATTACACCCATGCATCGTCACCCACGCCAGCACAAAAAACCTCAACTCGCTTCAAAAACCCCCCTTAGTAACCTAATCCAACATTATCGATGTTTTTAAAATTTTCCGTCATTATCGATTTTTTATATATTTTATATATATTGTATGTCTAAATAACCCACCCAACATCACACAAAAATCCCCCCTAACCTACAAAAGAACCTTTTTTATCTACGATGTAAATATTGTATAAAGAAACACACTACCACATTGTACACACACCTCCCGTCTTCCAATATAGAATATAAAATATACTGTACATGTCACTATATATTCCTATAATTTGTTACTACTGTAACAAAACACTACTATTTGCCAATATATACTCATATGTGTTACCATATAAAAATTGTACAATGTCAATATATGATATTGTTATTTGACAACAGTATTTGAAAAATAAAATATATTAACTAAATTCTTTGTTACCTATGTCTAAATATCGTCTACCTGTTGTAAATATATATCTCTAACTGTTGTAATATATGCCTTATTGTATAACTAAATATTGTAATATATGTAAATATATATCGTATAACGGGTGTACCATAAATATTTTCTATAAACAACCACACACAACAACACGCGCGCCACCGTATTTCCTTATATAAAAAGTCACGCGCCTGCAGACTATATAAAAGTCACGCGCCTGCAGAGCGCCACCACATTTTCTTTATATAAAAGTCACGCGCCTGCAGACTATATAAAAGTCACGCGCGTGCAGAATCATACCTATTTCCTCCCTACTATACTACTGACGTGTCGGATTTACATAATATTTAATTGTGGCGCGATTTAGATTGTTATATTTATTAACTACGGTGCTGATGCCGAAATAGTTTATTTTAGTGTGGGGAGTGCTGCAATTTATTAATGTGTTACAGCTTACTAGAATAAAGTCCTGTGTTTCTTCAGTAATGTTAGACTGATAATGTGGTGTAAGTATTAGTAAGATCGGCTATAGCTAATTGGTGTTAGTTTTCTTAGTTTCATAGTCCTTTATGCAGTGTAAAATATCTATTGGTTATCTGTACCGCTTTAAATAGCTTTGCTAAGCCATTATTTCTATAATATTTAGTATTATAATGTAAGGTTACTATAGAATGTACAACCACGCAGCTTAGCTGGGTTGTTAGCGTGGCTGTATGCTGTCCTCGCAAGATGGCAGCCACGTGTTATAGGCCTAGTGATGTATTTAGTTCTAGTAATTAATAATAATAATAATAGCCCCTTCAGTCATAACTGACTATGGGAATGCGCCCCTGAGGTGACAGCCCTCAGCTGCTTATTTTCCTGGTGCTCCTTTCGACGTTTTCTCTCCTCCTCTGCTTGTTGTGTGAGCCTCTTTTCGTCCACTCTGAGGTGGCACCGTAAATAGCATCGCAACTTAGTGCGATCGGCAACGTCATCCTCCCATGTTGCTGGATCCATGTCCAGTGCCCTCATATCTCTCTTGCACACATCTTTGAACCTCAGCTGTGGTCGCCTTGTAAATATGATACCCCTACTTTTGGTACGTGGAGCACATTTGAGACATAAACGTTCCTGTTTGCTCCTTTCGGAGCAGGGCGACACAAGTGCGGCTGAATCCAACAGAAGCCTGCACGAAGCATTTATATGCTATGGCAGTGGTTTGTTTCTGTAACAATGTGTTTTATATGATGAGTTTCCAATCTCATCAGTCGGCATTTACGACATGCTTCAGAGTGCAGGGACGGATATTGAGATGGATCAGTTGCGAGGTGGTGGTTTATGCTCATTAATGAGAGTATTCGTTGTACATATAGTTTAATATTATTTTATGCATATTTCATTATTATTTAGTTATTATCATGTGTCGGGTAATTTATGAGAGCACGTGGGTCCACTTGGGAACAAATTATGTCGCTTCTCGATTCCTTATGGAGCATATGGCCACCAGTGTGTCTGGCCTCCACATGGAGACCGCACAAAGCATTCAGATGCTTTTGCAGTAGTGGTTTCGGTAGCAATCTGTGTTACATGGTGAGATTGCCAGCCTCATGCACAACACCATACTTGTCTGATTAGATGACATGCATGGGCTGAGTGTGTGTGCATGATAGCTGAATGTTTCAGGTAGCGGGGAAGAAGTACAGCTTGACAGGTGAGAGCATGGTGTTTCTCATTATTTAACTATTTTGATTTTAACTAGTCGGTGCTTTGTTTGCGTTTCAGATTAGCAATTGAGCACAGGCTGGGTGTTTTGTTTGTTTGGTAACTTGTTTGATGTTTGTTCATTAGTTTGATTTGTGGGTTTGGTGACTGACTGGGTTGTATGAATAAATACAGCCCCTGCCTTAGAATCAGAGTTTTATTGTTGATCGGGTCGGTTGCGAGTGTGCAAGAAAGTGATCAAATATCACAACAGCATCATCATCTCTCGCCCACCCTATCACATATATATTCATTGTGGTGGATTTGATGTTAATAGATGTTATCATTCAATATTTCTAATGTACTGAATGAGGTCAGCTGTGAAGGTCCCTGATTATAATAAATTTTGGGTTGAGTTATCAGGGTACCTTTCTGCTACCACCTTATGACCTCAATCAGACTTGTTCTGGACTAGTATGTATGATAGCTACGTATAATGTCTAGGGTTATGAAAGAGTGTAATGTAGTGTAAGTAAAATTACTACAAATACATTTAAATTCTATCACATATAGATATAAGACAGGGTCAATACCACAACCACAAACAAACTAACACTCTATTATATAACTTATGGGAGTCTGTGGCTGAATGTTATGTAATATACTAGAATACAATTTATTTGCCCTGAATTAGAATTTTCTGAGTCAGGACCAACAACAAAATGAAATTTATGGTTTTATTTACATAAATATTTATAACACAATGGATCTTCTGTCCATACAAAGGACTATTATAATTAAATTATGTGTAGGTATTTCTCTAAACTGGGTGACACTGGTAACTAATGGTGGGGTGGGGCGTTTGCATCATTCCCCTTCTTTATTTTAGTATCTTGTGGAAAAGTTATTTTATAATCAAAGATTTTATGTCTCTGGTAATAAAGTCAGTGGATGACCGTTGAAGTGCCGACACATAGGCACTTAACTGTAGGTTGATGGTAGATATGATGCTGACAATTTCCTTTCGTTCACTCGAATGACCAGACTGACACAGTCCCTGGTGTAGAATAGTATAGTAGACCGCTTGGTCCAATAAAGTTTCACTTCTCTCTCTCTCTCTCTCTCTAGTAAAATCACCAGGGTCCTGGTACTACATTAGCACCAGAACAAAAAACTCTGAAACAAGGTTATGATTCTGTACAACATGTCTGTAATAACATTCCACAATTAATACATGGTATAATTCAATAAAAGAAAAGGGTCAGATCTCTCTGACCACCCCATGTCAACCATTTCCTTCTGAGATAACAACTCATACCAGTGCTCCTGTTCTTTTCCCTAATGGCTACAACGCCTCTTACACTGCAACAATGATTCTCTCCCATAGAATTTTGTGGATTAGCCTTCCCACTGGTAACTGTGGAAATCATTTTAAGTTATACAACTCCTGTCAATTTTTACTGCTGGTGTGCAACACCACAGTCCCTGCATAAGTCTGCTGGGGACCTCTGTACTTAGTCGTAACGCCTTCCCAAACAAGCAGTATCTCATACACCAAATTTGGTTGTAATAATAAGATTAATAAAGTCATTCTTACCACAATTCAAAGAAATATCACAAACATACGTTGACTGGCATTAGCATTAAGGTAAGTTTAGCTTTGCCCCCGGTCCAGACTGCCAAGAATTATTATTTCACTCTAGGCACTGCTGTCCTCAACGCAGCTTGCTTTCAAAAACTTCTGTATCAACTGGCGACAAGCCTTTGCTTGCTTTTGCCAATATTATCAGACGGCCCAATCAGCGAGGGTCTAGCTTTTTAAATTCAAAATTTAAAAAAAAACAAAAGCCAAACTCCAAACTTCTAGGAGTGAGTCTTCAAAATGTAGTTAGCTTTTTTTGCCTAACCAATACCCTCCTTCCTATACTTTTCTATCAACCAATCGGATTTGAATCACTCTAATGCCTCTTTTTAAACTAGCGTCCCCCACTAACGTAATGGATAAATGAGCGAAAACAACAGTCTGTCCATCTTAGCGTGCGTAGACATATAGTATTATCTCAATATCTTGGCTAATAATTAGACTACCATATATTTTTAAATATATTATTGCTTAGGGGATCCTAAGCTATCTTTATATATGATTTTTATGGCTATATTATTTGTCGTTTAGATTTTCAGTTTTGTCACTGTTAATCGTCAATTTCAACTTTTCCAAAAGTCGGCCATCTTTTCCCCTCCCTCTCTCATTTTTTCCCATTCAAATAAACCAACTAGTTGTGTTACGTCAGAAATACACTAGTCGGCGAAAATGGAACACTGTCTGTGTGTTTATGTATTCTGATTTGTCCAACAGAGAGGTTATAGTATTAGTCCCGCGTGCAGAGCGAAGAGGGGTTTTTGCCAAGCGTTGGTAGTATTGGCGTTAATTATTACTATCGTTTCGTTCTTGCTACTGGAAAATGTCCGAGTTACTACTAATTTGAGCGTTAAAGTTAAAATATTACGTTAATTGAGACGGTAGATTGGTGTCACAGTTCCGGCAGATCGTTAATTGTAATGTCTCAAAACGGAAACTAAAAAAAAGGCGTGTTAGATTTTACAGCGGGATCGTTTTTATAAGCATTTCCTCTGCACAAACGGCAGCGCTATACTGGCGTAGAGACGATTTTAAGCAGACACTTACGGTCGGGTATTATTTATTATCATAGGACCACAATCTTACTGAATTTAGCGATTATCTCACAGAATTCGCTACATTCATGAACCACCACAGCAAAGCGCTGGTGACTGATTCAAGCGGGGTCTCACAGGGAACCAAAAGCAGAGGTAAACCCAGACTCCGAGAAGAGCAGGGAGTGGTTGATGATGATATCATATTATGTATTTACTATCATTCGTAATAAGTTGTATGTATACTTAAACATGTTCACCCAGGCACAAGCCACTGCACCATGTCTCTTCTTGTTACTTCAACCACCTTCCTCAGATACCTCATTTCTGAGGTTTGGATCTGGCTTTTGTGGGTTGTAGTCATTGCCCATGACTCGCATCTATATGTCAAGACTGGGACATAGGTGGAGTGGTATACAGCCATCTTCGTTTTCTTACCAACCTCTCTCTTGCTAAGGAATCCTCGATTTATGGCCTGAAAAAGTCTCCCAGCTGCAGCTTTTCTAGTGGCCAACTCTTCTTTGATGCCTCCCTTTCGGTCTATAATAGCTCCGAGATATTTAAAGTGGTCGACCTGTTCTCCAGGACCTGTTCTCCCAGCTTAATCTGATGTCTTCTTTCTTCTCGTGATATCACCATGGATTTTGTTTTAGAGCTGCTTATGACCATCCCTCTCTTCTCCAGCTCTTCCTTCCAGACTTGCAGGTTGGATTGGAGATGTGCCTCTGATTTAGCCATCAGGGCAACATCATCAGCAAATGCCAGCTCTGAAATATAGACCTGTCTCATCTTCCAGTACCCCACTGAATACTTTCTTGTTCTCTCCTTACATACCTTGATGATATCGTCCATGAGGAGTATGAAAAGATAAGGTGACAGGATATCACCTTGTCTTATACCAGTGGTGGTCCTGAACTCTTCTGACTTATGGTTTGTCATCCTGACATAATTTCTGCAAGACTTGTAGAAGCTCTGTATAGCATGAATCAGAGGTGCTGGAATGTTCTTCCTTGCCAAACAGTCCCAAAGTTTGCTCCAGGGGACCCTGTCATACGCCTTTTCCAGATCTATGAAACAAAGATGGATCTCACTCTTATACTCAAGGGCCTTTTCACTCAGCTGTCTGAGTGTGAAGATTAGGTCTTGAGTACTTCGGTTTGCTCGGAATCCGCACTGGACCTCATCCAATTGTGGCTCAGCTAGGCGTCGGAGTCTCTGCTCTAGGATTCTAGAGTAGATTTTACCAGGGACACTGAGAAGGGATATGCCTCTATGGTTTCCACATTGTCGATTGTCACCCTTTTTGAAAATTGGTGTTATGATGGCAATCTCCCAATCCTTTGGTATGGTCTTGTTGCACCACGCTGCCTGTAGGACCCTTAAGAGTAATAGGTCGCCTGATGCTCCCATGTACTTAACCATTTCTGGTGTTATACCATCATGCCCTGCTGCTTTGCCCATCTTGATTTTCTCCAGTGCTGCCTTCAGTTCTTCCATCTTTATGTCATCTTCATCACCATTGGTTTCCTCTTCTGTGCTAGTGGTTATCATTTCTGATGCTTGACCTTGCTCACCATCAAGGAGTTCTGAGAAATATTCTTTCCATCTTTCCATTACTTCCTTCGGGGCAGTAAGCAATTTGCCTTGCTTGTCCTTTATAAATTTGAGAGGGCATTGTTTTTCCTTCCTCATGTTCTTTAGGGTCTTATAGAACAATTTCTGGTTTTCTTGTGCATCTTTTTCTAGCTTTTCTCCAAATTTCCCAGGACTTCTGTTTTGCTGCTAGCACTTTGTTCTTTGCTTCTGTTCTGAGTGTCACATATTCTCTATATTTTTCCATTTGTCCTGTTGTGTTTTTAGCTCCTAAGTATTGTTTCCATGCCATTTTCTTCTCTCTTATTTTCTCTTTGACTTCCTCTGTCCACCAAGGTGTCCTCTTTCTCTTGTTCCCAAGTCGGACTTCACCACATGCTTCTGCAGCAGCTGTCTTTATGATGTCCTTGAATTTAAGCCAGAGGGTTTCCAAGTCATCAGGTTGTTCTTCTGTGTTTCTCACCGCTGTAGCAATAAGCCCCTGATATCTGGTCTTAATTTCTGGCTCTCTCAGCTTGTAGGTCTTAATGCTCATTTCTCTGCTTCGTTTACTTGGTTTCTTGCGTGATGTTGGGCAGTTCCTAGGCTGAGCAACTCTTTCAGTTGTTCTTTTGATTGTAAGCAGGTAGTGATCACTTCCAATCTCTGGCCCCCTCCAGACTCTAGCATCCCGGACATATTTGAATGAGCTCCTCCTAACAATGGCACAGTCAATTACTGACTTCTCATTCTTTGTTGGTTCACATCTAGTGTATGCATGTATGCGCTTATGGGGGAACTTTGTGTTTGTAATGATCAGATTCTGCTCACTGCAGAATCTAAGGAGTCGCTTTCCATTGTCATTGAGAGTATCTTCTCCATATCTTCCGATAACTCCACCCCATCTAGCATGGTCATTTCCAACTCTGGCATTAAAATCTCCGAGCATGATAACTTCATCTAGGCAGTCATCCACTGTCCTTTGAAGCAGCTCGAAGAATTCCTCCTTGACCTCTGGTCTCTCATCCTCATTTGGCCCATACACTATGACCAGGTTGACTATGGTTTCTCCTTCTTTTAGTTTTACAACCATAATGCGCTCCGAGACAAAGTTCCATCCCTTGATACTATCTTTCTGGTTTTTGGCCACAATGCAACCCACGCCCCCTTTAGCTCTTTCAGATGTGGGTACACCACTTTAGAGCAGCGTGTTGCCATCGAGATCCATGACTCCTTGTCCCTTTTTCTTTGTTTCCGTTATAGCCAGGATTTCTAATTTTGCTTTCCTCATCTCTTCCACCAGCTCCTCTTCTTTCCCATTTATACTTCTTGTGTTTCATGTTCCATAAGTCGTAGTCCGTTCCAGTTCGTCGCCTTTAGAATCAGTCCGGTTTTCTCTCTTCTAGTTCGTGTAATCATGTTTTAAAGCAAACAGGTGATTGGCCTGTTGTGCCTTTGCATGGTGGAGGGGCTGTCTCCTTACGGCCTCCATGCAGGCCGCCCTCCTCCTTTTTCAGCCGGGCTTGGGACCAGCCTAGGCGGAGTTATTTATTTATACCAATAACTTATAATTATTTGTCACGGGTTGTCTTCCTTGCTCGGCAGTGATGGTCCGACAGTGGCCAAACTTTAGAGTATTCTTCTTCTTCCTCGTTCGTCCTGAAAAGGACGGTGGTTGCGTTGTGTCTGTTTACGCCTAAGCTGTGATATCTGCACCTTTCGGTCGACACATCCGACTTCTGCACGGCATTTTTAGGACCGGGTTTGCCTTCCCATTGCGATCCACACTCGCTCAGCCAGACTGCACTGCTGCAGACTGCTTCCAGGACCACCACGTGGAGGTGGAGTGCGGTCTTGACCAGCTCTGATTCGCTGGTCCTGACGCAGGCAGTCAAGCTATGAGTCGCTGACTGCGTTCTCTATTGCTGCGTCTTTAGGTCCACTTTAGAGTAAAACTGAGGGTCTTTAAAGGTATCTACCTTCGCTCAAGATTACTCTTGGCAAAGTTGTAAATAGAAGGATGGTGCTTCTATTTTACGGAGTCTTCATAGGATATTTCAGAAATCAAGCACAACGTTGAATTTATCAAGACTACTGTGAACTTTGCATCTTCCCGCCCCTACTATGAAGAGAAAGATATATTAGCTCGTTCTGAGCCCCGAAATGAATTATTAAGTAAAATATCCTTAAGTAGCTCTGTTGTATTTATTTTTAAGATAACTGATTCATACGTGTGCACTTCTCTCTGTAATATTATTAAATCAACTATTGATTTGTAAATACATATAACAAATTCAATATTCAGTTATTGTTTAACATGAGTAATTAAATGAGTGAAGTTGGTGTATTAAAAAAAATGGAGTTTGGCTTCACAGAAAATTAGTTCAGGGGGTAATTTCTTTGAGTGGTGAGTTCTTTTGTTATGGCCAGATTAAAATCACTTACTGGTTTGCTGTCTGCTCTGTCAATTATCGACTTCTGTGGTGAGAGTAGTTGCAGGGGTAACTTCTCCTAGCGTCAAGGCACGGATCTTCACAACCTGTCAAAGGCAGGTATCTAGCGTAGACCACAAGCTCATGATCCACAGACTAGTATCATTCTGGTATCAGACACTGGTTTCTCCAACTTGTACCACGAACTGGTATCACCAACTTGTACCACGAACTTTAGAAGAAAACAAACGTTTGACACTTATTCAGGCACCTTCCCCGCTGTCCGTTCCACGACCCTTCCCTTATGTTTCTCAGTAATTTATCCTCGTGACATCAATGATATACACATTGGATAGGGTGAAAATCATCGTTAATTCATGTAATCTGACGAGAAAAAAATTTGGCTCGACAGCGGAAAACGACATTTGCCCTGTTTACACATGTTTAAATACACATACAAACTTATTAAAATGTTAATACAATAATTATTTACACTCTGATTTCATCATTATCCACTCCCTGCTCCACTTGGAGCCTGCCTGAGGCTACCTTTGCTTTTGGTTCCCTATGAGACCGCCGGCATGAAGCAGCCACCAGCGCTTACCGTGGTGGTTCATGACTCTATCATTTTCATATGCTGGGGTTGCCAGCCCCGTATGAGCTTGTACAACCACCAGCGAGCTAAACATGTCAAATGTAACATATAAAATGATAAAATTATTTACGTTAAAACTTACCCCGTGTAATCGGGTTATTTAAAAATCTCTGACACAAGAAGAGTTCCGAATAATGTCGGGCCACAGGGTATGAGGCCGTCTTACAGGTATTTGAGTATTACTGTAAAGATAATCGTACCATTATCCTGTTTATAGGTTCCGAGGACTTTGTGGTCTCCAGTGTTATAAAGTCGACTTTTCTTGCTGATTAATTTCAGTAGATCCTCAATACTAAGTACAATCCTCGTTATTGTAATTCTATATGTCTTCGGTCCTGGCTAGTCTGAAGGTGTCGTCTTGACTCAATGGAACACAGTTCTGAAGTCGGAAAATGTGCTACGTTATATGGGGCTTTTCGCGCACGCTCTTCAAGTTTTCTTACGCGTTGAAAATCGCTAATCAAACGTAGTCTGTTTTAATATATCTTTTCTAGACCAAGCAAATTTAAACGTTTGACTTAAATATATATCTTCTCTCCCTTTTCTCATGAAAGTTGGCGTGACACGGGTAATTTCAAACTCTTCCACATAAGGTATTGACATTTCCTCTTTTAGATAACTCATGTCTGTACTTCATAACAAACATTCCGTTTAATTTGTTATTATAACTGTTGACAAACACGAGTGGTCATCCCTGTTCTTGGTCTCATTTGTGATCTTGATCTTTCTTTTATTTCTTTTAACGTGGCTTTATTTATTTTTAAAAAATCATTTTTCTTCCACTTCTAAAACTAGATCTAGCTATCGGAGACGCCCCATTTTCATAATCATAATCTTTTGATTTATCGCTAAAGTCATCTGGATCAGAACTCTCAGTGCTCAATAATTCATCATCGTGATCATTTTCATTTAGAATCCACGACTTAATATTTGTAGTAAAGTACATCTGTGTGATACCCCGCTCAAATTTCCCCGCTTGAAAAATAACTAACGTAGTCCTAAATTCTATTAATAACTACAGTGTTTGAAATTCGTCTGGGGCAAAGTCAAATTTACCGATTGAAAATTAACTTACTTACTTACTTACTTAGTCGTTCCTTTTTTACCGTGAGGTGTAGAGGTATTGAAAATTAACTAACTCCTAAAATCTATTAATAGCTACAGTATTTGTAATTTGCCAAGGGCAAGGTCACATCTACCACCAACATTTTAACTAAAGAATTTGAATTTTTTCTAACACCAAACGTTAAAAGTTACTACCCCCTTTTAACACACTACCCTTCCCAATATTTATTAACGAACGCCGAAAAATTAACAACCAATAGTATTGTTACCTCGTTTTTGGGTAGTGTGACGTACGTCTAGTTTGTCAAGTGAATTTTCCCTGATTTGATGGATGATTAAAGGGACTTTAGCTTTTCATAACATTAGAATCCCTGAACATCAGTATTGTTGTAACTTTTCATCAACGAAGAGTAGCGGCTATGATCAAAGCAGTCAAAGAAGATCCCCAGAACAGAGAAGCAGAAGTTTACCATCTCCGTACGAACACTGAACAGTTCGCAAGACGGACACGAGCGGTCAGAAGAAAGCTTCTTGCAGACTTCGCACTTCTGTGGCCACCGGCAGACTTGCCCGAAAGACGGAACGCTCAGCGTAGCGGATGCGATCTGAGGAATCAGGAAACTCACCGCAAACGAGGCTAGTCTCGCCGAAATTTCACATCCTCGTGCGAGCAGCCTGAGACGAACGTAGATCGGAAGCCAGTCGGGCCATCGTGGTTAGCATGGCGGCTAAATAACTTCGACTTTCCCTGGGAACTGAAGAGGCGCGAAATTTTCACACGTACCATTTATCTTGCCTTTCTAATAGATAAATACAGAATCTGAAAGGGCAACGTTATCATTCGTTCTGACAGAATTCTAAGATTCACTAGCATATAGCTAAATTCCTGTTAGATTTCATCTAAATTGTTGGCTATTGGAGTGAAATTCTTTTTCTGTGCAGACGGTAATTAATACTTTAGCTTCGAGTGATCAGTGGTCTAGTTATTTCATATTTAGTTCACGGGATTGTGGTGTAAATTTAACCTTATTAAATAAGCCCACCTTCAAAGTTCTAGTGCCAACTAAATGTTACATCTATAAGTTTATTTCCTAATACAATAGCCGCTTAAGGGAATTATAACTTTAATACAGTTTAGTTCTGTATAAATAGATGTGCTTTCAACTATTAACCTCACGGGGAGTTTTTTCTTGCTTTATTAATTGAAGACGCGAGTGCAGAAAATAGTTAAACTTTAAATGTATCGCGCGTTAGATTTTAATATGATTTTATTGTATTTCATGTTTTTTCTATTGCATCCAGAATGATCTTTTGAACCTCGCATCCCAGCAATTTAGCAGCAATGAAACATCATTTAAGCAGCCATTACGCAGCAATAATATATATCTAGAGTCTTGCCGACTCAGTTCGATTACTCCAGTGACTTATGAACATATTTGAAATTTAATCTTTGTGGCGATCCTGTTGGGATTCAGCTATCTGAAGTATACAGAAACAAAGCAAACCCAAAGACTATTTTAAAATCCCAATTCATAAAGTCGTTTTATAGTTATCAAACTGGAAGAAGAACTGTGAACAGTAGCAATATTTTACTCACTGCTCTATTGGTGAAGAAGAACATAGATTTCCCTGACACTGTCTGTCAAGCATAATCATTGGATTTTACCACCCCCTGAAGAACTTACCTCAGTGTTATGTAGTTTGTGACATTACTGCAAAAGAAAGTTATCTCCACCAGCTGTGCCAATCTTAGACACCACACCATTTCTCACACCTAGCCAAGTGCCTGTGCCATTCTTTAGGAACTTTATCTAATAAACAAACAGTACCGTTAAACTTCAACGTCCAGCGATTTCGGGACACTTTGTTAACTTCAACAACCCGCTAATCTGGGGCTGTACACGGAAGAAAACGCTTTTACCTAAGCCAAGGTTTAGTGCTGTTTTTTTATGTATTTCCTATGAAGTGCCAGAATTCACCATTTGGTAAGTCTGTGTAAGTGTGACTGTGTGCTGGCTAGCCAAGCGTGTTTTTTTTATGAAAAAGGAGATTTAATCTTTTTACCCTTATAATTAGTTCAACCTAGTATTAAGGTGTATTGTATTAATTGTACGGGATTTCTCCTAGCGGGATTATTTAACTGTGAGCATTCCCCCCTCCCGGGAAAATTGGTTGATTAAAGGAAAACATTTGATGACCCCTAGCTTTTCCTTTACCCCTTATTACTGTAACCCCCTTGACTCAGAGTAATAAATTTACCATTGGGTTAAATTGCCTATCTCTGATCATCACATCCCCCCCCCCTTCTCGTCCTTGGGACCGGGTATTTCTGTTAGTAAATACAAGCGGGAAAAGGTGCATTGGATACTTCTCCTCAACCCCCCCCCCCCCCCGTCATTTTGTATTTTGTAACCCATGATTTCTGACTGTAAATTGATATTACTTGTGACTTGATTTTATGATAATAAAAGTATTAAAAACTTTATTAGCATCTGGTGTTGGCTGGCCCAAAACCCAAACCTTTCCCATATTTTGTTATCGTAGTGTGTATTCATGTACGTTGTGCGTCAGAATCACCAAATCGGTGTGTGCGCATGAGCGACTGGAACTGACAAACAACTGTTTGTTCAGAAGAGTGGTAGGAATAGTTTTGAGAGACAAATATTGTCGTAATAAGAGACTGTCCTTACTCTTCCCCAGCCCTTGTGAATCTACTACCTCACTTTCCTAAATCCTTATTCTCACCGAACCTTCACTATCATTCTACACTCTAAAAGGACCAATATCCATCAGAACTCTCTCAGATAAAAAAATTACGACAGGTAGAGACCAAAAATCTAAGTTGTAATGGCAAAAATGCCGATTCTGTGCTTTAATAAAAATTAAATAATTTATTTCTCAATAACTAAATGGAATTACGAGTGGCGTTCAGAAAGTAATGCACCACATCGTTTTTCTCAGGAGCTGTTTATTCAAAAAGCATGAAATTTATACACAATATACATAGATATGTCTTTTAAACATAGGTATTATTCAACATAATCCCCATCAACTTCTACGGATTTATGCCAGCGCGAAACAAGTGCATGTTTTCCTAGCCCGTACCAGATTTTATCTTGATCATGTAGCCATTTCTTCGCTGCATGAATCACTCCTTCATCATCTTCAAACCTTGTCCCACGGAGTGCATCTTTAAGTGGACCAAATAGATGAAAATCAGAATGTGCCAAATCGGGACTATAGGGTGGATGGGGTAGTATAGTCCAACCCAATTTGGTGATTGCTTCCCGTGTTGCCAGACTTGTGTGAGGTCGCGCATTGTCGTGAAGAAGAAGCAGGTCTGCTGGATTCTTGTGCGGCCGAACTCTGCGAAAACGTTGATTGAGCTTTTTCAATATCTTAATGTAAGCTTGCGAATTGATTGTCTCTCCTCTTGGCATAACGTCCACAAGAATCACACCTTCAATGTCCCAAAAGACAGTAATCATGACCTTTCCAGCTGAAGGAATTGTCTTGAATTTCTTTCTTCGTGGTGATTGCTGATGATGCCACTCCATTGACTGTCTTTTTGTCTCAGGTTCAAAATAATGTGCCCAGGTTTCGTCACCTGTAACGATCTAAGCCAAAAAGTTATCTCCATCAGCATTGAAACGTTCCAACAATTCAGAAGAAATTGCTTTCCTTTGCAATCGGTGGTCATTTGTGAGACTTCGAGGAACCCATCTTGCACAAACCTTAGAAATCCGAGATTTTTTATAACTGCATTTGCACTACCAATGCTGACTGACAGCTGTAAGGCCAATTGTTGAGTAGTGATTCGCCTATCAGTAAGAATAATGCCCTCATCGCATTTCAACATTTCTGCGTTGGTGGCTGTGGCAGGACGTCCACAGAGCGGCCGATCAAGCAGCTCCGTATCTCCACTTCCTGATTACTTGATTCTCTGAACCAAGCAACTGACTGTACTCCTGTCGACTGCAAAACTTCCATGCACATCACATAGACGCTTGAGAATGTTCGCATCAGTTTCCTTCTCTGCAACGAGAAATTCTATCACAATTCGCTGTTTATAACGCAAGTTGCTAACACGCTCCATTTCAATGGTTTAGGGCAGCCGTATTATTTGGCCGGTTGCAATGCAATTTGGTGCACGCAATTGACGCATGTCAGATTTGAAGTGTGCAAAATTTCATGCTTCTATCTTCATTAATAGCTGAGAAAAACGATGTGTTGCATTACTTTCTGAACGCCTCTCGTAGATTGAAAGGGATATCTCGAATCATAGCGCTGATATTGATTAATATGATGCCATAAAGATTTCCCATAATAAAACTATCTTGACGTAGAAATATTTATTTTATTAATATTTTCAGTTGGGAAAAAGCACAATTAATTTAAAAAAAATTACACATATGAAAACGGGGACAAATAATTAAAAGAAACCTGTATAGGAAGATAGAGGACAGTGGTCTGTTTAATAATAACTTTCAATAGTAAAAATCGACCCATTAATAACAAAGAGATTGTATAAATAAAATTGAGACAGACGAACAAACACACTTCTGAACTGCTCAAGTTTATAGCCTAGGGGAAAAAGTTAAAATTTCTGGACGCGTTTCTGATTGGTTAAGGGGGGTGAGCATAGGGGCAATAAAATTAACATTTTGTCGGCATAGTCCGCCATGTGAAACAATACTATTTGCCAACTTAAGATCAGCGGGAGAGCATTCGTGACCAAGGCTTTCACCGTCTGAACACTAGAGCATTTCTGAACTACCCATTTAATGCTAGTCAAGCTTGTGCATATTGTGATATATTCTTACTTGAGGGTAAGGCAGAATAAGTTTATTTGTAGAAATTAATTAACATGTCGGCCACATCATAGTTTATTGTGCGCCATATTCGGATACTGCCTATGGGAAAGATTAATGTCACGACGCCTTAAGTAGGAATGCAGTTTTATTGTGAAATTGTGTCAAACATGTTTGAAAATTTGCCATAACATTTTACGACTGTAAGTCCAAAAGAGAAGAAAAGTGATAGTGGCTTCTGGAGTGCCACAGTGATCAAATTAACATCTGACACCATACCTAGAAGTTGAAAAGAAATAAATGACCAGTCACAGGATTTGGGCACCCCTACTGATAGTATGGAAGACAAGCAATGCTTCAGGGACAGAGGTTGGGAAGTTGTGTGTAACAGATGAGAATACACATCCCTGATTGTAGAAAATGGAGATAAGATCTGGTGCAAATGGTCAGCACACGTGTCTGACCCAGGTAAGCGTACTGCCAATTAGTTGTGGAATTGTTATAAGACAGGCATTATCGGGGAGGGAATGTTCCTTCTCATTACAGGTCATATCACCAGTTAAAAAGCTGTGCAACTATCCTGGAGAAAACATAAATTGCAGGCAGTGGACGCTCACAATACTTGGCTGAGCTACAGGCCGTCTTTCTTCCAGAGGGCAGCACTATCTGTGTGATCATAAATACAGTTTGGAGCAACTAGTCTCAGACAGGATATTAAGATAAGCGCCTTACCTGGGCACTTGAGAGCTCATTCTCATAATTAAAATAACAATCCACAACATAGATTTCCTGACCTGGGGAGGATATAGAAAACAGATCTTCCAACAATAGTTTAGTTACAAGTTCAAGTATTTAAAAAAGACTGTGAGGTGCACAAGAAAGTGACATTTGGTGATACAAGTCATGAACACTTTTCAACATATTGATTTCTGTACTGTAAAATAAAAACTTTTCCTGAGTTGATACTTCCTGTCCAAAACATTGAGGTACAGGAAGAATAAAACCATATATATATATATATATATATATATATATATATATATATATATATATATATATATATATATATATATATATATATATATATATATATATATATATATATATATATATATATATATATATATATATATATTTGTATATATCTAATTCTACAACCAGCCTTACTTCATTATTTTTACTAAGTTCTGTTTTACCATTTGTCATACATCATAATAATTGCATTACCCTAGACACATGCCATACACACCCTCACAGATTCTTTATTCAGGTGAGATCTCGGGAGGTGACAGTTAGGGACCCAGAGACTTTCAACATCATCATCCTTTACTCTGGGAACTTGCATAGTCTGACCTCACCTTGATTGTCTATACACCCTTACTCTGTTCAGAGAAGGGGGTATTGCTCATAAGACCAGTTCCTTACCTGGCACTATTCTAGTGTCATCTGACACATCTAATTGTCCAAGGGAACCTATATTCTATACTCTAAAATCTCTTACCACAATATTGTGCGATGCATATTCAGGCCATAATCGTTGCTTACGACCATTCGAATATAACGCCGTTTCAGACAGAAACTTCCGTTTACCATAAGCAGTTGTTATTTTATTAAAAAATAAAACCACGTCCCAGATAACAGATAAATTAGAACACCCGTAATCACGATGGTTACCAGAATAGATACTAGAGACATTGAATTGGAAAATAAATTAGGTAAATTTTGTTTACCTTTTCGATTACAGAGACTAACTATGACACACCAGTTCAAGTGGCTTCCGTGTTTTCTGGCCGAACCGCTCGCCGCTTTAAATTGCGTTGCGTTTACTAAGAGTTAAATTGAAAGCAATGGCTAGTATTACTAAACATTCCTAGTTCTGGAACCTACAGGATTAAAAAATAATATATAGAGACGGACATTAAACAGAAAATATACGCAGAATAGAACTGGAAAAATTCGAAAGCAGAACGAAGCAGACATGAAAAGAACTGAACAGATGACGTAAGAGTGGCGAACGTGGCATATATTTATTGAAGATCTACTCTCAAGGCGCTGAAAAAGCAAAGTAGAGGAAGAATAATTAGAATTACCATTAATGATAGGAAACTCTTTACAGAGCGATACAACAGGAAGCAATCTGATCATCAGAAGGAGTCCCCCTGTCCGACAAGTGTTTCGGCCCGATATACTCCTTTACACTCTAAGGGGAGCGGGCCCACTTGGTTCATGACTCCTAAGCGTCTCAGCCTATATTTCCTGTTTTCTGGTAGCGACAAAGTCGACATCCTGATAATTAATCCTAACTTGCTTAAATTTGCACTATAACGGTTTAAAACATCACATGCACTTTTGCTTGGTTGATTAAAATGGAGGCATCGCGCGTCATGGGCCTGCTCTGTTTACCATGCGCATCGAATCAAATGTTATCCTCATGTTATACAGGCCGAACTTGCTCCATTGACGACGTTGCTTTAGTCTGAATACTGAATCGCTCGCGCTGGATGGAAGTGACGGAAAAACGGAGGGCGGGGGGAAGCCATTAAATCGATTCGGTGTCTATATTTAGCCTGTGTTGAGCTATTTCTGACGTGAGTCGACTCGAGGCTGGCCAGGAGATAGCGCGCGCGAGAGACAGATGGGCAGGGGGGGGGGGGGGGGAAAAATAGTTTTTTCGTCAGGGGAATAGGGAAATTAAGAATGTGGCTTTACTCAAGAGACACACAGCAAGGCAGGCAACACAGACTATAGAAAAGTAACAGGCAGAGGGTGATACATCGCCTAGCCGCAAGAATTACCACTGGTGGAAAATTCGTCCAGCTGAACACCCCGGATCTGCTTATAATTTCCTTACCTTGACGCGGTCATTTCGCAATATCTTCTTTGACTCAGCAAGGCCCGGAGTTTTTTTTTTCTTTCCTGACTTGTATTACGACGGTAGGGATGTGGTCTGGTGTGGGGCTTTGACATCTTCGTGGCTCCAGCAGAAGTCTTGTGCTATGTTTTAAAAGCTTATGCTGTGTGTCGTGTTGGTGGTGATGCCGTTAGAAAATGTAGCAGCAACAACCACAACAATAACAACGCCCAACTTTATTATAGTCTTTGCCATGATCTCTAAAGCAGTCATCATCATCACCATCATCATCATCATCATCATCATCATCATCATCATCATCATCATCATCATCATCATCATCATCATCACCACTTATCTCCCCAAGGAGCTTAGGCCTTCAACAAATGCACACCAAATTCTTCTATCCTGTGCCGTCCGCTCACAGTCCTTTCATGTCTCATTTCTCTTTGTTTTCCGGTTCCCCTCTACCTCTTACCCCGGTAATTCCAGAACAAAGACCGGCTTGAAATGTTATCAACATGTTTCTTAAATGTGTGTCATACTCGTTACTAACTTCCTCTACTCATCTCTCTGCAGGCCGTATATGCAGAAACAAAAACAACTGCACATGTCTCATTCATTTACGTTCCATATGAGCATAGGTTTATAACTGTTGCTGGCTGCGATAGGTTGTCTTTTTCAGCTCTGCTCATTTTGATATCCTTTTCCATGAGTCTTCCCAAGATTCTCATTGGCCTTTCCACTCATCATCATTGTGGTCATCTGTTTCAACTTCTTTGTTCCCGGTCATCATCCTCTTCTCTCTCTTCATCATCTTCTTAGTATTATGTTTCTTCTTTTTCTACGTCTCCTACAGTCTCTCTTCCTTGTTACCTTTTTTTATTTCTTCTTCTTCGACGTCTCTTTCTTCTTGTCTTGATCTTTCCAGTTTGTCTTATTCTATTTCTTTTCTTCTTTTGTTATGCCTCTTCTTCTTATTTTTCTCTTTCGTAATTTCTTCTTCTTCTTGGCCTCTGTTTTCTTATATTTCTTCGTTGTTTTATACAACTTCTTTCCCTATTTTATTCTCTACCTTTCTCTTCTTGTTATGTGTTTTCGTTTCGTCTTTTTATTTTCTCCCTTTTCTTCATTTTCTTCTACATTAATTTTTGTTGTATTCGTTTCTTTTTTTTCTTCTTCTGCTTCTTCATCCTCCTCGTAATCTTCTTCTTTCCTCTTTCTTCTACTTCTTCTTCTTGTTCTTCTGCTGCTTCTTCTTCTGCTTCTTTTTTTTCTGTTTCTTCTTTTTCTTCTTCTTTTTTCTTCTTCTTCTTTTTTCCTTCTTCTTCTCCTCCTCTCTATACTTTTTCTTCTTCTTCGTCTCTTTATCTTCTTCTTCTCTTCTTCCTTTTCCTTCTTCTTCTTCTTCTTCTTCTCTATCTTCGTCTTCATCTTCTTCTTTTTATTCTTCTTCTCCTCTTTAATTTTTTTCTTCACTTTTCTTTTCTTGTTTCTTCCTCTTCATTTTCCGTTGTCTTCTCTTTCTTCACCTTCTATTTTTTTTCTTCCTCTCGTTCTTCCTCTACTTCATCTTTTTTCTCTACCTTTATTGTTTTATTTTTCTTCTGCTATTTCTGTCTGCAGGTTGTTACGGAGTTTTGAAAGAACAGCAGGCTATGAGGAAAACTGGTTATGTAAACTGCTCGTACTACTATTATTGTAGTTAATGCTTCTACTACAAGAATTGCTTCTACGACTACCGCTGTTGTTGTTACTATTCGTGTTGCTACACTACTGTATATAGTATTGTGACTACTCATTCGACAATTACTATCCCTCTTCTATACTAAGTGTCTTTGCAGTGATGTGCTATCCCATTGTTTCTCACCAAACTTGCAGTCATTTCATGGCGCATCTTTTTTTTTTCGGGAAACTACAGCCTGTAAACTAAATTACTCGGCTTGTGGAAAAAAAAAATGTGCAGTTTGTTCCCTATCTTAATAATGGCGGATGTTTGAGCATTATTCATGCCTTTTTAAATTAAATAATTAATATTTAAAATTATACATGATTTCTGGAAATGCTCAAGTTTGTATTTCGGGTGAGTATGAATACGGACCGTATATTTATATTTATTAGAAGATAATGAAAGTAGTTCGCTACTGTCGCGGGTTCTCTCCCGTGCTCTGCAATAGTGGTCCACGAATGGCAAACAAATTAAAGTGACAACCTTCGCTCTAGATTGTTATTGGTACATATGTCCCTATCAGCATAAAATCTCAGGACAGTCGAGACGGATAAAAATGGTTTTGGATAACGGAAGAAGGGAAATGCATCATGTTCATGTATGTAGATATAGGTCAAGGCTGGGTAAAGATCGAGAGTCTTTCAGGCGGGCTGTAATGAGAGCGACGTTCTGCAAAGGACATGCTACATGATGATGATATATATGTGTGTTTGTGTGTGTTTATATATATATTCATTCATAACCCTCCACTCCCACAGGAGCATAGGCCTTCAACAAACACATGCCAAGTCCTCCTGTCACGTGCCATCATCTCAAGTTCTTTCCATGTTCTCCTCATCATTTTCACCTCTGTTTCCAACTCTCTTCTCCATGTACTTCTTGGTCTTCCTCTTTATATATATATATATATATATATATATATATATATATATATATATATATATATATATATATATATATATATATATATATATATATATATATATATATATATATATATATATTATATATATATATATATATATATATATACATATATATATATATATATATATATATATATATATATATATATATATATATATATATATATATATATATATATATACTTCTGCTTCCCTTCAAGTCAGTTGTTGAAGAGTACAAAGTTGGAAAAGCAAGGCTTGCAATGATGCTACGCGAGTCAGCTGATGACGTGGTTAAGTCCATTCAGCCCACACTGAAAACGGGAAGGAAGTGGAGAGTGGAAGAAGCTGTTGATGCTGCTGAAGAGTCACTCAAACTGAGAGAGGTAATCGGATACACACAAGCGAATAGACGGGGATTTGGGCATGGTGACATCCGCTGGTGGTCCAAAGCACCAAGCAGGGAGCGCAGAGACATGGTAGTTCAGGAGATACGAGGAGCTGAGAATGATAAGAGGTTGCAAAAAGCAGTGCAGCAGGTCCAACTAGGCCAATGGACCACATGGGAAGGAGCCCTGCAGAGGTCCTTGACATGGAATGATATATGGCATATGGCACCTCTTAGGTTCAGCTTCGTGGTTAGATCAATGTATGACCTGCTGCCGTCGGCCACCAACCTTGTGAAATGGGGAAAGTTGGATGATGAGCAGTGCCCCTGTGCCAGGGGAGGCAGACACTTGAACACGTGCTCTCAGTGTGTAAGGTGGCATTAGGGCAAGGGCGATACACTTGGCGCCATAACAAAGTGCTAAATGAGCTTGCTGCGACAATAGATCAGGCAAGAATGAAAGTGAATAGCAAAGTCCGGCCAGACACCGCAAACACATACTTTCTGAGGGCAGGAAAGTCAGCACACCCGAAACCGAGTAAACCTGGTAGCAGTTTACCATCTCTTCTTGACTGTGCAAACGACTGGGAGATGGCGGTAGACCTACCTGGACGGGGGGCATATCCAGAGAGTATCAGAAAATCGCGGAGACGGCCGGATATAGTGCTTCATTCTTCAGCAACGCTTCAGGTCATACTGATTGAACTGACCGTGCCATTTGAATCCAGATTAGACGAGCAACATTCATTCAAAGCGGCCAAGTATAGCGATCTGGCCGCGGATCTGAGACACGATGGATTCAGTGCAAGGGTCATGGCGGTTGAAGTGGGCACAAAAGGGCTTGTGGCTGCAACAGTGTATGATTTATTGAAACTGTTGGGGCTGAAGGGACAGTCTAGAACAAGGGCACTGAAGAGGCTTAGTGAAACTGCCGAAAAAGCATCAGGCTGGCTGTGGAACAACCGCAATGGGCAATGGAAATCGTGACAATAAACGCTGCGGTACATCATCATCATCAGTTGCCATCTCCACAACGGAGGTTGGCTGTAATGGATCTCCAACGTCTTCTGTCTCTTGTCTTGGTGGTACACTCTGATAGACTCTTTCCCGTCCATCTCTTGATGTTATCTTCCCACTTATAGCTCTGTCTTCCCCTTGCACGTTTACCTTCAACTCTCCCTTCTGTTATGGTCTTCTGCAAGGTGTTATGCCTTTTTATGTGGCCAAAGTATTTTAGCTGCCGAACTTTGACCTCTCTCATTAGTTCTCTTTTCATACCTAGATTTTCTAGGACCTCCTTATTTGTTTTCATCTCTTTCCATGAGATACGCCCCATTCTTCTATATATCCACATTTCAAGAGCCTCAATTCTTTCTCCCAAATGCTTATTCATCGTCCATGTTTCTGCACCATACAGAAATGCAGAATATATATAACACTTTATGATTCTCAGTTTTAATTTATGAGATAACTGTTTGGATGTCAGTATATGTTTCATGTTGTTGAATGTAGCTTTGGCCATTCCTATTCTCTTCTTGTACAGAAAACACCAAAATTTTTCTAAGTCCACAACGCTGAGTTTTTTTGGTGTACTAGTGAAAGGGCTGCGAATCTGGGGCAACAGGCGATGTATACTATAGGGAGAGTCAGGTACAAAATTTCAGTGGCTTGCGGCGCGCAGGGGCTAAGGCTCGTCGGCTGCGCGCTAGTTGTGAAGAGCGACGGAACGAACGGAATAATTTGTCTTCTCTTTGTTACTTTCACAATTGCCTCCACGGCTGGCGTTTTGGATTTAAAAGTTGCTACCATAAGTGAAATGGGTTCATTTTCGATACAAGACAACAGGAAGCTGAGACGCTTGGGAGTCATGACCCAAGTGGGCCCGCCCCCCTTAGAGTGTAAAGGAGTAATCGGGCCGAAACACTTGTCGGATGGGGGACTACTTCTGAAGATCAGATTGCTTCCTGTTGTATCGCTCTGTAAAGAGTTTCCTACCATATATATATATATATATATATATATATATATATATATATATATATATATATATATATATATATATATATATATGAAAATATTTAAGAAAATATGGTTAAAATGAAGACAGCTGAGTTCACAAAAACAGTTCAGTGATTTAATATCTTAAGAATAGCACTCATCTACCTTAAACGATTTTATATATTTTGTATAGGGAAGAGTGTCTATGATCTGAGTCACTGAATGACACTTAACTGTCTGGGTGGCGGCTATGGGTTGCGTTTGAGTCTGGTGTAGTTGATGCTGTTTCTCAGTGACGTGTTTACTTTTTTCTTCTCACATCAGGAGTCAAATGGTATTTTGATATCACGTTTGTTGCACTAATAAATCTCACAAATGTTGCCGCTTCGAATGTCCTCTGGACTCGTCTCTTAAAGGTGGTATCCAGAACTGCGTTCTAGTAACTAGTCCTAGAAACTGAAGGAATCTACAAACGTGTACATCCCGTAAGTCTTTTATCTCCGAATGTAAGCATCATGAGAGGTGCGCTTTCCTCCACCATTACATCTTCCTCTGAAATTTTCCGATGTCATGAGCAAACGAAAGTGTGTTAGGAGAGCGAAAGAGTACAAATGAATCACAGTTACATATACATATCAATCTTCTTCTTCTTCTTCTTCGTTCGTCCTGAAAAGGACGGTGGTTGCGTTGTGTCTGTTTGCGCCTAAGCTGTGATATCTGCACCTTTCGGTCGACACATCCGACTTCTGCACGGCATTTTTTAAGGACCGGGTTTGCCTTCCCATTTCGATCCATGCTCGCTCAGCCAGCCTGCACTGCTGCAGACTGTTTCCAGGACCACCACGTGGAGGTGGAGCACGGTCTTGACCAGCTCTGTTTCGCTGGTCCTGACGCAGGCAGTCAAGCTATGAGTCGCTGACTGCACTCACTATTGCTGCATCTTGGGGTCCCATACATATCAATCTAAAATAGATGTATCGTCATCCTCTTTCTGCTCTCCTATTGGTTCATTGCAAGGATGCGAGAAAAAAGTAGTCAGTAGCTCTTGTTGTGGTGGTTTATGTGGCAATTTATTTTACATGACGAGGCTTCTAGCCTCATACACAAGTTTACATGAATAGGCAATACGTACATGTTAAATTCATGTATAAACTTAAGAAAAATGTTGTGGCGTAAGGTTTTTATTGGCTTTTGGATCAGTATAGTACTGACAATTACAGAAATAGAATTTCTGCAGAAAATGGTGAAGTCCCAGTGTCTGAGAGAACTACTGGTATCACAAATTAGTTACGGCTGTGAATGATCTGATCTCGAAAAATTAGTAGAGAGGAGACCGACATAAATTGCCACCTCCGCTGTGTAACTAACTGTGATATTAAGACAAGGAAACAGATTTTACATAACAATGATAAAATTGACAAGTCTTCAAATACAATTTCCTTATTATTTATTTAGTATATACACTATCTACTCTTGTGCTGAAGGGTGAATGTTGAAAAATGGAATGCAATGGATTTGTAAGTTTACATATGATTTACAAATATTTATAGTTATATAGATATATAAATATATTACAACAAGTTTTCCAATTATAGAAACAAAATTTATATCAGCTGTGCTGTTATTCAATTATAGTACATGTACCAGCTGTGCTGTTAATTAAATATATAACATTTATGAGCTATGCTGTTAATCTTGTCTCTTTCTACGCTAAATCTCTTTTTCGTCACTGACAGTTAATTTGCTCACAATTGCCGGCGGAATTGGTACTAATGTGTACTCATCTCTCAAAAGTTCTGTCCTTCTTAGTTTGGTTAACACAAAACACCCGCTATTAATCGTTTCGTAAGCCCACCCAAGACTGAGGGGGACTAAAGATGTATCTCAGGTACAATCTCTGTGCTCCTGTGATGTTCCAGGCAGCTGGATTGACTGGACATACGACCTCAGGTTTGATGACACGAATATAACCTGTCTTCTTCTTTCTTCTTTGATCCTTAGCCGCCGACCGTCAAAGCAGTCAGTGGCCATCACGCCAAGTGGCGTCTTGTAGGGCAACAACAAATTGATTCCACTTTGCTCGGTCGGTGGCCATCCTTCGTACAGTGCCCCAACTCTGGTTCATTCTTTGCATCTCAGCCTCCACAGTCCTCCGCCAGGTTGTTTTTGGTCGGCCACTCTTTCGTTTTCCTTCAGGGGTCCAAAGCATAGCTGTTCTTGTGATGGCATCGGGGTCTCTTCTGAGGACATGGCCAACCCAGCTCCAGCGTCTGCCAGCTATGATGGTGTGCATGTCCTCTTGCTTGCTCCGAGTAAGCAGATCTTGGTTGGTGATGGTATTCGGCCAAAAGATTCGGTGAATTTTTCTTAGGCATGTTGTGTGAAAAGAGGACAATTTCGACATTTCCTTCTCTGTAACTCTCCAGCATTCCGCACCACAGAGAAGCACAGAAAGCACAAAGCTCTGATATAATCTTAATTTTGTGCTTGTGCTGTATTGGGAGGACTTCCAGATGTTGTTTAGGCTAAAGAAGGCTGTTCTTGCCTTATTCATTCTGATGTTGATGTCTTTGCCTGCCCTGACGTCTGGTGTTACTATGCTTCCTAGGTATGTGAAGGTATCTGCCTGTACCAATTGCTGATTCCTTACTGATATGGGCTCAGGATTGCTCACATTGAGCGTCATGACCTCAGACTTCTTTAAATTGATGTTCAAGCCCACCTGCTGGCTAAACTTATTAAGTCTATCCGTTTTTTCCTGGATGTGTTGATGTGAATGTGCTAGTAGTGCAATGTCATCTGCATATTCCAGATCTTCCAATGTAGAAAATGTTGTCCATCTTATTCCTCTTGGACTGCCCTCTGTTGTCTGGCGCATCACCCAGTCTATGACTGTTAAAAATAGAGTGGTTGATAAGGGGCATCCCTGTCGTACTCCTGTCTTCACCTCAAAGGGCAGGTTGCTCTGCCCAACACTACACGTAAAGTTGGCATAGAGGCTTGTTATGATTGACACTATGCAGCTTGGAATTCCATAAGCCCTCAGTATTTTCCATAAACTGTCCCTATGTATGCTGTCAAAAGCCTTTTCAAAATCAACAAAATTAATGTATAGCTGGCTTTGCCATTCTGAGCACTACTCTATAATGTTCATGAGAGTGAATATATGATCTACACATCTCCTGTTCTTTCTAAATGCTGCTTGTTCTTTCCTCAGTTTGTGGTCTACTGCCTTTGAAATTCTCTGTATAATTATCCTGCCTAGTATTTTGCTGGGAACTGAGAGAAGAGTGATTCCTCTCCAATTATTGCAGTCTGCAAGATCTCCCTTCTTTGGCAATTTGACAATTATTCCTTTGTTCCACTCTGATGGTGTTGTCCCCGTTTTCCAGACTTGTGCAAATAGTGGTTCTAATAGTTCTGCTGCTAGCTCTGGGTCTGTCTTAAATAGCTCTGCATTTAAGTTATCATGGCCCGGAGCTTTGCCGTTCTTTAACCCTTTGATTGCTGTGATGATTTCTTCTTTTCGTGGAATGTCTGTATTCACATCTAGATCGTTTTCAGCTTCAGAAACATTCAATTGTGTCTCTGGTGGTTCCTTGTTCAGAGTTTCTCTGAAGTGCTCTGCCCATCTTGTTTCCTGTCCATCTGCTGTCGTGATGAGATTACCTTGCTTATCTCTTACTAATGTAATATTGTTTGCACCTCGTTTTCCGCTGATGAATTTAGTTATTTTGTATACTGTGCTTTGTTCATTTCTCAGTGCTGCCTCCTCTGCCTGTCTTGCAAGATCGTCTAGGAAATTCCTTTTGTTGGCTCGGGTTTGGCGTTTAACTTCCTTGTCCAGCTGACTGTACTGTTCGCTATATAGTTGCTTTAACCTGGGGGACTTCGCTTCTGTTTTCTTTCTTTTCATTTCCTTTCTCATCGTTATGGTGTTTAATGTTTCTGGTGTTATCCAGTCTTGCTTCTTCCTTTCCTGGAATCCCAAGCATGATTTGCTGCTTTCTTTGTATATTGTTGAAATGGTGTTGAAATTCTGGTCTATATCATCAGTCAATGTCTTTTCCTGACTTTTGGCAAATTGATATCGTTTCTTTATGTCGGCCGCAAAAGCTTTTCTGGTAAGGGAGTCCTTCAATTTGCTGATGTCAAACCTTTTCTGTGTAGTTACAGTTGGTCCAGCCCTTCTTAGTTTCACTTTCAGTTTTGCTACTACTAAATGGTGATCACTTCCCACATATGCACCTCTTCTTACCTTCACATCTCGTAATGCATGTCTCCATCTACCGTTAACCATGATGTGGTCTATCTAGTTTCTGTTCCGACCATTTGGTGATTCCCATGTTAATTTGTGAATTTCTTTATGTGGGAAGAGTGTTCCTCCAATGACCAGGTTGTTAATGCTACAGAAACTTTTTAGTTTATCCCCATTTTCGTTTGCTGTTCTGCTGCCGCATTTCCCCATTGTTCTTTCATTATATGTATTGTGTGTACCAACTTTCGCATTGAGGTCTCCCATTACTATAACAAGATCATATCTAGGTGTGTCTTCCATTTCTTTCTGCAGTTGTTGATAGAATTCATCCTTGATCTCCTCATCGCTATCATTCGTTGGTGCGTAGCATTGTATTATTGTAGTGTTGGTGAATCTCCCTCTCAATCTTAATCTTATCAGTCTGTTGTTGATGGGTTTCCATTCCAGAATATAACCTGTAACAAGGAAAAATAGGGGCTAATTTCTGTCCTCAAGCCCACCTATTTCTATTGTATAGGATATGAGCGTGTCTCAGGTGTCTGCATGTAGTATGAATGACAACATGGCTCAGTATGATTTAGCAATAGCGAGACAAGACAGGTGTCTACTTGCAAAACATTCTTTCTGACAAATTAATACATGTGGATACATCCAATAATATGAATTCAATACATGAATACATCCAATAATATAAATTCAATACATGAATACATCCAATAATATAAATTCAATACATGAATACATCCATTAATATAAATTCAATACATGAATACATCCAATAATATGTACACCTAGGTGTGATACAACCATTTCCTTCCCCCTATAATATACCAGGCCCTCTCTGACAAGTGCTATAATATATCCTAACAATATTGTCTTGTTCTTATGATAGGAGTATATGCGACGAGGACTGTTTGGTTATATTTCAGGTGGGAGTAATCTGAATAGACTGCAGTTATGCGAGACAATAGATTGAGTTATATGAGACAATAGACTGAGTCCTAACAAGGACTGTTTTGGTTATATTTCAGGTTGGAGTTAGATGAGACAATAGATTGATGAGTCCTAACAAGGACTGTTTTGGTTATATTTCAGTTTGGAGTTATCTGAGACAATAGACTGAAGTTATAGGAGACAATACATTGAAGTATGAGTCCTATTAGTCTTCGTCTATTCAATCATATCAGGAAATACAATCATTATCCTAATTTCCCCAAGATACAATCAGTAACCTGATACGTTCATATTGAACCAAAATATATTAAATATATACAGGTGTAGGTAGTATAAATGACACACAACCAATACAAACATTATATATCTGCTGTAGGCTTATTTGCCTACCAATAGTAAATTATATTTACCCTCCAAGATTTAAACAGGCCAGTGACTCGACTAGCGGAGCCGTCTGCTAGGTCAATGCACGCAGGTAAGCAATAAATCAAGGTTGACAGCTTGTGGCGTTAAAAGTTATATATTCTTCAGCTGATTGTTTGTGCTCGTTTTCACACTGTGTCTAGGTTTATATATCATAGTCCCACAAGGTTCAGGACAGCCACAATAGCTCATTAACGATACTTTCTATGACTCGAAGATTCCACACGACGATCAATATAACAGCTGGATATTTTAGTAACATTCCATTTTTTATTCACGTAGACAATACATCATTACACAGCATGCAATAATTAGGTAGATTCAGCAACTCCTATAATCCGTAGGTCCATAAAAATGTTACCTCATTCCTATTCCTACCTTCCGTTGTATTTAATAAACATTAATATGTTTCAAGACACTTCTCTTTTAAATTTCCCATATTTCTACCATTGGGTAGAATACACATACACAAGTCGCCCATTCAGGGTCAACACACGCTCTGTCCATCTTTTCTCCACACTGCTCACGTCATGTGCGCAATACACATATCGACAAATTACTATCGTGCAGCGCTCATCAGCACCAAAATCCTATATATTTTCTAGCGTGTGGCGTGCAATAGCCGGCGCCACATTACCCCCCCCCCCCTCGAACAACTGAAAACTTAGTTTTCAGTCAGGCAATTATAATGTGAAGCGAGATTAAATCATTCATCTTATCCCTAATGCCTTATGATTACCTATCATTTATTAAATGATATCTATCTAGATTTTAAAGGAAAAAAAATAATGTCAGTAATAACAATATGAATAAATAAGTAATTATTGTCCACTTCCGTATTCGAGTTATTACATAACTCTAGAGAGGGTGTCAGCTAGGACATTGTCCTTTCCTGCTATTGGTAAAACGTCAAAATCATACCCTTGTATGTCGGCCAATCTTATGACCCAGAAATGAAATCTCAGTAAACCCAATTTCGACTTTGGAAGGTCGAGCTGTGAGGTTATGTACTCTGAGAGTTTGGAGCAACGACTGTATCCCAGCGATATGCTGTTCCCAAGTATCATGAAAAATGCAAATATCGTCCATATACGAAATGAGATCGGTGCGATTACCTAAAACGCGACGCATCATGCGTACAAATGTCGCTGGAGCATTCCGTAAACCAAAACACATGACATTGTAATGAAACAATCCACGAGAAGTGGCAAAAGCAGTCAAAGGTTTTGATACATCAGTCAGAGGAATCTGCCAGTAACCTTTAGATAGGTCAAACTTGCTGAAGAAAGTGGCGGATGATAGGCGTGGCAACAAATCCTCCAGCAAAGGCATTGGTTCAGAATCGGATATGGTCACCTTGTTAAGGCGACGAAAGTCAATACAAATACGAATTGACTTGTCTTTCTTTCGTACTGCCACCATAGGAAAACAGAAAGGTGAATCACACGGTGAAATAATACCCAGTTTTAACATACCATCTACTTCACTTTCCACCTGATCTCTAACATGTAGAGGAACGGCGTATGGTCGTAATGAAATCGGGGTATAATATGACAATTTGATTTCGTGTGTGATAATGTTAGTACGTCCCGGAAGATCAGACAAAACATCCTGAAAGGATACCAACATAGAACGAATTTGATCCCCATGATCTGCAGGTAAATCAGTACAAATTATAACATCATTCCATGTTTCCGAAGACTTAATAGGTGCTACCGGAAACGTGGAAGGTACATCAGCGAAACTGGTTTGCACCTCATCCACCAACGCGATAGATGCATGATGGGTAGGTTGGTTCTTGATAGCATCACAAATGAATTGTAACTGAGGAGGACGAGTGATGTATGGTAGGAGCATGTTAACATGGAATGTTTTTTCTTTACCCCGCATATTGATGACGTAGTCCACGTCCGTTCTCTTTGCAACCACTTTAAACGGACCTTGCCATGTTACTAACAAGTGATCTACTTTGAGTGGCAGGAGAACAAAAACATCGTCATTGATTGAGAAAGACGTTAGTCGTCTATCTCTGTTAATGCGAGATCTGGTCTTATATTTTGCCATCTCAGATGCTTCAGTCGCCACCTGACATGCATCCACAAGATGTTGGCGTAAATCTGTAACGTATTGATAAGTGGATTTCTTATTATTATTATTCACATCAGATTCCATCAACAAATCATGTAAGAGAGACATTGGACCTCTTGGGTTCGCACCAAATACCAACTGAAAAGGCGAAAAACCAGTATGATTAGGAACCTCTCTGTACGCAAACAGTACAGCAGGAATAAAACGATCCCATTCTTGAGGAAATGATGTAGTCACCTTCCCCAACAATTGTTTCAATGTCCCATTCCAACGTTCCACGACCCCGTTAGAGTTAGGGTGAAATATAGCACTAAGAGAGTGACGGATACGAAGTGTGTTGAAAACATCTGACATCATACCTGACACGAACTGAGATCCATGATCAGAAAGGATTTCTTCCGGAAACCCGATGCGTGAAAATATAGACAGCAACGCATCTGTTACCGACACTGTGGTAATATTTTTTTAAGGAATGGCTTCTGGCCATCTCGTACACAGGTCAATACATGTTAATATGTATTGAAAACCTCTGGTAGAACTTACAGACAGTGGTCCTATGATATCAATAGCCAATTTGAAAAAAGGGCGTACAGCAATATCCGTGACCTGTAAAGGTGCTGATTGATGTGCACCCTTACGTGCAACACTTCGACATTCAGCGCAAGATTTACAATAAGTTGAAATGTCTTTATTTACCCCAGGCCAATAAAAGTGTTTTAGTAATCTATAAGCCGTACGGGAAATTCCCATATGTCCAGCAAATGGTACGTCATGCGCATTTGACAAGACTAGTGCGCGAAATGACGTAGGTACTATAACTTGTTTGAGAATGAAAGAGTAATTATCAAAACATCGTATCATAATATTATCCTGCATTTGAAACCAATGTCTTGAATTTTTAGAATGTTTAATAGTTCGAGCAATAGCTAATGGGAATAAATGTGCCAAAGAAGGATCCATTTGTTGTTTTGCTATAAATATATTTTTGTCAATGTAATGACAAGTTGTAATGTGTTGAGTGTGTATAGAAGAATTTAATTCAATTGTCTCTGCAGCTTGTTGTGCTCTGGTTGTGATCGCGTTAGCAAAGGAGGGATGATTTCTCTCCCAATCAATAATATCCTGTTCAGAACACTCTTTAACCCCCTTTATGTTACCGATAAGTAAATCACAACAAGGTCGATCGAGAGCACACACTCTTACTTTTCCCGAAAAGAACGGAGTATCTATTACCACATCTGCCAGCGGATAAGATTCAACAGTTCCACCGAAAGTTACGCACTTTATAGAGGTTCCCGTAAAGCAAGAAGAAGGAATTAGTGCCTTCCTTAGGCCAATGGTGGTGCATCCGGTGTCACGTAAAATAGAAACAGGTGTGTCAAAAACAAAACCTCTATGGATCACTAGTGAGCCAACCCCATCATTTAAAGACAAAACTGGCAGAGCATGTCCACATCTCAGACGTGGAGTAGATCCAGGTTGAAATAGAGTCATACATTCCCTGCAATTACCACTATTTTTCAGATCAAAACTACATGCATTGGCATGAGTATTATTCTCATTATTGGAAATATTATCATTACCAACGTCAAGCTGACAAGCGTGAGCTTGTGATCTTCCTCTACTTTGACTCCTAGAAAAATGTGTTCCTCTCCGATCCACTGGACAGTCAGACCGATAGTAACTCTTTTTGTCCGTGCGAGAAGAATCATCACGAGATGGTGGTGAGACATGATGTTTGTTATTGTAATTACTGTTATTGTAATCATTACGTGAGGGTCCCGAAAAATGATGTTTGTGAGTGTAATTATTATTGGAGTATTGATTATTTCTTTGCCATGACTTTTTATTATTATGGTTAAAGTTGCGTCTCTCTATACCCCGTGAGGGCGAATGATTATGAGGGAAATTATATCTACCTCTATAGGAATTTTGATAGTCATCCCTATACCGTCGGTCCATGCTGCGAGTGCGTGATCTATCATGAGTGACCGCACAAGCTGGCAGAGTTTCTAGGACCTTCGTCTTACCTAAAGGCAAATTTGGGTGTGCGACCGAAAATTGTTGTGCCAATTTTTCCATTTCTCCTATATTTGTGGGCTTCCTTTCTTGAAGGAATGAGAAAATTTCAGTATTTACCGAAGATAAAATTTTGTCTCTTAAGATGAGATCATAAAGTCCTTCAAAAGATTTAGTAATATTAGACAGTTCAATCCATCTGTTTAGACACATCTTCACTGAAGACACAAAGTCTTCGACATCCTTACCTTCCATAGGACCCATCGATTTAAATTTTAAACGATATCCTTCCTCATCTAAACAATATTTGCGAAGAAATACTGATTTTATGGATTCATAGTCGTTCCTTTTATCATCGGCAATGTTAAAAAAAGTTTGTAAACTTTCACCAGTAAGTAACCCGACAAAATGTTCAGGCCATGAGGCCTTAGGTAAATTTAAAGCCGTAACTCTTGATTCAAATCTCAAAAGAAAGAATCCTATATCGTCATGTATTGAAGAAAAATTTGGTAATTTTAAATTAATGATCTTAGACGATCCTGTACCAGACGATTCTCTAGAAGAAGAAGATTGTAAACGCAATTTTTCTAACTCAAAAGTTTTTTCGCTTTCAAATTTCGCTTGTTCTGCAGCAATTTCTGCTAAACGAATTCTTTCCCTTCTCTCATGTTCCCTCTCTTCTTTCTCTCTTTCTTCTCTTTTTTCTTCTCTCTCTCTTTCTTTCTCTTGTCTTTTTTCTTCTTTTTCTTTCTCTTCTCTTTTTTCTTCTCTTTCTTTCTCTTCTTTGTATTCCGCTATTTCTTTATTTACATAGGCTATAAGATCATCACCCGAGAAATTCAAGTCCTTCCCATTCTGTATAAATCCCGCCTTTACCTTCACAAAGTCCGCCATAATGAAATTAAAGAGTAATGGGCTCTAGATTCAAAATGTATATCTCTCCCACTTGTTGCCCAATGACTATACTTAGTCGTAAGGTAATTCAAACCTTTTCAAAACCAACTGTATATACAGTACTTCTTCGTTATGTGTGATATACTTGTCTCTGAAGTATATGATACTTATCAACTAATCTCACAGTGTATCCGTAATCATCGTATATATTAACATATCAGCAATTAACAATATACTATAATCCAGTACTAACTATCACCTTTACTACCTATTTAAAAGCATGCCATACTATCACATTAGACAAAAGATTAACTGACAACACTGGAAACAAATCTGGAAAAAGACAACAATGTAAAAAGTCATAAAATCTTACCATATAATAAAACAGTTGTTTCCACCGTCAATGAATAGTACAGGACGAGATACAATCACATAGAACTGCTGTACATATTAAAAAGAAAGTCAGAGAAGAACTACAGGTACGAACATAATCATACTGAACTAAATAAGAATTCCACGACAATATGTTACTCGACAGCACAGCTAAACAAATAAGAAAATATTAATCTCAGTCAGAGCGGAAATACGACAGCACTAAATGCTGAATCCCTGAAAGAGATCAATACAATCAAAATCTATAGAACGACGACAACTAAATTCATCCAAAGATATAATTGAGTGTCGCCCACAAGAAAACATAAAACATAAAAGATACACAAAAATAAGATGTGCCTGACATTTTTAGGACCGGAGACCATGACCCTACAAACATATATTCGCTTATATGATTAAAATCCACGACCGCCAATCCTCGTTGTAAACAAAAAGCATCAACCTCGCAAAGTGGCCTTGAATCTATGCAATAAACACGGGTCAAGAAAAGAATGTAAAGTCTGGGTTGCACAACGCGTATAAGTGTCCTGTACAAGACGTTCCCTGTTCCTACTTAGGAAATCCAAGTGGTCAGCAAATCTGTTTGGTGACGTACGTAAAAGATTAAATCATCCTTCCTGACCATTGCAGACAAACGAAATGATTTCTCGGACATCAGGGTTGAAAGACTTGTCAGACCTGAAAGACCCAAAAGATTGGTTCTGGATACCGTCATGCTTCTCATGATTCATATTATTGGTATATTAAATGTCCACTGGTAAGTTTATTTTAGGATTTACAAGTCCGTTCAGGTGACCTTGATGTAATGGTTCACTACACCGATTCAATGTGAAATGGCCTCGAGGTGACAATATTCTTCATAGTAACCTGTGACTGCAGTATATTGTGTCGAAATTTCATATCTGTTCGTAGGCAGTCAAATGTCTGTTCAGCGACTTTAATAAAATATATGTTGTTTGGTATTAATGTCTTCCCAACAGTCCAAGGTCTTGGCATGACCTCGTACGAAAAATTGCAATTTCTATTGATTCCACAAATTCGTGTGCTTGATATCTTGCGTACTCTCCACAGTACAGCATTGTACAAATTCCAAACAATTAATTCCTCTCCAACGGAACGAGCCTCCCATATCTGTGGCGTTAAAAGTTATATATTCTTCAGCTGATTGTTTGTGCTCGTTTTCACACTGTGTCTAGGTTTATATATCATAGTCCCACAAGGTTCAGGACAGCCACAATAGCTCATTAACGATACTTTCTATGACTCGAAGATTCCACACGACGATCAATATAACAGCTGGATATTTTAGTAACATTCCATTTTTTATTCACGTAGACAATACATCATTACACAGCATGCATAATTAGGTAGATTCAGCAACTCCTATAATCCGTAGGTCCATAAAAATGTTACCTCATTCCTATTCCTACCTTCCGTTGTATTTAATAAACATTAATATGTTTCAAGACACTTCTCTTTTAAATTTCCCATATTTCTACCATTGGGTAGAATACACATACACAAGTCGCCCATTCAGGGTCAACACACGCTCTGTCCATCTTTTCTCCACACTGCTCACGTCATGTGCGCAATACACATATCGACAAATTACTATCGTGCAGCGCTCATCAGCACCAAAATCCTATATATTTTCTAGCGTGTGGCGTGCAATAGCCGGCGCCACACAGCTCCTCATCCTCAGTCGGTCGTCGATCTGGCGTCGGTGTTGCGTGTTTTTGCATAAAATCTCGCCCGATTATATAGGCAGGTGAGGTAACTTCTACTGCTTAAAGAAAGCGTTCGGTTGGTTCCTGGCGGGGCAAGCTGATTGGTTGTCTGTAGTTTGGTCCCATGCCTCGTACAGCCTAATTTTATTCTGTTTTCTCCACCATATTGGGTGACAAGATGGCCGCCACCGACATCCGAAAAACAGGGCTTAAGTTTAATTTTATTCTGTCTCAGAGACTGGTGAACGGTGCTCGTTGATTGGCTGGGTGATTAACAAAGAAGTGTGTTTACACTTTACAACAAATGTACATGTCAAGACTTATCCTTTTCGTGAAGGGTAGTTATCCAAAATCTTTGCACAGATTGGTTGATAGTTTTTCACTGCAGCCGAAAAGACGCAGTCTTCTCATGAGAGCTAATTGCTAATTTACATTTCCTAGCCTTTAACACATATGGCAGACTCCCTTGACTTTTACATTATCTAAGTTGACGTCTTACACTGTTAACTTTCAAGTTACTTCTAAATATATTTCACATCCTAGCAAAATCTTCTATCTCTCCTCTGGCACCTGGTCTATGTAACGAAAATGGGATCGGTTTGAAATGGCGCACGAGACTTATAGTCAAAAATTCGCCAAGACGAAATTTAATTTTGCTTAGTTTAGTTTGCTGAAACAATTACAAAGTCGGCTATTTTTTAAATATTTTTTTATTATTTTAAACCAATCACCCTATTGGGCGTCTTATTTAATATATCTGACCTACGCATCTATTATAATTTAGAATGGGTTGTGCTTCTAAAAAGATGGTTAGTTTTACTAATTATTGACATACCCTGAAATAATTACGTGATATGACCTGCCCTAATTCCCCAATATTGAAATCTCTTTTTTCCATATCTGTTGATTAAGATAAGAGTTCTCACCAGAAATAATTACTTCTGATGTAGAGATAGACAATTTGTGCAGGTCACTCCAGCAAATTTAAACCACAAGGTGGTGTCTTTAAATGACCATCCCTTTCTAATCCGACATTTGTTTGTCTCATTCTTTTCACATGAACGAAACAAAATACGTAATCCTTTTGGGGTGTCCGACAACTTACTTCAAATCTTGTGATATGCGACTGTCGAACGTCTGTGATTAAAATAAAAGGCCAGATTTTAGGGTATTGTAACTGTCTCGCTGTAGACTTTTCACAATATAAAAGATAAACATGCTACGGGCTTGGCTAAGCTGGTGTTATCTCAGAGGAGTATACCTCGTTAAAAGATAATTATCAGCAAAATACTGGCGTAGGGGAGTCTAGCAAAAAGATGAGCAGAAAAAAATTTAACAAATGAATAGGGCTACCGCCACAGGCTCATTTTCACATTGTGGATCTTGTCATACCATGTTGGAGAACAAAATCCAAGGATTTAAAGTGTTCCATAGAATGGTGCTTGCAAAGAATAGAAGGGCTGAAATGGTATGACAAGATCCACAATGTGAAAATGATGACAAGAACCAGAGAAGTGCCAATGGAATAATAAATACGAAAAAGGCGCACACTGATATGACACACATTGAGGAAACCTGATGATATCATTACAAGGCAGTTCTTATTCTGGAGTACACATGGTAAGAGAGGTAGAGGAAGAACGAAAGATATAGAAATGAGAAGACATAAATTGAAGGGATGAGGAAGACATGCATAGATCTTGAGTAGATTGATCACGACAAGAGGTCTTGATGTGCAACTACTGAAAGCCTTTGCTCCTCGGGAGTCGAAGGGTAATTTTTTTTTTTAAGTTTTGCCTCGTTTTGGCGTTGGCGAGGCGAGTCCCGTTCAACCTAGTCGGTTATATTAGGGCGCATGACCAAATATAACAAACCCTTAGGTCTGAGATTTAACCGAAGGGTAATGATGATGATTAAAACGTATAAGTCTATATAATTGTTTATGTTAGTGTCAACAGATATACAAAAATACGCATACAAAACAACATACGATCACGACACATTGTATGTCTATGTGTCTATGAATCTTTAAGTAGATTGCTATATTCACTTATTTCCTACTCGCTCCATGTGGAGCATGGACGAATAACTGCAGCTGGTCCCCTGAAAGATTACAACAAAGTTTGGATGTGCTCTTGCAGGGGCAGTATCTGTAACACCTATTTTTACATGCTGCAGTTGCCATCCCCTTAGATAACCTCATACTAGTCGTCTCTTACGACATGCTTGAAGAAGTAGTGGTCCTATTCTGTCTTTGTCTTGTCAGATAACCCCCGGGGACTTAACAGGGCAGGGTAACTATATCCTTTTAAAAAATATACGCGTCTAAAAATATATACAGTATTGTAATTTCGTTTGAGCGTGAAGCTATTCAAAAAAAAAAAACCAAAAAAAAACTGTTGGACGTCAAAATCACGTGGGGCGTTCCGAGCAGACGTGAAAAGTGCGTCATTGTGAACGCCCTAATTTAACTACAGCTTTCGGGAAATATTTTTCCTTCCGCTTGTACCAAATCCGACAAGGTTCCAGTTAAACTCGGGATATCTGATAAAAGCTTTACCCCATATCTATACAATATTTCTGCAGGTTTATTAATTTTTTTGCCTTGTCCTACGAAGCGCAAAAATACCAGATATGAAGAAGACAAGGATTAGAGAGATACAGGGTGGATTGTTGGAAAATTATTCATGTATTTTTAATGGTAGAATAACCTACAATGAGAGAGGTTAGAAGGAAGTTCAGCGATTGACCCATTTACCTAGTTTTCTAAGAAATAAACACGGTTATTTAACTCGTTCTATTTCGGGCAGTTTTTAGACTTTACACACCAAAATGAACGTCATTAGTATTTTTTCTTTTAAAACTATAAAATTATGTCAGAAAATACCTCACTATGAATGTATATCTGTATGTTTGTATATATATATATACATGTGATGCGCAGTGGTTTTTAAAAATACTTTTGAATAAGTAAAATTGCCGTTAGGTATTGGTGCTTTTGAATTTAATTCCCGTCTTATGATGGGCTTTTACACTAGTGTAAATACCTTGTATAATGGATGTAATGTTTCTTTGAACTCCTTAAGGAGATTGGAGCCGCCATTGAAGCGGATCCTGTTGCAGGAAGTACGTATCAAGCATTCATATGCTCTTGAAGCGGTAGCTTCTGTGTCAATTTGTTTTACATGATGAAAGTGCCAGGTTCTTGCACAACCTCCAAATAGTAGCCTTGTACGACATGTCAGAATGCGCAGTACTTCTGTTCTTGTTTTGTCTCATCAGAGACACCTCAGGAACTGCACGGGGCAGACACACACACCCACACACAAACACACACATATATATAAATATATATATATGCATACACATACATACATACATACATACATATAAGAATCTTTATTCTCCAGAAGATACATAGATATGTACTGACATGAGATAATAAAATACAACATGGCATATGGGAGAATCATTAGAATTTACGAGTACATAAAGTAAATTTACATAAATTCATACAGCGTTAATGAGGGCTGTTAAACATACATACATACATACATATCGTGTGTTATCTGGGCCCGAATTTGGAGCAAAGACACAGCAACCTGTCATGGATATCGTAAAAAGCGACTAAGGTGGGTTGGTCATGGAACCACCTATCCTATGCTGCAGAAAAGCTAAGCCACAAACACTACAGCTAGAAATAAGGATAACTCAAGTAAAGAAAATAAAACTTATCCATCCAAGACAGAAGATATAAGAGAGTTACCGAAAAAAAAACACATGCAGAAGGCAAATGGAGACAGTCATCAAAGGTCTTGAGCTGATGGCGCAGGTCAGATAGGTTTGGCCATGAAATTGTTGAAGGCCTATGCTCCTTGATGTGCTGAACGTGATGTTAAAGATGATGATGATTATTTAATGATAACTGGGCATTCGCTGTTGCTGCTCTTTGTACAAGAATAACTACTGTTGTTACTGCTACAACGACAACTACTTCACTTGTTGCTGCACAACGACACTAGCCACGACTACCACTATTACTTCTTTTTACGGTGTTCTATTTTTAAAAAAATATAAACCTATTCCATGTTTGCCTGTAACAGGGTTTCTTAACCTGGGGGTCCACGCACCCTATCGTGGTTCCATGAAGGGATTCTAGGGAATCCGTGAACATAACCTAAACATTTTTCTTTTTTTTGTTACCAAAATTATTACTCAAAATTATCATAAATTGTTGCATTAAAAAATAGAATCGTTTAACAGATTATTTTTGTATTTCACTATGACAACTTGTGAGCTTAACTACTTTCCTTTGTAATAAAATGTTTTATTTTTATGCCCATATTTTAATTGAGCGTAATGACATGTTTTAAAAGGGGAAATAAAAAGGTTCGTAGCCTTCAACTAACAATCAAAGGGGCCCGTAGTCTTCACCAGACAATTAATGGATCCATGACATCAGAAAGGTTAACAACCCCTGGCTCAAACCATTTCCACAACCAAAGCCCCAAATACACCAGCTTCAGCTACCACTGCACTACATCACTCAAGTCTCCCTCGTCTCCGAGACACCGCTCTAGCCTTATTTCCAAACGCCAGGGATTTAAAAAAAAAAAAAAAAAACGATCCTTATTTTCAGATATTTTTAACCCAAAAATATTTTCTGCTCTCCTGGTCTGATCTATTTTCGTCTCTTCTCGCCCAGTGGGGCAGTAGGTCACATCTGAACTCAGCACGAGTGTTTGAGTCGATACGATACAAGTAGAGACAGACAGCCGAACAGAAAGGCAGACGCATATATATTTATTCATGTGACGCGGACTTCTGAATATACAAAAAAATAATGTAGGTGTTTGTGTACTTGCGTGTGTGTGTTCTTGGAAGCTGGTAGGAAGAACTCACTGATAGACGTACTAGTATAGGAACAATTTGACATTGTTTTCGAAAATAGCAATTTTGTCTCGTTTTGGCGAGTCATACTCCTTTCAACCTAGATGTAGCGAAAGGTTTTTATGAATATAGTTGTCACTAATAATAATAATAATAATAATAATAGCCCCTTCAGTCATAACTGACTATGGGAATACGCCCCTGAGGGGACAGCCATCAGCTGCTTATTTTCCTGTGTTTCTTTCGACGTTTTCTTCTCTCTTCTGCTTGTTGTGCGAGCTTCTTTTCGCCCAATCTGAGGTGGCGCCACAGATAGCTTCGCCACTTGGTGCGATCGGTAGCTTCATCCTCCCATGTATCTGAATTTATGTCCAGTGCCCTCATGTCTCTCTTGCACACATCTTTGAATCTCAGCTGCTGTCGCCCAACTGTTCTTTTGCCATCTGCCAGTTGTCCGTAGAAGATATCTTTCGGGATCCGACCATCTTCCATGCGGCAGACATGGCCAAGCCAGCGTAGTCTGCGCTGTCTAAGCAGCGTGTGCATGCTTTGAAGGCCAGCACGTGATAACACCTCGACCGTTGTCACTTTTTCTTTCCACGAAATGCCGAAGATGTGGCGTAGACACCGTAGATGGAAGGTTTTGAGCCTTCTTTCTCGCGTAGCATAGGTTGTCCACGTTTCGCTGCCATACAGAAGTGTGCTATATAAATAGACAGAAAATAATAAATGATGTTGGCATAAACACTGGCACCCGATACTGTAGATACGTTATCCAGACAAATAAAATACAATATTTGCGAAAGGTCTTTTATATTTGGACATGCTTGCTAATATGCCCGACGGATTTTCTGTCTAGGTTTAACGGTAGGTGTCTCGCGAAAACGAGGCAAAATGCATACGAAAAAATTATTTAAAAAAAAGAAAAGAAAATAAAAACAGAAGAAAAACGTCAACTCAATAAAATTAGTTGATAACACTACAAAATCCAAAGAGCACGTGTGAGTTCGAAAAAAAACACGCGAAGAAGGGAATTATAAAGAAACATATTACGGGATGAAGAAGGTGTAACAAGGGACGACACAGGTTTGACGTGAATTTTTGAATGCCTATACTCCAATTGGAGCTAATGATAACGCTGATGTAATGATGAAAAATCGACACACAAAGGCAATGGCCTTTTAAAACCAGGACTAACATTTAGACAGAGAAATACAAGCGGTGACACAATGTATTAACATTAAGACATGAGCAAAAAGTCAGTAAATAGCAGTTAAGACAAGTTTTAGTGTTAAGTTTAAAAGGAAAAGTATTTATATAACACCAGGAAAAAAGTCGGTTAAAGACGCACGCAGGCAGTTAATACCAGTGATTCTCAACCTATTGTGAAGCGTTGGCCACTGCCGAGAAGTTCCCCTGATTATGGTCTAAACCAGGGGTCTGCAACTGGTCGCAAGCGATCTGCCGGTAGATAAATTGGGATGATTTGGTAGATCTCTAGGTGGTTGAGAGAGAAAACAATCTTTAAGCTATTAAAGTTTCGGGTTAGCCATCTCCTACCGGCATTTAAAAGCGCTGAATCCTCAGTATTAAAGGTACTTTTCCGCCGTGTTTCCAGTGAAAACCCACGAGCAAACTTACTGAAATTAACTTTATTTATAAACTGCATAAGATGGGAACGCGAAATCGTCTACGAAAAGTAGTTAATGTTTGACATAATATTATTTAGTTTGGATTATCTACGAAAGGTAGTTAACGTTTGACATAATATTTTTTAGTTTGTATTGTTTACGAAAGATAGTTAACGTTTGACATAATATTATTTAGTTTGGATTGTCTACAAAAGGTATTTAACGTTTGACATAATATTACTTAATTTGGATTGTCTACGAAAGGTAGGTAACGTTTGATATAATATTATTTTGTGTGGATTGTCTACGAAAAGTAGTTAACGTTTGACATAATATTATTTAGTTTGGATTGTCTACGAAAGGTAGTTAACGTTTGATATAATATTATTTAGATTGGATTGTCCCACCGCTCTATTGCTGAAATTACAAGAAGCTGATCGTCAGACAGAGATAACAGATACAGGCTGCACGTATCTCAAACTCCAGATACTATGAAACTTTACTTTAGAGAGCTCTGTGATCTTAAAGTAGATCCCAACAGTTCCTAGGTTGCCTGCGGTGACGAGTCATATTCAGTCGTTACTTTTGTCTGTGACATTCATGCACCTTTTCCTGTGCCAGTCTTTTTCTTCCACCTGCCTGTGGTAAAGTGGGATGTTATAAATATTTATAGGGGACTTAGTGTACTGCCTGAGATCAGCTGTGAAGGTATCTGTATCTAATAGGTGTAGTTTTTTTTTTTTTTTTTTTTTTTTTTTTTTTTTTTTTTTTTTTTTGCGTTCGCCCGCTAATACTCGAGGCGAAATCTCAGGTTATTATTTTATGTCTAACCTGACATTGATTTTACGTGAGTATCCCTTTATTCTTGTACAGAGACAGGTGTCCCTCGCCATTCAGGCAAATACTCGCCGATTTCGGAGGTACCCATTGCAGCTGGGTCGGCTCAGGAGCCGCCAGTCCCTGGTCGACGACACTCCTTCAAATGTCCTCGCCAAGTCTCGAGTTAATCCAGTCCAAATCCCGGTCGACGAAAAATCCTCAAATGCCGTCGCCCGGGTTTGATCCTGTATCACCCGGTCGCCAGAGCGGTGTTGTAACCACTACGCTAGCGCGGCTCCCTGGTGTAGTGTTTTACAGATAACCTTACTTGCTACCACATTTATACCTCAGGCAGAATTATTCTGGAATATTGTGATGACTACGTTAAATGTCTAGGGTTATGTAAATGATGAAGTGTAAGTCACAACAACAACAGACAGATAAACAATTTAATTTATTCCACCACACTTGACAACACTGTGACACTCACACACATTTAACACTCTATAAGACTATCTTAAATGAGTCAATGGTAAAGTTTCAAATATATTTATATGTATTAATTACTTTCACTAATAGATATCCTGATTCAACTACACAGTGAACCAGGAATCACAATCAAATGTAATCACAATTTATATGTACATAATTTATAAATATGAACCTTGTAGTGACATATTGTATTAGTATTATCCTATGTGTGTCAGTTGTGTAGTAGTACTATGAGGTAATACTGGTTTTGTTTTTCAAGCTATGTTGTTATTTGTCATCATGACTTCAAGTGTTTGTTTATCTTGGAAATCGTATGGGGAAAAGTTCACAGTTCCTATCAATTTAAACAATGTATTTTCCCTCTGTTTTACTATAATGTCAATTTTAGAGGGGGACACATAATGTTGAGCTCCTCTGGCCACAGAAGCTTATCTTTCGTGATGGCGGCAGGAAAAGACTCCTCTGCTCGATAGCTTCCCTGTGTTCTGGAGACACCTCACTGGTCGCTATCTGGACCCAGGAGTATGCTGTCAGCCTCTAGATTCAGCAAAGCTCAAACCAGGTGCTGCTCAATAACTTTAGGACCACGGTCCCTGAAACAAGAAGGTTGTACCTCCTATTTCAGAACTAATTTATAATCTATTTCCAGACTGAACACAATACATAACAAACACTGAGTTCAGAGCGGTAGGCCAACTGTCAGCTTCATCTGAAACAATTTACACCAGTATACTCCTCCCTAATGGTTACCACGCCTCTGCAATTCCAGCATTAGTTCTTTCTAGTCAATAAGATAGGTGTCAGTGTACTGTTTGGCAATTCCATGCAGTTTTACTTTTCTCCGACACCTTCTGTTCAGGTTGGAGCACTATATAGGCCTTGCCTCATGTTCGCTACTGAACCACACACATATACAGACATAAATTATCAATTTACATTCAATTTTCATTAAAAAGATATTGAATATATCAAGCTTACCACAATTCATGGAAATAATACACAGTTACGTTGACTGGCAATAAATATAGCACAATTTCGATCTGCCGATGTCCCAGACTTTTATTTAGAAAAATATGCACTGGCTCTCAACGCACTGGTTCTTTAGTAAGTTTATTTGAAAAATGTGGTACTGAACTGACGCTCCTAATTGCCTATATTGGCGGGTCTAACCAATCGGGCCATATTTACACAGCTTTTCAAAAAAGTACTCCTACTCACGTTTCCCTAACAACAAAGAATTAGTATTTGTAGCCCGACTAACGTGTTTAGCCTTACATTTACTTCTATCCAATCAAATAGGATTTTACATGGTGGCCCATTTCCCGTAAAATAGTGGTTCCAAAACATGCCACTGTGCGATTATTATTTGGTGTTGTCTGACACCCTCACTATTTTCTTTTGGCTATAATTTGTTAATTCCTAGACTATTTGCGTAACGTTTAACATATTCTTTGTCAGCAAGTCCTAAGGAACCCAAATATACAAATTTAATGGGGCTAAGGGGCTGCGTTCAAAATATGCATTTTCTTCTAGGATAGTCGTGCTGTTGCCACCTCCTCACTTCCAAACTTTATGGTGTCTGCTGTACTGTCATACTAATGTCAGGATTTCAGACATAAAACAGTAGAATGTCAGGTTTCCTTATAAGCATTTTACAGGTTTTTAAACCTAACTCTCGTATGGGTAGTGTTTTTTATCACTGTCGATTTGAAAAAAGTTAGTGCTTGTGGCCTTACACGCGTGATGGCATTAATTGTATAGCGAGACGCGTGTTAGTGTTGCATGCGTTCCGGCTTTCAGCCCTCCCTTTCTTTCTATCCTAAGTCCATCTGTCCGTTCGTTTATGGTAACGTAGTGTAATTAATGCTAGTATTAATTTAGGTCATTAATCAGCTTGCGTATCTCAAGGTTTTTCTTAGAAATGCAGTACAGTGTTATTGTAGAAAGCGTGTATTGATGCAGTAGGCTTTACTATCAACGTGAAAGCGTGAGAATATGCAGACGAAGCATAAAAAGGGGGATTTCGAGTACAGTCATTGTGACAGCACTGTTCTTTACCATTCTTCTTTCCTTTTATTGAATTTATGTGTTAGGCTTTACATTTACTTTTTAATTTATATATGTGGATTAGAATTTCTCACGACAAATTCTCCCCACTTGAAACAGACGTTATATGTCAGTCTATAATTCTATATACACATAGAGAAATTTATTATCTTTCCTGGGGCTTAGGGTGATTCTCATCACACGGATGGCGGCTTAAAAAATCCGCTCCCAGATTTGTTTTTCCACTTATATACTCTATGCTAAACTCATAAGGCTGCATCAGTAATGACCAACGGAGTAATCTAGAATTTTCATGTCTAGCCTGCGCTAGAAACGACAAGGGTTTGTGATCCGTTTGCAACTTAAATGCCTTCCCATACAGATAAATATTGAATTTCTTTATCGCCCATATTACTGCAAGACATTCTTTTTCGCTAGTTGAGTAGTTGGTTTCAGCTTTATTCAACTTTATCTAGCATATGCCACTGGGCTTAATTCCCCATCCAATGCATCTGATTTCTGTAGCAGAGTCGCACCTAACCCAATATTACTGGCATCCGTCCTTACAATGAATTCTTGACTTAAGTCAGGTAATTTCAAAATAGGTTTACTTGTGAGCTTTTCCTTCAATTCCTGGTAAGCGAATTCGCATTGTGGTGTCCATGTAATTCGATCTGGATTTCCTTTACGTGTCAAATCAGTTAACGGTGCACATATGAAATTAAAGTTTTTGATATACTTTTGGTAGAAACCACATAATGAGACAAAGGATCTCACGTCTTTCTTGGTTTGTGGTCTTGGGGCTTTCTTTAGTTTCTCTAAATTCTTGGGGTCAGGGGTCATGTTTCCCTGATGGACTGTGTGTCCCAAGAATTCTAATTCTTTACATCCAACACAACATTTGGTTGGTCGGGCTGTTAAATTCGCTTCTCTAAGTCGATTAAACAGCATGTTCAGAGAGTCAATGTGTTCTTCAAATGTTTCTGTTGCTATAAGGATAACATCCATGAAATTTGTGATACATGGATTATTCAGAGGGTCCAATAATTTTCTCATCATTCTAGAGAAGACACTAGGCGCATTCTTCAATCCAAATGGCAATCTGTTAAACTCATAGTGTCCCTCTGAGGTACTAAAAGCTAGGTATGGTCTAACCTCAGGCTTTACTGAAATCTGATAGTATCCTTTACTCAGATCCACTTTTGAGAAATATTTAGCTTTATTTAGCCTGGCAAACAACTGATTTGTATCCGGCAATGGATCCACCTGTCCTTCTGTAATAGCATTCAGTCTCCTGTAATCTATACAGAGTCTATGTTCTCCAGAGGGTTTCCTTAAGAGCACCACACTGGAACTATACGAAGATTCACTGTGTGAAATAATTCCTTCCTTCAACAAATAGTCTATCTCTTCCTTCAAAGCTTTCTCCTTAGCAAAAGGAATCGAATAGGGTTTCATACAGACAGGTGTGGGGTCTATCAGTTTCATATCATATTCCAATAAGTTTGTATGCCCCGGTCGGTCTGTTAACACCTCTGTATGATTATCTAGAACCTGTTGCACTCTCTCTTTCTGATTTTTCGTTAAATGTGTACTGATTTTCCCCTGTGCCGCTGTCTCACAGGGGTGTAATGGATATTCAAATGATGAAAGTGGTTCCTTTTTCATCTCCATTGCAATGGACAAGGTCAACAAGTGTGTCTCTTCCTGATGTTCTCTTTCCAAATATTTCTTCAGGAGATTCACATGATAGATTTTTTCTTTCCCCTTCTTACCTACTTACTTACTTAGTCGTTCCCCTTCTACCGTGAGGTGTAGAGGTTTAGAAGAGAGAGCGCCAGACTATTCTATCGGCTGTCTTCCTCCTGGCCTGGTTCCATTCTAGTCCTCGGTCCTTCAAAGATTGTCTAATGTTGTCCTCCCAGCGGACTCTGGGTCGTCCTTGGGGTCTGGATCCATGGCTCTTTGTTTCCCATGCTTGTCGTGGTAGCCGATCTTCTCCCATTCTGCAGACATGGCCAAACCATCTTAGTTGGGACTGTTCTACTTGGGTCTGTAGGGGGTGGCATTTTAGGCCTTGACGTATCGTCTGGTTGCGTACCATGTCTCTTCTTGTTACTTCAACCACCTTCCTCAGATACCTCATTTCTGAGGTTTGGATCTGGCTTTTATGGGTTGTAGTCATTGCCCATGACTCGCATCCATATGTCAAGACTGGGACATAGGTGGAGCGGTATACAGCCATCTTCGTTTTCTTACCAACCTCTCTCTTGCTGAGGAATCCTCGATTTATGGCCTGAAAAAGTCTCCCAGCTGCTGCTTTTCGAGTGGCCAACTCTTCTTTGATGCCTCCCTTTCGGTCTATAATAGCTCCGAGGTATTTAAAGTGGTCGACCTGCTCCAGGACCTGTTCTCCCAGCTTAATCTGATGTCTTCTTTCTTCTCGTGATATCACCATGGATTTTGTTTTAGAGCTGCTTATGACCATCCCTCTCTTCTCCAGCTCTTCCTTCCAGACTTGCAGGTTGGATTGGAGATGTGCCTCTGATTTAGCAATCAGGGCAACATCATCAGCAAATGCCAGCTCTGAAATATAGACCTGTCTCATCTTCCAGTACCCCACTGAATACTTTCTTGTTCTCTCCTTACATGCCTTGATGACATCGTCCATAAGGAGTATGAAGAGGTAAGGTGATAGGATATCACCTTGTCTTACACCAGTGGTGGTCCTGAACTCTTCTGACTTATGGTTTGCTGTCCTCACATAATTTCTGCAAGACTTGTAGAAGCTCTGTATAGCATGAATCAGAGGTGCTGGAATATTCTTCCTTGCCAAACAGTCCCAAAGTTTGCTCCAAGGGACCCTGTCAAACGCCTTTTCCAGATCTATGAAACAAAGATGGATCTCACTCTTATACTCAAGGGCCTTTTCACTCAGCTGTCTGAGTGTGAAGATTAGGTCTTGAGTACTTCGGTTTGCTCGGAATCCGCACTGGACCTCATCCAATTGTGGCTCAGATAGGCGTCGGAGTCTCTGCTCTAGGATTCTAGAGTAGATTTTACCAGGGACACTGAGAAGGGATATGCCTCTATGGTTTCCACACTGTCGATTGTCACCCTTTTTGAAAATTGGATTTAAGATGATGGCAATCTCCCAATCCTTTGATATGCTCTTGTTGCACCACGCTGCCTGTAGGACCCTTAAAAGTAATAGGTCGCTTGATCCTCCCATGTACTAAACCATTTGTGGTGTTATACCAGCATGCCCTGCTGCTTTGCCCATCTTGATTTTCTCTAGTGCTGCCTTCAGTTCTTCCATCTTTATGTCATCTTCATCACCATTGGTTTCCTCTTCTGTGCTAGTGGTTATCATTTCTGATGTTTGACCTTGCTCACCATCAAGGAGTTCTGAGAAATATTCTTTCCATCTTTCCATTACTTCCTTCGGGGCAGTAAGCAATTTGCCTTGCTTGTCCTTTATAAATTTGAGAGGGCATTGTTTTTCCTTCCTCATGTTCTTTAGGGTCTTATAGAACAATTTCTGGTTTTCTTGTGCATCTTTTTCTAGCTTTTCTCCAAATTCTTCCCAGGACTTCTGTTTTGCTGCTAGCACTTTGTTCTTTGCTTCTGTTCTGAGTGTCACATATTCTCTATATTTTTCCATTTGTCCTGTTGTGTTTTTAGCTCCTAAGTATTGTTTCCATGCCATTTTCTTCTCTCTTATTTTCTCTTTGACTTTCTCTGTCCACCAAGGTGTCCTCTTTCTCTGTTTCCCAAGTCGGACTTCACCACATGCTTCTGCAGCAGCTGTCTTTATGATATCCTTGAATTTAATCCAGAGGGTTTCCAAGTCATCAGGTTGTTCTTCTGTGTTGCTCACCGCTTCAGCAATAAGCCCCTGATATCTGGTCTTAATTTCTGGCTCTCTCAGCTTGTAGGTCCTAATGCTCATTCCCCTTCTTATCTATCTTATAATTGGTTCTAGACACCTTCTCTAGAACTGTATATGGACCTTGCCATCCAATTTGTAACTTATTCTGACTACCGGGGAGAAGAAGCAGTACCTTCTCTCCCACAGCCAAATCTCTGTCTTTAGCTTTCCTGTTATAATAGGCAGCATGTTTCTTCCTGGCTTGTCTCAAATTTTCATTGGCAAGTTTCCAGCCAGTTTTTAAACGAGTGGTCAGCTCATTCACATATTGGTATGAGGATGTAATATTTTCCTCTGCCTTTTCATCAGTCCACGTTCTTAACAGCGCTTCAAGTGGACCTTTTATTGGCCTTCCAAATAATAATGTTGCCGGGGCCATTCCGGTTGAACTATGGGGTACCTCCCGATAAGCAAAGAGGGCGGCGTGAAGGTACTGGTCCCATGTATCTGGTTTTTCGTGTGCCAACTTTCTCAGGATTGACATCAACGTGCCATTAAATCTTTCCACTTGGCCGTTCCCTTGGGGGTGGTACACACTACAATGGAAGTGTTTGGACTGGAAGATCCTGAAAACTTCTTCTGTTAGTTTCCCCTTGAACTGAGAGCCATTATCAGTCAAGATTTGATTGGGAAAGCCTAACCTTGTGAAAATTGTGAGTAATGCCTCTGCCACATGTTTAGAATCAATCGATGACAGGGCTACCGCCTCTCCCCACATAGAGCAAGTGTCCACCAGAGTCAGAATGTAGCTGTTCCTTCTCTTGGTTCGGGTGAGAGGTCCCACAAGATCCACGGCAACTCTCTCAAAGGGTGTTCCCACTATGGGCATTTCCCCCAGAGTTGCTGGTGCAGTCCAATGCTTAGGTGCTACTCGTTGGCACTCTGGACAGGATTTTACATATCGTTTGATATCTTAAGTTATCCCTGGTCAGAAATAGTGACAAGCTATACGCTGTCCTGTTGCGCTGATCCCCATATGACCACTGAAGGGAATCGCATGCCCTAGTTCCAACACTTTAGTCCTAAATGAAGTGGAAAGGACCAGCTGTCCGTGACCATTGGATTCAGATCCAGCCTTCCTATAAATCAGCTTGTTCTTCATATAAAATTCTCCCTTGCCTGGAGGTGTATGAGATTTGGGCAACTTCTTGAAACACGGCTTGAGTGTCTTGTCCTCCGCCTGTGCCTTCCTCATCTCATCTGGATGAGTATTTATTGGATTATCCTCCTCCTTTTTAGACTGTGATCTGGTCTGCACTGTTGCCAATATCACAGGACTCTTGGGATTCCCCAAGAAGACATATCTACACCCCAATATCAGAGGGTAGATTGGCTCATTTATCACTGCTGCTTTTATGATTCCTTCCACATATCGCGTTTTCACCTTTATCCGGGCGACGGGAAGTGTCATGGTAGCTACATCCTTAGTTGCAGTTTGAATCTCCACTGTTTCTGTGGTGTATTGATCTGCCTGCACCAGGTGAGAACTCACAACGGAATCATAATCTAAACCTGTATCATATAAACACCTTATGGTGACACCATTACAGATGACATCTTCACACACTGGGGGATGGTATGGTTCCTGTAGTTCCACAGGTTTGACCTTTTTTCCCTTTTTTCCAGATGTCATAGCTGCACAATGAGGAGGTTTCCTTCTACAATGGTCAGTGTCATGATTGTTCATCTTACAATTTTTACACCATCTCTTTCCTTGGTTGAAAGATTTTCTTTCATCATATTTCCTTTCATCGAATTGTGGGGTTTTATTTTTATTGTCATACCGTGGCCTATCAAACTGGTGCTTACCTTTGTTTTGATCTCTAGGATCAAATTTATTAAAGTTCTGTGGTGCCCTAAAATTATCTACCTGTTTCTTTTTATTACCTGATACCTCTGCCTGAGCGGCTTGATACCTTTCAGCAACATTTAGCAACTCACCCAGCCTTTCTGCACCTTGTTCCATGAGAAACTTTCTCAGGTCTGGAGCCATGGACTCTCTTAGTTGTTCTATAAGGACCATTTCCTTAAGATCTTGGGTTTTCCCCAGAGAAGTCCATTTCTCCAAGTATGTCTCTAACCGTGCAGAGAACTGGTGATAGGTTTCACCTGACAGTAGTTTAGCATTCCTAAATTTTTTCCTATAAAATTCTGCGTTCTTTTCATATCTTAACAAAAGAGCCTGCTTTATAATAATAATAACTTATAATAATAGCCCCTTCAGTCATAACTGACTATGGGAATGCGCCCCTGAGGTGACAGCCCTCAGCTGCTTATTTTCCTGGTGCTCCTTTCGACGTTTTCTCCTCACCACTGCTTCTTGTGTGAGCCTCTCTTCACCCAATCTGAGGTGGCGCCGTAAATAGCATCGCCACTTAGTGCGATCGGCAGCTTCATCCTCCCATGTTGCTGGATCCATGTCCAGTGCCCTCATATCTCTCTTGCACACATCTTTGAACCTCAGCTGTGGCCGCCCAACTATTCTCTTGCCATCTGCTAATTGTCCGTAGAAGATATCTTTTGGGATGCGACCATCTTCCATGCGGCGAACATGGCCAAGCCAGCGAAGTCTGCGCTGTCTAAGAAGCGTATACATACTTTGAAGGCCAGCACGTGACAACACCTCGACATTTGTCACTTTATCTTTCCACGAGATGCCGAGGATGCGGCGTAGACACCGCAAATGGAAGGTATTGAGCCTTCTTTCTTGCTTAGCATAGGTCGTCCAGGTCTCGCTGCCATATAGGAGTGTGCTGGTGACGCAGGCATTATATACCGCAGCTTTGGTCTTCATTGTGAGTTTAGAGTTTCCATAAACACGCGATGTGAGGCGGGCAAAGGTAGCTGCAGCTTTGCCAATGCGGCTGTCGATTTCTGTATCCAGAGAGAGTTTGTCATTGATGGTAGACCCTAGGTGTCAAGTGCTTGCTGTGTGTACACATTGACAAATATGTATTACATACACATGGAGCGACAAACATGGCTCGTTTTCCACAGCTAATTGTTAACTCACTAAACTCCAACACGTAGATACGATATCCGACGACTTTATGTCACAAACTTGAGTATAACACAATAACACAGGCAGACTGCCGCTTTGGCCATAAATCATCACATAAGAAAAACACAATATATGATGTGCATAATTAGAACAGCATCTCATGGAAAGGATTTCACAATATCTTAATATATTTCCTATTTTCCTTCAACCATTCCGCCTTCAATCTCCGCGTAATCTCTCCTCGCTCTAATCGCTCTCCCGACTGACCTTTTTACACACCTCTGACCCTTTTCACGCTGACCAGTCTTCACCCCCACTTTGTTCACAACAACTCAGTCATGCCCGTGAACTCGACATTAGCACTTACTGCTACTAATGTATTCATGCCCCCGTCAAACTTAACATTCACGCACTTCAACTCACAACTTACATAAACATATCTAGTTCCCACCGGAGCATGAGTACTGACATTCATTCTATAAACCGTTCGTGACATCCACCCCTCCCTCTCCAAGTGAAAAACATAGTTTTTCACTGGATGGGTGGTAGATATCAGGAAACCAACCATCCAAAACCTCTGATTACATATGTGGGCAAAATCTATAGCATCAGTGTGAAAATATGCCATCTACAAATAATCAATAATAACATTCTGAAGAACACAAAAATAAAATTTAAAAAATTACAATAGAACCGAGTTGCTAGAAAAATACAACAGCAACCATATGGCAAAAATCATGCATCTCTAATTACACACAAAATTAAAGGTGATAACATTACATCAATTTCACCAAATTCTCCTATACCGGAGAATATCTGTTCTATAACCCTGTACTTGATACCCAACATATGATAAGAACTTAGCTTATACAAAAATCATGCAGAATACAGTTGAGAAAACATTACTCATGTACAAGTATCAAATACTACATAGAAATGGTGGTTTAAAAAAAACACACCCATTTACTACAAGCAAGTGTTCATAATCTAGATAACGAATCTGCAAGAACATTTAATTTACCCTGAATAGGAAAAACAGTGAAGTTGTACTGTTGTAACAACAACGACCACCTTGTTAAACGTGAATTTGGTGATCTAGATGACTTAAGAAAAGTCAAAGGACAATGGTCCGTTTCCAGTACAAAATGAGATCCTAACAAATACCTAGAGAGTTTGGAAACAGCCCAAATAATGGCTAAACACTCTCTCTCTATAGTGGCATATCGCGTTTCAGCCAGAAGCAACTTTCTGCTGACATACATGACAGGATGTAGAAACCCATCATGTTCTTGCATCAGACACGCACCAATGCCCACTGCAGAAGCATCAGTCCTCAGTACAAAAGGCTTAGCCAAGTCTGGCAGTAGAAGAATGGGCTCGCTGGAGAATACAGCTTTGATGTTCCTCAGTGCTCTATCACACTCTTCAGTCCAGACTACTCTGTTTGGCGTGCCCTTTTTAGTGAGTGATGTTAGAGCCGCTGACAATGAAGAGAACCTGGGGATAAATTTATGATAAAAATTTATCAGACCGAGTAAACTACGTACTTGTTTCTTTGTTTTTGGAGGTTGCAAATTTAAAATTCTTCCAACTGTCTGATCAACTGGTTTTAAAACACCCTGTCCTACCACATACCCCAGAAATGTTAACTCCTGAAACCCCACCTTAATCTTACTGGGTCTTGCTGTAAGGTGATGCACCCGAAGGCATGATAACAGTGACTTCAATCCCTCTACATGTTCTTCCCACGTGTCATGAAACAAACAGATGTCATCAATATATGTGATAACATCCTTCTGTCCCCTCAAAAGCATTCTCATCATTCTCACAAAAGTTGCAGGGGCATTCACCAGTCCAAAAAACATATAATTAAACTGGAAAAGACCCTGAGGGGTACAAAATGCTGTAAGTGGCCTAGCGCCTTCTGCTAAGGGAATTTGCCAATACCCCCTCGATAAGTCTAGTTTGGTAAAATACTTTGCCCCCGCTATTTGGGATAGGAGGACCTCTTGGTTGGGCATAGGTTCCGCATCTATCACTGTGACACTATTCAAGTGGCGGAAGTCTATACATATCCGTAGGGATTTATCCTTCTTCCGCACGATGACCATGGGAAATGAGTATGATGATTCAGATGGGGAGATAACACCTAAGCGTAACATATCATTCACTTCTTTTTCAACAGCAGAAGTATAATGTAGTGGAATAGGATATGGTCTCACCCGGATGGGCTCTCCATAGGTCAGTTTAATATCATGTTCAACTAAATCAGTTCTTCCAGGAATATCTGTGAGTACATCTTGAAATTCGCACAGCAGTGACTTCACCTGTTTCCTCTGATGCTGTGGTAGAGATGCAGAGACCTCTACATCTCCCCATGATTCTGAAGCAACCAATGGCAATAGTGGGATCTGGAGATTGACCTCCTCTCCTTTCTCTCCATCTTCCTCGATGACTGCTGCACTAGCTACAGTAACTGTACTATCAAGAACAGCGTTCACGACTGGTTCCAGTTCAGTTGGACGTACTACATATGGTTTTAGCATATTAATATGGAAAATCTTCTCCTTCCCTCGGACTAATATCAGATAATCCACATCGGTAATCTGTTTCTTTACTTGAAATGGACCTTGCCAGTTCACTAGCAGGTGATTTTCCTTGGTAGGTAGCAACAACCATACCTCGCTGCCAGGACTGAGGGATACAAGTTTGCTATTCCTATTGGCGTATGCTCTATACCTTGCACCCGATGTCTGTAATGCCTCACGTGCTATCGAACACGATGTAATTATGCGCTCTCGCAAGTCAATGACATACTCATAACTTGACTTGACGCTATCATCAGCATAATTCCCGGTCAGCAAGTCTCTCAAAATTTTCATTGGACCCCGAGGATTTGCGCCAAATACTAGCTCAAACGGTGAGAATCCTGTGCTCTCTTGTGGCATCTCCCTGTATGCAAACAAAACTCCCGGTAGGTATCTATCCCACAACTGTGGAAAATCTCCTGTCACCTTACCTAGCATTCTTTTCAGTGTTCCATTGAACCGCTCGCAGACCCCGTTGCTCTGAGGATGATACGGGGTGGTGAACACTTGGGCTATGTCTAACAGTTTAGATATGTGTTTCATCTCTTCTGAAATGAATTGCCGGCCCCTGTCAGACAAAATCTCTTCAGGAAATCCTAATCTGCTAAATAAGCTCATTAGAGCCTCTGCTATATCCTTTGATGTGATGGATTTCATTGGCAATGCTTCCGGCGACCTCGTACATAGATCAACTAATGTTAGAATAAATCTATACCCCCGATCAGACATAACTGGAAGGGGCCCAATAATGTCTATTGCAACCTTCTGAAAAGGGCGAAATGCCAAATCTGTTGCTACTAACGGTGCCTTGGGAGTCCTTCCTTTCTGGCTTGTCTTCTGACACACTTTACACGACCGACAGTAAACCTTCACATCCTTATTGTATCCACGCCAGTAAAACTGGGACAACACTCTACAGCGAGTTCTTGCAATACCCATGTGACCCGCAAAAGGGATGTCATGTGCTGTCCTTAACACTGTATTCTTCAGTTCCACTGGAATAACCACTTGTGTAATGACTGAATGTTGCTCTGCAAAGCATCTGATTAGAATGGAGTTCCTAACCTCAAACCAGTATCGAGCAGACTTGGTATGCCGTATGTTCTTGGACTCAGCCAACTGAAACAAAGGCAGAAGTGAAATGTCTTTCCTCTGCATGTCTACAAAATCCGATGCTGTAATTCCAGCAACCGTAGGCACCCAAGGGATATTATTGGGTTGCGATATCATAATATTTGCATCCTCAGCCTTAGTCTGAGCCCTCGTCATTACTGCGTTAGCAACCAAATCATGCCCATTTTCCCACTCCTCAATATCCTGACTGGTGCAATCATGAACCCCATTAACATTTCCAATAATGAGATCAGCGATGGGAGAATCAAGGACGCATACTCGAACTCTACCCGACAAGAAAGGGGTGTCGATCTGCACAATCGCCAATGGATAGTACTCGACCTTACCACCAAATGTAATGCATTTTGCCATCTTTCCAATATAATACGTATCCTTAATAAATGTCTTCCTAATGCCAATGGTCGTACATCCCGTGTCCCTCAAAACAGATACAGGTTTATTCTCCACAAAACCCTTATGTAAAGTTAAGGTGCCATTCCCATCAACTGATGAAAGGCAAGGCAAAGTATGGCCACATATTAAAATAGGCTTGCCATCAGGCTCGAACAATGGTCTGCACCCCTCACACTCCTCGCTATTAAATGTATCAAGTACAGTAGCTGAATTTGCATGCTCAGTGTTTTCCTTTGGGCTCTCCTTTCGACTGTTTCTTCTCTCATTACAATTGGGGCAGTTGGAATCCGTCTCTTGGCGCTTGTAAGGGCTTCTCTTTGGACTGCTATTATAATTTTTCTTTGGGCTGGCATATGGACTTCTTTGTGGGTTGAAGGGACACCTCTCTGGGTCCCTCCCACATTGATAAGATAGATGACGCCTTGAGCCACACTTATAACAACCCCTTCTACTGTAGCCTGACCCAAAAGAAGGGTACTGTCTCTTAGGAGAATATCTTCTGTCCCCATTCCATCTTCTATTTCCACCATCTTTATCAACATATCTGTCTAAGCTGCGGGCCCGAGGATGTATGTATGGCTTCTTTTCAGTTTTGTCTTGAGCCACACAAGCTGGAAAGGTCTCAGCAGCTGTCTGCTTGTGAATCGGCTTCCCCGGGTGCGCATTGACATACTGCTGCCCTAGCTCTGACATAATATTTATATCTTTTGGCTTTCGCTCTTGTAGAAAAGCCACTAACTCTGGATTGCAAGACGATAGAACCTTGTCCTGTAGCATAAGGTCGGTTAGCCCATCAAAATCCTTCACAATACCTGATAGTTCAATCCACCTATTGAACAGCAACTTGATTTCAGCAATAAACTCACTAAAGTCATTGCTTGTTGTAGGAATAGCCTCCTTAAATCTTTCACGGTACCCTTGAGCTGTCAGTCTAAATCTTCGAAGAAGTGTCTCTTTCACTGTGTCATAATTCATGCGATCCTCTACTGGCAATGCAAAGACACATTGTAAACTTCTTCCGGTGAGCAGATTATTGAGCAGACTTGGCCAATCTTCTTTCTTAACCTTCCAAGATACTGCTTCTTGTTGAAACCTTTCTAGATACACGTCCATCATATCGACGCCCTCAACAAAGGATGGGAGTCGCAGCTTGAAAGGACGAGTAGACTCCTTAGTAGCTGGTCTAGAACTCGCAGCTTCAAGTTCCAGTTTCTTCAAAGTAATTTCTTTATCCGCTTGAATTTCAGCTTTCCTTGTCTCTTCTTTCTTTGCTTCTACCTCGATTTCAGCTTTCCTTGTTTCTTCTTTCTTTGCTTCCCTTTCAGCCTCAATTTTCCTAATTTCTCTTTCCTCTTTCCGTTCCCTCCGTTCCTCAGCATCCGCAAATTTAGTCTCAGCCCATAATTCAAGTTCATCCCCTGATTTACCAAGTGCCTGTCCCTTGGTGATAAAATCCAAGAGGCTAGTCATCCTGCAATATTTATCAACTATGATAACTATGAACAAATAATGCAACCAAAAAACAATTAAGGAGAGAGGGAAAAAAATGTATACCACCTGATATGTCAAATGGTGTCTGGAAAATTATAATGGATACCCCTGCACATATGAAGGACGTCTGTCATACACAACAGATTTAGGATAACTCTTCACACTGGGTTTACACACTGGGTCAATCTCTTGTATCAATCTGTATGCATTACAAACTGTAATAGACCAAAATAAAATGTGTCTGCTTATGTTAACACAAATGGTATGATGATGATTGAAATGATAATCACAGAACACACGACACTACAACAACTGATAGGCCAGTGGAGAGGAAGTTATAGACCAAGAAAGTAAGAATAGACCTTATATTTACACCCAAACCTATCAAACGAACAAAAACAGGATATCGTAAAATAACTTATATACACGGATAGCAGAGCAAAGGACTGAGAATCGCAACAGAAAAACACCACGAAAGAAAGACTATTATACAAGACAATAAGTAAACAAACTAAACGCAAACAACTAACGCCAACAATTGTTCCACAAATTACACGAGGCTTCACAACTCCCCAAATCTTAGACAGATTGGGTTCCCTACAGCGCAATTTGTCTCACAAAACCTATTAAAGACGACACAAGGCAAATTTCTTCAATGAAGAAAGATGAATTGTGCTCACCACTCAAAATCCCCCTTATACAGAAATCAAAATTAAATACTACCACATAATATGAACAAAACAAAAACAAAACACTGGACAGTGAAGTAACCCAAGAGCTCTACTCGTCCACCCTGCAGCAAGGGCAAACAGGAATGAATATATGAATTTTTAACTAATAACAAAAGCTAATATAAAAATAACATAAGTTTCAAGTACACTGTAGAAGTGATAGACAGAAGGAAGTCTAGATATGACGAAGCAAAATTGTCAAGTCCTAAAAGGAACTAGTATCAAAATAAACTAAATTTAGTACATTTTTAGATATAACAGATCATAGGGTTCAAATATAACGTTAATTAATCTGCAAAAATGCTATTGAAGAAAGAATGGAATTAATAAAAAATAAAAAAATAAAAACCCTAATAGTTCCGGGCAATAACCTTATCAAGGAAGAAATAAATAATCAAATAAATTAATTAAAAGAAGTATAGCCTATATATATATACAGAAAATATACAGACGCACAAGTCAAGTAAACAGAAGACTTGAAATTTACAAAATTAATAATAAACTTAACTTAACAATTTCCTGTGTCCGCTGCTCCACTTGAGATAGGTGCAGGCTTGGAGTCCTGAAGTTACAGCTCAATGATGGACACCACAAACAACACACTTTACGCTGCAACACAGCACAGTCAAATCGAACTCAGCTCTTACGTGCACCTCCGTACACGGTGAACTTGGATCTTCTTCAGTACTGATACAAGGGGCAGAAAAGGAAAATGCGTCTCTCACTGCTTACACCATCTCCAGGCAAGATGTTACGATTTCAGCCGATCACCATCAAAACAATGGCCTTGTTATTCCATCACAAGACCCAGCAGACGATTTTTCCGGTGTCAACAGTCATGCCGAACTACACAGCACAGATAAATTGACAACAGATTAGCACACTTATCACGGAGCGGAATAACATAATATCAGTGCGCCGAGGAAAACAAGACTGATTACCGCCTTTCCATTCTTCGTGCTACTTTCCAAAATAACACTGTCGATTTCGTCAAAACTGTCCTTTCGCCTCTCCTCCAGTGATTAAACTATTTTTCGTTCTTAAATATTCAGTCCTTCTGCAGCTATACCATTGCTGACTATCACTGAAATGAAGACTTCAGTTTTGCACATTAAGTTCTTGTGACCTGATTCAAACAAATAGGCCTAGTTCTCTGTTCCGCTTGATGTAATTTTGCAACAACAATTCATGAGACGGCGAAATTGTCAGAAATTCTGCAGAAAATTAGGGGTGGGTCCTCTCTTCCACTTACGAGTTCCCCAAAATTGTCAAGTGCTTGCTGTGTGTACACATTGACAAATATGTATTACATACACATGGAGCGACAAACATGGCTCGTTTTCCACAGCTAATTGTTAACTCACTAAACTCCAACACGTAGATACGATATCCGACGACTTTATGTCACAAACTTGAGTATAACACAATAACACAGGCAGACTGCCGCTTTGGCCATAAATCATCACATAAGAAAAACACAATATATGATGTGCATAATTAGAACAGCATCTCATGGAAAGGATTTCACAATATCTTAATATATTTCCTATTTTCCTTCAACCATTCCGCCTTCACTCTCCACGTAATCTCTCCTCGCTCTAATCGCTCTCCCGACTGACCTTTTTACACACCTCTGACCCTTTTCACGCTGACCAGTCTTCACCCCCACTTTGTTCACAACAACTCAGTCATGCCCGTGAACTCGACATTAGCACTTACTGCTACTAATGTATTCATGCCCCCGTCAAACTTAACATTCACGCACTTCAACTCACAACTTACATAAACATATCTAGTTCCCACCGGAGCATGAGTACTGACATTCATTCTATAAACCGTTCGTGACACTAGGTATGTGAAGTGGTATACCACTGCCAATTCATAGTTATCGATAGTGATAACTGGTGCAGCACCCACATCCTGACTCAGCACATTCGTTTTCTTTAGACTTATTGTGAGGCCAAAGTCCTTGCATGCTTTAGTGAAGCGATTCATCAAGCTCTGAAGCTCCTGTTGGCTTTGAGTGACGACTCAGCATCATCAGCGAACAACAAGTCTCTTATAGTGACCCTTCTGATTTTTGTTTTTGCCTTCAGCCTTGAAAGATTAAACAGACGGCCATCTGACCTAGTGTGAAGACATATTCCTTCAGTTGCATCTCTGAATGCATGTTTCAAGAGTAAGGCAAAGAAGATTCCGAAGAGGGTCGGAGCCAGAACACAGCCTTGTTTAACGCCACTTCGTATATCAAAGGGCTGTGACGTGCTTCCAGCATATTGGACTGTTCCCTTCATGCCGTCATGGAATGACTTTATCATTTCCAGCATTTTAGAAGGGCAGCCTATTTTCAGGAGGATTTTAAAGAGTCCATCCCTACTAACCAGGTCGAATGCTTTTGTGAGGTCTATAAAGGCGATATATAATGGTCTTTTCTGCTCTCTTGATTTTTCCTGAAGCTGGCGGAGAGAGAAGATCATGTCTGTTGTTGATCTGCCAGCTCGGAATCCACACTGTGACTCTGGATATATGCGCTCAGCTAACTTGTGTAGTCGCATTAAGATGACTTTGGCAAAAACCTTACCAACAATACTAAGAAGAGAGATGCCTCTGTAGTTATTGCAATCACTTCTGTCTCCTTTATTTTTATACAGTGTTACAATCTTGGCATCTCGCATGTCTTGAGGAATAGTTGTCTCTTCCCAGCACTGGCACAGCATCCTATGCAGGGGATGTAATAGCGTGCTCTTACAGCATTTGATTAAATCAGGAGGAATCCCATCACTGCCTGGTGCTTTGCCAGAGGCCAAGCTATCAATGGCCTTGCTGAGTTCCTCTAATGTTGGTTCGGCATCCAGCTCCTCCATAGTTGGCAGACTGTTGACACCATCAAGGGCTGCAGGCGTAACGGTATTGTCTCTAGCGTAAAGCTCAGAGTAGTGCTCGACCCACCTCTCCATCTGCTTACCCTTATCGGTTAGCTTCTCTCCGCTGATGGTTTTTAGCGGTGCCGTCTTACTTTTATGGGGGGGCCAAGTGCTTTCTTTATACCGTCATACATTTGTCTAATGTTGCCTGTTTGCGCTGCGATCTGGATGCTCTCACTGAGCTGGAGCCAGTAGTCATTTGCACAGCGTCGAGCAGTTTGTTGAACTTTGCTTCTCGTAGCCCTCAGGATCTGTAGGGTTCTGGCACTCGGTGAACGTTTGTATTCATTCATAGCACTGCGCTTAGCTTCAATGACAGGTGCCATCACATCTGATGAAGCATCAAACCAGTCATTTGACTTTGCTGTTTTCTTACCAAAGGTGGCAAGTGCAGTACTTTGAATGGTGTTCCGTAGATGCTCCCAGTTCTCTGTAATAGTATCACCATGCTGAGGGCTACTGAGCACTTTCTCGAAGGTCGCAGTGAATTGAGCGATCATGAAAGGGTCTGACATCTTGCTGGTATCAATGCGTGGTTTCCCTTCATGTCTGACACGATAGAGTTTTCTTGGTTGTGCTCTGATTTTGCAGCAAACCAAGGAGTGATCTGTATCACAGTCTGCACTATGGTACGAGCGCGTGGAGAGCACAGACCTGAGGAGTGGCCTTCTGACGAGAATCAGGTCAAGTTGGTGCCAGTGCTTGGATCGTGGGTGTCTCCATGACACCTTATGCTGGGGTTTTGTCTGAAAGTAGGTGTTGGTCACGCAGAGGTCATGGTGGACGCACAACTCTAAGAGCCGTTGTCCATTTTCATTCATCTTGCCAATACCAAACCTGCCCAGACATGAAGGCCATGAAACATTATCGGCACCCACTCTAGCGTTAAAGTCACCAAGGAGAACAAGCTGTTCTTGCCTAGGTATGCTTTTGATAATTGCTGTTAGATTCTCGTAGAACTCATCTTTAGCTTCTGAGGCAGAGTACAGAGTAGGAGCATACACACTGACAAGGGTGATGGGACTTGTGCTAGTTTGCAGGCGGAGCGTTAACAGGCGTTCTGATCCATTCTCGCCTGGTTCAACCATTTTAGTTAGCGATTTTTTGACCGCAAAACCTACTCCGTGTTCTCTAGCTTTTTAAGATCTTTCCCTTGCCAATAAAATGTGTAGTCCTTCTCGCTCACCGTTCCAGAGCCCACCAGGCGCGTTTCCTGAAGTGCAGCTATATCCACTTGAAGTCGTTTAAGCTCATCATTAATTATGGCTGTCTTCCTTACATCGTTTACATCCTGTAGGTTTTCGGATAGTCCAGTCAACATAGTCCGGACGTTCCAGCATCCCAATCTGAGAGTTTGCTTATTTCTATTTTTTCGATAATTGCTTGGTGCAAAATTTTCTGTCCACAGTTCGGGTTGGACCCTAATCCCCATGCACCCAATGGGGAAAGCAGACAGTGGCGGGACAACACCTTATTGACTGGGGGCTGCCCAGCTTGAAGCGGGCGGTAGCTGTCCAGTGAGATTCTAGAACCTCTCCCACTGTCGGAAGTAGCCCCTGGCGCCATGCCCTACGCCAATTGGGCAAAATGCTTATAACCGGTAACTGCTACTTCCCGTGTTTTGCCGACACCTATAGGGTGAAGCTGGAGTGTCCTCTCCAGGGCGCGAGCTTGGGCACAGTTATATGGAGATCAAGCTGTTGCCCATGCAGCATGTTCCCCCTCTCCACACAGCCGGTAGATCCAAAGGAACGGCAGTAGCCGATACAGTTTGGTACCAGCCATGTCGCAGGAGTTGCCAGAATAATGTCGAATCGACATTAGACTGCCTTAGGGACTCCGACTCCGGATTTATCCTCAGGGTTTACTCCCGAAGCCAATTCCATAAATGGATATTCCCGCAAGGCAGCGGTGGTTTGAATTCAGAGTTCCTTCTCTTAGATAAGCTACCAACCAAGGATCACGAGCCCTATCTGCCCGAAGCTGCTGGTTTTAAGGCGCCAGTCGCTTGCCTTTGCCCCTTCTCCCGTCAGTGGAAACAGTTCCGCCGGGCTCAAATTGAGCCACACGTGAAGGCCGGGAGCTGGACTTGGTTGTCAGAGGCTGTTTGAGGCGCGTGCCATAGAAGCCTGCTTTAGCATGTCATAATTTTCTTGATCACCTCTGTTCATTTTGGCAAAAACTTCATAAGCTGCCCCACGAAGCCCTTGAGATAACTTTAAGCTCCACCTTTCTCTCTCTAACCCATACGTGGTAGCTAATAGTTCATATCTATTTAGATAGCTCTCAATATCGTCGTCTTTCTCAACAAAATGATCTAAATCAAAATTCATAGCTGAGGTTGAGGCTCCCTGACTAGCAGTGGCATCAGAAGTAAAGGGACTGGCACCATTTTCAGGAGCATGGCCTTGAAACTCAAACTCCCTTAGTCGTAACTTATGTTCCCTTTGTAATCTCTTCTCCTCCTATCTGCTTCCCTCTCTGCAGCCAATCTTCTTTCCTCTCTTTCTGCAGCCAATTTCTTCTCTTCTCTTTCTGCAGTCAATCTTCTTTCTTCTGCTTCAAATTTCTTAGCCTCAGCCTCAATCTGCAGCCTCTTAATTTCTTTTTCAGTCTCTAACTTTCTTTCGGCCTCTTTTTCTAATCTTCTTTCTTCCCGTTCAATATATTTGTCACATTCAGCAGTGACATAAGCAGTCATAATTTGCCCGTCCATTCCTAACTCTTTTGCAGTCTGCACAGCAGCAGATCGAAATTTTGCCAAGTTTGCCATTTTCTAACAGGTAAATGTATGTAATGTCTAACTAAACAATACAATCTGTAATTACTTATCCAAGGACACCACAGGCACTGAGAGCTCAACGTTATTTATTTCCACCCAAGGATACCTTTTAATTCTTATTATTCCCAATATATATAATATGAGAAAGTTCAATATTCCGGGAGCGAGACCCCAATATATGTGGTAAAGTGGGATGTTATAAATATTTATAGGGGACTTAGTGTACTGCCTGAGATCAGCTGTGAAGGTATCTGTATCTAATAGGTGTAGTGTTTTACAGATAACCTTACTTCCTACCACATTTATACCTCAGGCAGAATTATTCTGGAATATTGTGATGACTACGTTAAATGTCTAGGGTTATGTAAATGATGAAGTGTAAGTCACAACAACAACAGACAGATAAACAATTTAGTTTATTCCACCACAATTGACAACACTGTGACACTCACACACATTTAACACTCTATAAGACTATCTTAAATGAGTCAATGGTAAAGTTTCAAATATATTTATATGTATTAATTACTTTCACTAATAGATATCCTGATTCAACTACACAGTGAACCAGGAATCACAATCAAATGTAATCACAATTTATATGTACATAATTTATAAATATGAATCTTGTAGTGACATATTGTATTAGTATTATCCTATGTGTGTCAGTTGTGTAGTAGTACTATGAGGTAATACTGGTTTTGTTTTTCAAGCTATGTTGTTATTTGTCATCATGACTTCAAGTGTTTGTTTATCTTGGAAATCGTATGGGGAAAAGTTCACAGTTCCTATCAATTTAAACAATGTATTTTCCCTCTGTTTTACTATAATGTCAATTTTAGAGGGGGACACATAATGTTGAGCTCCTCTGGCCACAGAAGCTTATCTTTCGTGATGGCGGCAGGAAAAGACTCCTCTGCTCGATAGCTTCCCTGTGTTCTGGAGACACCTCACTGGTCGCTATCTGGACCCAGGAGTATGCTGTCAGCCTCTAGATTCAGCAAAGCTCAAACCAGGTGCTGCTCAATAACTTTAGGACCACGGTCCCTGAAACAAGAAGGTTGTACCTCCTATTTCAGAACTAATTTATAATCTATTTCCAGACTGAACACAATACATAACAAACACTGAGTTCAGAGCGGTAGGCCAACTGTCAGCTTCATCTGAAACAATTTACACCAGTATACTCCTCCCTAATGGTTACCACGCCTCTGCAATTCCAGCATTAGTTCTTTCTAGTCAATAAGATAGGTGTCAGTGTACTGTTTGGCAATTCCATGCAGTTTTACTTTTCTCCGACACCTTCTGTTCAGGTTGGAGCACTATATAGGCCTTGCCTCATGTTCGCTACTGAACCACACACATATACAGACATAAATTATCAATTTACATTCAATTTTCATTCAAATGATATTGAATATATCAAGATTACCACAATTCATGGAAATAATACACAGTTACGTTGACTGGCAATAAATATAGCACAATTTCGATCTGCCGATGTCCCAGACTTTTATTTAGAAAAATATGCACTGGCTCTCAACGCACTGGTTCTTTAGTAAGTTTATTTGAAAAATGTGGTACTGAACTGACGCTCCTAATTGCCTATATTGGCGGGTGTAGAGTGTCATGGATATGCTAATTCTGGCCACTACTGTAGAATAAACGTGTTGTTGTGTATTGGCCACTGTTGAATGAACCTGTCATGTAGACCTTGAGTGGGAGTGTCAAGTAACGCGAATGGTGTAGTAGTTCGGTGTAACAGACCTCTTGGTAATAACTCTCACACACTCTCATGTAATGCAATGACGACTTGAACTGCCTCTGACATTTCAATAGTTTAATGAAGGCACGCAAACTGGACAGCACGGATACAGTCATGGACACATGTTGACATACATTCATTGGTTATTTGAATCGTGGATGATACATTCATGTAGTAGTGAAATATCATTCAACCCAAGGTGGTATTCACTGTTCTGGTAACTAATCGCCGTATCCTCTACTGACTGAACGCGTCAATGAGGATCGGTAAACATACAAAAGTCATTGGCCGAACCTTCATTCATAGCTAAGTTCTTAAGCTGAAATATGTCCAATGTTTGTATAACACTCATAAACCACGATAGTGGGTTTTCACCTCATAACAAGATCTCGATACCACTGCCCGATAGTAGGATACATAATCTGTTCTCTTGACAGTGATCAAAAATATGATGACAGGAATATAACATGGCCGCCTTCCTGAGTTGTCGCTCACTCACTCGTAGGAAGGTAGATATAAGCCAAAGTTAATTTATAATGTGCATATAAATAATTTCATAAAGTTTTCCATACAGCTCTACAGTAATCAAGTTAATTCACGTAGACATAACTGCTGTAGGAAAGCCTGTCATCTTCGTCAATACAAAACACAACCCTAACGATACGAAGCACAATGTTCCATCTAGGTCTAATCGACTCGAGATCATCAAAATTAGGGTTTGGCATAACTGGAGTCCGAATCACACATATGAGGAGGATCTCTGACAAATAGACTCTTGCAGAGACACAAACTTCTCCTAGAAAAACATCTATGAATCACTGTTAAACCTTAAACAGTGCCAGCCCTGGAAAAAGCACTCAGCCATTTCTTGGCGACATTATCGGAACTCTTTACAACCCAGTAGGACTACGAAAACCTGCGCTAGATTCTGGCAGAAAGAATATAGTCCGACCTGAACATACAAAGGTATACAATATACGACTGAATCTACTTGCACTAGACAAGTAGTACACATGAATTCAGGCCATAAACATAACAAGCAAAATTAATCTATTTTCTGGCCCGAACAAATAAGAACGGACATGAATACAATATCCATGCGCCGATAATATCAAGAAAGATCACTCATATAATCAAAAGTGTAAATCAATCATGAATTATCTAGCTTTACCAGAGGAAGCATTTTCATACACAAATGAATGCAAATATATATTTTCCATATTAAATAGCCATATCGTATTTTTGTAATATGTGCGTCAAAATATGCACGCAACAGATTACCACACCCCTCGGGAAAAAAAAAATGGTACATTTTTTTTTTGGAATTACATCTAGGAGCAACATACAATTGGCTCACAACGCACCAATAACAATGCGCAGATGATAAGCATTGAGAATATATTTCATGAACTTAGAGAAAGTATTTCTCTAAGTATAAATATTTCCAGAGAGGTGTCACCAACGCATACTACAATACTTGCAATGCCACACTTTCTACATCAGTTTATACATAAATTTCATCTTAGATACCTTAACATCATGATCATTAAAGACGAAAAAACATTGAAAGACCAGCGGTGAATAAACATCAGTGAACCGCTAAGTAGTGTTACAATCAATATATGATATATTCCATATGTGTACACATTTCAACATGGGAACAACTGTAGCAAAGTTAGGCATATAATTTAACAGTTATGAATCATGTGGGCATCTAGACAAAATATCTGCCATCACATTTTCTGACCCACGGATAGCTCGCACCGAAAAATGAAACGGCTGCAGAGCAATCGCGTATCGCGTTGATCTCGCGCTCTTCAGATTTTTACTCTGAATAGCCGTAAGAGCTTTCTGGTCAGTTTCCACAATGAAATGCGCGCCAAGAAGAAATCTTTGCAGTTTAAGGATTGACCAAACCATAGCCAATAATTCACGGTCTAGGACCGAGTAATTCTTCTCTGCGGCATTTAATTTTCGAGAAATATACATCACAGGATGCAGAGTTCCAGAGTACTCTTGCATTAGTGCTGCTCCAATCCCTGTGGATGAAGCGTCACTACGAAGAATAAATGTCTTATCCTTAGAAGGCAATACTAGGATAGGTGAAGTAGAAAACATAGTTTTAACCTTATCCAAAGAGGATTGACATTCTTGAGTCCAATGGACTACATTAGGAGACCCTTTCTTTAGCAAGGAAGAAAGAGGTGACATAATGGAGGACAGATTCGGAATGAATCGTCCATAAAATTGTATTAGACCTAAGAGACTTCGCACTTGCTTTTTAGTCTTAGGAATAGAAATGTTAAGTATCTTACTTGTATTATGGTCCTCTGTTTTTAGGAAACCATGACCAACACGGTGACCTAAGAAAGATATTTCGCTAAAACCAATACAAGCTTTAGATGGTTTCGCTGTCAGGTTATGCTCGCGTAAGATAAACAATAGTTCATTTATCCCATTATAGTGATCGTTCCAAGTATCACTGAAAAGACAGATGTCATCAAGATATGCAATGACATCTGAGCGATGAGATAGGATTCGACGCATCATGCGTACGAATGTTGCAGGGGCGTTCATAAGGCCGAAAGGCATAAAATTCCATTGGAATAGACCCCTAGGTGTCGAAAAAGCAGTAAACGGTTTGGCGTGTTCGGATAATGGAACTTGCCAATATCCCTTAGACAAATCGAGTTTAGTAAAGAAATGAGAATTCGATAGTCTGGTAAGTAGCTCTTCAAGTAAAGGCATAGGTTCAGCATCAAATTTCGTCACTTGATTCAATTTGCTATAATCAACGCAAAGACGTATGTTGTTGTCTTTTTTTCGCACGATAACCATCGGTGAAGAATATGCTGATGTGGATGGTTCAATAATTTTTAACTCTATCATTTCATCCAACTCTTTTTCTACCTGTGCTTGAAAATGTATCGGGATAGGATACGGTCTGACTCTTATAGGATTATGGTCAGTAAGAATAATGTCATGTTGAATGACATCAGTTTGACCAGGAATGTCAGTAAGGACATCCTGAAATTGTTCTAACATAGTAGAAACTTGTTTCTGTTCTCCTGGAGATAATTCGGGAGAAATCGCAACATCTTTCCATGATTCATTAGAGTGAAGCGGAATCATTGGAAAAGGTAGATTTACATCCGAGAAACTCGTTTCCGCATCAAATAAACCACAGCAAGCAAAGCTGCAATTAAATGGACAGGCAGTACGAGGAGATGAAACACCAACATACTTAGGAATCACACTAGACCGCCGAATGACATGGAAATCACAGATTAACAAAATACAGCTAAGGGCAAAACTTCGCATGGCCATCATGAAAAAGTTAGCAGGTACCACATGGGGTGCTGATGAGAATATCCTCAAAAAGCTGTACACAGGCAGAGTCAGACCTGCTATGGAATATGGCATCACAGCTTGGTCGACGGCAGCAAAGTCAAATTTTGACAGAGTAAACAGACTCCAAAACCAAGCAGCACGTATTATAACAGGGGCCCTAAAGTCTACACAAATCAACCATATGGAAAACATCACAGGGCTACAGTCAATGGAGGATAGACGTGACAGCAGAGTCTTAAAACAAGCTGAAAAATTTAAGAGGCTCGAAGGACACCCCATGTACCAAAGAATGAATAGGCTAGGAAGAGGCAGGCTCAAGCGAACTAACTTTGTCGCCCAAGCAAAAGAAAAAATTAACAATAATACCATACTAGCTAGCTCAGTTGCAAAGAAAATCCCAACAAGCTCAACTATCCCACTGTGGAAAATAAGATGCTTTCCTGAGTTAAAATCTGATATTCCAGGCATTGAAGGTAAGGGAACACAGACAGAAACACAAAGAAAGTGTATAGCAACCAAGTATATTGACCAAAGATTTCCAGCGAAGCTTTGGACACATGCATATACTGATGGTTCGGCAACAAATGCAGTTGAAAATGGGGGTGCCGGCATCCTCATAAAATTAAAGAATAGAATTCACTCTATGGCAATTGCCACTGGAAAATACTGCAACAACTTCTGTGCTGAAGCAGAAGCCCTGAAACAGGCAGCTGAAACTCTTATTGAATGCAAAGCACAGGCAGAAAAACAGATAGTAATCTTTTCAGATGCCCTCTCAATAATATCAGCGCTGAAGAGCCACCAAACTAAAGGATTGAAAGATCTGATAATCTCCCTTGAAAGACTGGCCGAATGCTTCAAGAAGTGCACTATCCAGTGGATACCAGCCCATTGCAACATACCAGGAAATGAAGAGGCAGATAGACTTGCTAAAGAAGGAGGTGCCTTACAGCAAAATGATATAGAGACAACTTACGCAACGGCAAAGACCACTATAAAGGCTACATTCAAGTCCAAATGGGAAAGAGAGCACCCGGGACATTTGAAAAATGACGCATATCATCAACTATCCAGAAAAGAACAGGTCATCATTTTTCGACTGCGCACTGGGCACAACAGATTGAGATACCATCTGTACCACAAATACAAAATTGGTGCAACAGATCTCTGCACCTGCGGTACCAGCCCGATGACAGTCGAACACCTGCTGCAGTACTGCCCAACCTACAGTAATGAACGGGGTAGCATATGGCAACAACCCACTTCTGTCAACGAAAAACTGTTTGGAGATGTCGGGAACCTTGAGTTGACTGCTGCCTTTATTAGAGTCATAAATGTGGAAGTCTGAAGGCGAACGAGGAAGAAGAAGAAGAAGAAGTTTCCGCATCCTGTATTACTGACAGTGATGAGTAATGTCCATGTTGGACTGGAAAATCGTCCGTTGCCTGGAAAACAGGTTGTAAATAATCCGGACGTTCATGGAATTCCGTGAGCATGTTGATGTGGAAGGTTTTATGCTTCCCGTCAATATCGACGATATAGTCAACATCGGAAACTTTTGATATTATATCGTACGGACCTTTCCAAGAAATAAAAAGTCTGTTTTCTCTACAAGGTAGCAGGACCAATACTTTGTCACCTGGACAGAGTTGTCGCAAGCGTCTGGTCTTATTGGCAAATTGCCTTGCCTTCTGTTTCGCAAATTCAGAAGAAGCAGTTGCCAATTTGCATGCTTCAATAATCTTGTGTCTAAGTGCAATGACATATTCATAAGAGGATTTTGTGTCATCGACAATATTATCAGCAGTTATGAGATCATGAAGTAAGGACATAGGACCTCGCGGTTTCGCGCCGAAAACAAGTTCAAAAGGAGAAAATCCTGTATGTTCGTTGGCGACCTCTCTATATGCAAAGAGAGCCGCGGGTAAAACCCTGTCCCAATCCTGAGGATGATCCTCAGTTACCTTACCTAGTAGGTTTTTCAGAGTTCTATTCAGACGTTCCACCATCCCATTGGACATAGGATGATAAATACTACTCAGAGATCTCTCTATCTTTAGAGTCGACATCACTTGAGACATGGTATCCGATATAAGTTGGCTACCATGGTCCGATAATATTTCTGCTGGAAATCCCAGACGAGAAAATATTAACCAAAGAGCATCTGCGACATCAGCAGTAGTTATGCTCTTTAGAGGAACAGCCTCCGGCCAACGTGTGCACATATCAACACACGTCAAAATAAATTGGTGTCCTCTAGCAGACTTTATCTTAAATGGACCAATGACGTCTATCGCCATTTTTTGAAATGGCCGAATGGGAATGTCTGCAGCCTGAATAGGTGCATCATGGCGTGGACCTCTGGATTTAATCTCTTGACATACTTTACAAGATCGACAATAGATTCGTATGTCCTTATTCACAGCAGGCCAAAAGAAAGATGCAAGAACTCTAGATTTAGTACGGGAAAAACCCATATGTCCAGCACACTGAGAATCATGAGCGTGCTGTAAGATTTTAACTCTCATATTTTTGGGCACAAGAATTTGAGAATGAATGGATTTAGCGGAGTCTTGTACCATACGTACAAGTACGCCATTCCTCATCGTAATCCAAGATTTACGATTTGTATCCTTATTCGGATCACCTTTTGTTGCCAGAGTAAAGAATTTCTTTAGAGTAGGATCATCTTCCTGCTGTTTTATAAAGGAAACATGCGAAATCTCCAAGAGATCACCTTGGTTCTGGTCATCATTATCTCCAGAAGGCGAAGATTGTGGCATGTTTAGAGCTTGAGCTCTAGTGACTACAGCATTTGCAGTATGCATATTATCACTTTCCCACTCGGCAATTTGTTGCGGAGTGCATTCTTTCGCACCATGAATGCGACCGACGATAAGATCAGTGATCGGATTCGGCAGCAGACATGCGTGCACATCTCCTGTAAAGAAGGGAGTAGAGATGTTGATAATGGCAGTGGAGTACTTCTCCAATGTGCCACCAAATGTTATGCATTTGATTATCTTGCCAGTGGCTCGAGAAGGATCTATAAGTGACTGCCTCACTCCAATGGTTGTGCACCCGGAATCGAAAAGAATTGAGACCGGAGTACCATCTACTAGACCTCTATTCAAGACAAGAGCACCTCTTCCATCATGCGCGACTGACGCAGGAAGAGCAGGAAGAGGATGACCACAGCTTAAAGTCGAAACTGTGGTTGGCTCGAATAATGTTTTGCATTGGGAACACTGAAATGCTCTGTCAAAATCGAAAGCAGAACATCCCACACTATTAGAGTCTTTCTTATCATTGGTTTGATTACCGGCTTCGTGAAACTCTTGTTGTGCAGAGTTAGCCTGGTAATGAGATTTACCATGTCTTTTGTGTTGTGATCTACCTCGGTTATTGTTGCCTCTGTAATTATTATTCCCTCTGTTATAACCCCTATTTGGGTTTGAATCACAATATTCATGATCATAATCATCATGCTCATTATAATGAGTATCCCTGTAATGTTGGTTTTGTTGTTTCCATGAAGAACTTGGGTAGTTCCTAAGGTTACTCCCTTTTCGGAAATTTCTATAATTATGGGCACCCCTCGCGTATCGAGGACTGTCAGCCCGATTCCAGTTCTTCGAAGAAGAACCCTGATTTGAGTGGTTACCTTGGTTTTGATACTTATTCCAATTAACCTTTTTATCAAATTTATTTTGAGCTCCTTGGAATTTGTGTGAGTAATTTTGATTATATTCTGTTGCTGAAGCAACTGGCATACCCTCTTTAATGTTAGTGTTACTAAGAATCATGTCAGGGTGTGCCGTGGCATACTGGTCACAATATTCTTCCATTTGCTTTAATGTACTAGGTTTACGCTCATGTAAAAACTCTAGGAATGGTTTATTTACCGAAGACATGACCTTGTCTCTTAGCAATAAATCCGTAAGACCATCAAATGTTTTCTCTATTTTGGATAATTCAATCCATCGTGAGAGTGTAAGTCGTGCTTTTGAAATAAAATCTGAGAATTCTACACCTACCTCAGGTCTCATTGTTTTAAACAAAAGACGATAACCTTCTTCTGACAGCTGATATCTCTTTATCAAAGCTGCCCTAATAGCATCATAATTATCCTTGTCGGCCTCTTCAACCAAACATAACTTAGTCAGAGACTCCCCTTTTAGATTTTCAGACAACTGATTCACATACTGTGATTTGTCAACATTATGAGCTCGACAAGCACGTTCAAATCTAGAAAGCCAAAATGTTATATCATCACTGGCAGAGTTGAACGCTGGCACCTTGACCTTATAATTAAAGGGTTTACCATTACCACCAGATGCCTGATTAACATTACTCATACTTGTCAATCTTAATTTCTCTAACTCAAATTCATGTTCTCTTATTGCTTTTCTCTCTTCAGCTTCTCTATCTAATTTTTTTTGTTCAGCAGCAGCAGCAGCTTCCAATTTTTTCTGTTCTGCAGCAGCAGCAGCTTCTAATTTGTTCTGTTCTGCCACAAATCTCCTTTCCTCCACCTGCATCTGCAATTTCTTTTGTTCAGCAGCAGCATCAGCTTCTCTTTCTAATCTTTTCTCTTCAGCCAGAGCTTTTCTCTCTTCTGCAGCAGCAGCAGCTTTTCTCTCTTCTGCAGCAGCTTTTTTCTCTTCAGCAGCAGCAGCAGCAGCTTCTCTTTCTAATCTTTTCTCTTCAGCCAGAGTTTTTCTCTCTTCTGCAGCAGCTTTTTTTCTTCAGCAGCAGCTTTTCTCTCCTCTGCAGCAGCTTTTCTCTCTTCAGCAGCAGCAGCAGCTTTTTTCTCTTCTGCAGCTAATGCTTTGTCATATTGAGCAACAGTCCATTCTTCTAAGTCTTTACCAGTCTTATCAAGGGATTTCCCTTGTGTAATAAAGTAATCTAATGTAGACATCCTGTCTTCTTAAATCAGAAACCTGAAAAAGTAAATAAATTACCTTATTTCACTTTCATGGGAGACAAGTCTATACTATAGACTTAGTCTTAGTGAAAAACTTGTATGGTTTCTTGAGTACCTGTGGAAAACAATATCTGTATATCCCAAACACTGTGGGAGACAAGCCTTACAAAGGTCTTGTATACTTCTTTAATGTAATCAATGATCACTTGAGTACCTGTGGAAAATAATATTTTCTATCCCAATCACTGTGGAAGACAAACCTTACAAAGGTCTTGTACACTTTCTTAGTGTAATCAATGATCATAAGTACTGGTCTGTACTATAATATAAATATATTCAAATATACCTTATATATTATCTGTCAACCAAAGACATTAACAAGGACCAACAAGAAAAGACAATATGAAAACAATTGCAGGAATCAAATTAAATCAAAATAGAAAAAATCCAAAAAAAAAATGATCACAGAATCTGTGATGATAACCGCAATGAAATCAACAAGGCAAATAACGCCACAGTGTATAAACATAAGGGTGTAAAGAACTGAAATGAAAGGAAAGATGAGACCTACAATTATACAAACAAATCAAACAAAACTAAAGAACATAGAAATATTACAAAAACAACAAGAATACAGTCTTCACAACTAACAAATATTTGCAAACAATGTTGCATGCAAATTTCAATTAAGAAATTTGCTCCCTATAGAACGCTAGAGCAAGACCAATGTCACTTGGTATTTCCTGTTCTAGTCACCTCCAATCCAGGCCCGCAGAATACAAACTAACTTAACACACAACAAATAACATATTAACATAAATACATGTAAACCTTAATAGCATAACTGCATACATATATATATACTTAATAGAATGTATTGTGGATAGAATGTGATGCTGGTATAGTGTTGTAACAATAACTTGCCACTTTTAATGAACAATTAAATAATAGATTTATTTTCTACACTATTACAATGTTCAATTTTTTTTTTGAGCATATGAAAATCCAACGATGAAATATGCACTTTATGTTCAACAACACTGTGATTCTTCTGTACAGGATCAACAATCACTTCTCTCTTCTGTACGATGAGAAATGTCAACAGTACTGCTCCAGATATTTTCTACACTTGATACAAATGTCCTGTGTAATACCGTCTGTACAGCGAATAACTGTCAACAAGCGCTGACCTAGATACAGCATCCGATCGGTAATACAGGTCAAGCTGACATCGACTGCCCCGTTGTAACTTGTACACTGCTGTTCATGCGTGTCGTATGTGGCGTCAGGGATGGTCTGGTTATCATAACCCCAGGAATCTGGTTCACCACTGCAGAGTGTCAGGGTTGAGCTGCCGGGACAGTTTCAATATGGTTAATGAAGGCACGCAAACTGGACAGCACGGATACAGTCATGGACACATGTTGACATACATTCATTGGTTATTTGAATCGTGGATGATACATTCATGTAGTAGTGAAATATCATTCAGCCCAAGGTGGTATTCACTGTTCTGGTAACTAATCGCCGCATCCTCTACTGACTGAACGCGTCAATGAGGATCGGTAAACATACAAAAGTCATTGGCCGAACCTTCATTTCATAGCTAAGTTCTTAAGCTGAAATATGTCCAATGTTTGTATAACACTCATAAACCACGATAGTGGGTTTTCACCTCATAACAAGATCTCGATACCACTGCCCGATAGTAGGATACATAATCTGTTCTCTTGACAGTGATCAAAAATATGATGACAGGAATATAACATGGCCGCCTTCCTGAGTTGTCGCTCACTCACTCGTAGGAAGGTAGATATAAGCCAAAGTTAATTTATAATGTGCATATAAATAATTTCATAAAGTTTTCCATACAGCTCTACAGTAATCAAGTTAATTCACGTAGACATAACTGCTGTAGGAAAGCCTGTCATCTTCGTCAATACAAAACACAACCCTAACGATACGAAGCACAATGTTCCATCTAGGTCTAATCGACTCGAGATCATCAAAATTAGGGTCTGGCATAACTGGAGTCCGAATCACACATATGAGGAGGATCTCTGACAAATAGACTCTTGCAGAGACACAAACTTCTCCTAGAAAAACATCTATGAATCACTGTTAAACCTTAAACAGTGCCAGCCCTGGAAAAAGCACTCAGCCATTTCTTGGCGACATTATCGGAACTCTTTACAACCCAGTAGGACTACGAAAACCTGCGCTAGATTCTGGCAGAAAGAATATAGTCCGACCTGAACATACAAAGGTATACAATATACGACTGAATCTACTTGCACTAGACAAGTAGTACACATGAATTCAGGCCATAAACATAACAAGCAAAATTAATCTATTTTCTGGCCCGAACAAATAAGAACGGACATGAATACAATATCCATGCGCCGATAATATCAAGAAAGATCACTCATATAATCAAAAGTGTAAATCAATCATGAATTATCTAGCTTTACCAGAGGAAGCATTTTCATACACAAATGAATGCAAATATATTTTCCATATTAAATAGCCTTATCGTATTTTTGTAATATGTGCGTCAAAATATGCACGCAACAGCGGGTCTAACCAATCGGGCCATATTTACACAGCTTTTCAAAAAAGTACTCCTACTCACGTTTCCCTAACAACAAAGAATTAGTATTTGTAGCCCGACTAATCGTGTTTAGCCTTACATTTACTTCTATCCAATCAAATAGGATTTTACATGGTGGCCCATTTCCCGTAAAATAGTGGTTCCAAAACATGCCACTGTGCGATTATTATTTGGTGTTGTCTGACACCCTCACTATTTTCTTTTGGCTATAATTTGTTAATTCCTAGACTATTTGCGTAACGTTTAACATATTCTTTGTCAGCAAGTCCTAAGGAACCCAAATATACAAATTTAATGGGGCTAAGGGGCTGCGTTCAAAATATGCATTTTCTTCTAGGATAGTCGTGCTGTTGCCACCTCCTCACTTACAAACTTTATGGTGTCTGCTGTACTGTCATACTAATGTCAGGATTTCAGACATAAAACAGTAGAATGTCAGGTTTCCTTATAAGCATTTTACAGGTTTTTAAACCTAACTCTCGTATGGGTAGTGTTTTTTATCACTGTCGATTTGAAAAAAGTTAGTGCTTGTGGCCTTACACGCGTGATGGCATTAATTGTATAGCGAGACGCGTGTTAGTGTTGCATGCGTTCCGGCTTTCAGCCCTCCCTTTCTTTCTATCCTAAGTCCATCTGTCCGTTCGTTTATGGTAACGTAGTGTAATTAATGCTAGTATTAATTTAGGTCATTAATCAGCTTGCGTATCTCAAGGTTTTTCTTAGAAATGCAGTACAGTGTTATTGTAGAAAGCGTGTATTGATGCAGTAGGCTTTACTATCAACGTGAAAGCGTGAGAATATGCAGACGAAGCATAAAAAGGGGGATCTCGAGTACAGTCATTGTGACAGCACTGTTCTTTACCATTCTTCTTTCCTTTTATTGAATTTATGTGTTAGGCTGTACCTTTACTTTTTAATTTATATATGTGGATTAGAATTTCTCACGACACTGCCCCATATTGTACTTTTTCGCTTCATCTAGCGATATCATCTTGACTTCGTCACCCAACACAGGCAGACCGAACCGTTTGTTTTTGTGGCCACGTTGACTTACTTGGTTAATCGCAAGAACTAGACGGATTAAGTCTACATTTTGCGACATGTGTATTTTTTAAGCCAGACGGACTAGTGTATCACCGGCCGGCAAATGGCGACAAAACCAAATTTTTGACAGTGAATGAAGATAACGAATGTTTGATTCGTGGACATGACTTGCAGAAAATTGCAACAAGACAATGTCGTCTCGGTTTTATTTCAATCTGGACAATAGATGGCATTCTAAGATAATGTGTTAATATTGCAAGCATGGCGCGCAAATAATATTTGCGGACGAGGGATGTGAGTCGGAAAATCAATCAATCAATACCCTTTAGCTCCCCTATTAGCATAGGTCTTCAACAAACACATGCCATGTCTTCCTGTCCTGTGCCATCCGCACAAGTTATTTCCATGTTTTCCTCATCATTTTCACATCTGTATCCAGTTCTCTTCTCCATGTGTTTTTTGGTCTACCACTGACTCTCTTTCACTGTGGATTCAAGAACAAGTACTGTCTTGTAATGCCATCAACAGGTCTCCTCAATGTGTGTCCTATCCATCGCCAGCGTCTTCTTCTCAACTCTTGTTTCACTGGCACTTGTCTGGTTCTTGTCATCAATTCCACATTTGTGACTTTGTCATACCATTTCAGTCCTTCTATTCTACGCAAGCACTCGTTTATAAAAGTATGTAACTTTTTGGTTGTTGTTTTTGTTGCTCTACATGTCTCAGAGCAATACAATAGGACTAACTTGATATTTGAGTTGAAGATTCTTATTTTCGTGTTGGACGTGATTTCTCTTGTTCTCCATATGTTTCTCAACGCAATGAAAGCTCCTCTTGCTTTTTGTATTTTTATTTCGATATCATTGTCTGTCCCTCCAACTCTGTTTATATCACTGCCATGATATGTGTACGATTCTACAATATTCGGAGAATACAATCTGGATATTGAAACACGTGGAATGATATAATCGCTTTCGGTCGATTGTAATAAACAATTATGGGATAGTACAACCTTGGAAGAGATGATGAGATGCAATATTTAGGACAGGTCGCTGATATAATGATTTTGAAAATAGCATGTAAGGGGCCATACCTTTGACTGTCACGCAGTAATGTTCAGATGAGGACGGGAGAAACCACTACCAAAATCAGATGCTTTACTTATGGTTGGTTCGATGTTAGAATGCTAACCTAAACTTATTAATGGTTGAACCTTTTTGCAACGGAACCTTACAGAGAACTAGGTATGTGGGAGAAAAAATCACGTTATAACCTATAGCATTTTACGTTTTCTGCACTGCTTTTTCCTATCTCGTCAGAGGAGATGACAGACACCCAAAATAAGAGCTCGTAATAGAATTCCCTAAAAGACCGGCCACAAGTTTTGAAGTAGCTACTAAAATTAGAGAGTGTAAAACTCTCCTTATAATACTGGAAGCCCAAGGCTTAGTAACCTTCTCATGTATGTATTGCTAGAAGGATTCAGTACGCTGTAACTTCATCTAACTGCATCTAAAACTGTGAATTCGCCCAATTTTTAGGTATTTTGTAATATATCAATTCTATTATTTTATAATTACATTTTACATGTATAAATTTCTTGTGGATGAACAGTTGCATATGGGACTGGAAATCTCATCACTTAAAATAACGTGCTACACAAATCACCAATGCAAGAGCTAGTGACTGGACTGCTTTGTACGGGTTCCTCACAAGGAAAAAAATAGCAGAGGTAGCCCCAGGCGTCATAGGAAGCAGGGAATGGATGATGATAACATCATGGTGTATATGTTTATAATGCCGTTTTGAAATACGTTTTTTATGTATATTTATGCATATATAGAATAATGAATTTGTCTTTCTCCACTGTCCTAAAACACTTTCATCTAACTCAATGGGTTCGAATTTATTACTCAGGGACAGCGGGCTAAATTCAGTGGAAGATGAAATGGTGGATAGAAGAAGGTCGCCTGCTGTTTATATCAGGAGACACGATACTTTAAAAAGACATGTGTTTCTCTCAGTTATTGGTATCAGTTACCTGAGGTCAACCACAGACAATGAAAACAGACGGGCCTTGAAGGCATATGACGAAGCAAACTGAGCAGTTACCCAGGCTTTGCTGTGTGACAGTACGGCCAATAGTGCCACTCCCTGTTACAGCTGCAAGGGACGTGTTGCTGCCAAAACATTCGACTCGTGAATAGAAAGAACAGTCCAAAACTTTACGGGGAACCAGCAGTGACGGAACCAGACTCCAACTGACCCCACACCGCCAGATAAGCAAAATACTGGCATAGCAAATAGACATTGTAATTTTCTTATCCACCGTCATGAAGAAAGGGAAATCACCAGGATGCGATGATATACCAACTGAACTAATCCAAGCAGGAGGAGAGGCCAGTGTCCTCGTTTATCATGCACTATGTGTGAAGATCTGGAACAGTGCAATCTGGCCAGAAGCATGGAAAAGATCTGTGTATATCCCTCTCCCAAAGAAAGGCAATTTAAAACTGTGTACCAACTATCGTACTATTGCTTTTATAAGTCATGCCAGTAAAATCCTCTTGCGGATTATCATGAAGAGGATAGAAAGAAAGTTAGAACATGAAGTACATGAAATACAGGCGGGTTTTAGACAAGGCAGAGATACGAGAGATCACATTTTTAATGTGAGAAACATCCTGGAGAAATGCAGAGAATACAATGTAGATCTTCATGCCTGTTTTGTAGAATACACCAAGGCCTTCGACTGCATACAACATCAGAAATTGTGGAACATCATGAGAGACATGGGGTTTTCGGCGCATTTGATCCATCTAATTGAAACACTATACCATGAACAACAAGCAGCTGTCAGAGTAGCGGGGGAAACATCTGGATTGTTTGAGGTGAAAAGGGGAGTAAGACAGGGTTGTATCCTCTCTCCATACTTGTTTAACATCTATGCAGAAAATATAATGAGAAATGTTCGGAGTGACCAAGAATGTGAACATTGCGATCCGTTCACAATTGGTGGAAATGCGATCCCAGAACTCAGGTACGCAGATGACACAGTTATTCTTTCAAACAGTGCCAAGGGACTAGAACAGTTAATCCTGTCTGTCAAAAGACACAGTGAGGATCAGAACCTTTTTTTGAACACACAAAAAACAAAAAAAAAAACAAAACAAAGATAATGTCCACAGACAAAACAAGATGCCAACCAAAAATTACCATCAGTGATGAGGAAATTGAAAATGTCACCAATTTTGAATATCTTGGCTCCATAATTAACAACAATGGAGACTGCTCAAAAGAGGTCAGAAGGAGACTGGCCATAGCAATATAAAATGAAGAACCTATGGCATAACACCAGCAAATTAATAAAAGTAAAACTTCTGAGAACGTGCATCTTTCTCGTAGCAACGTACGGATGTGAATCATGGACCAATAGTCAAACATTAAAGAAAAAAATCCAATCTTTCGAAGCAAAGTGTTACAGAAAAATTCTCAGAATATCTTGGACCAAGAAGAAGAAAAATGTAGACATCGAGTAAAACTGGCTCATAAACAATATCATGTCCCGGAAACTGAAATATTTTGGCCACATTAAACGTCATAATGGCTTAGAGAGAGAGCAGTGATAGAGGGCAGGAGCCGACCAAGACGACGGTGGACACAGGACATTGAAGACGCCTTGAACATAACAATGGAGGAGTCAGGAGGGCAGGCTAGAGATCGAGAGTCTTTCAGGCGGGCTGTGATGAGAGCGACGTTCTGATGATGACCGTCATGTAAGATCTTAAAGTCAAGACAAATTTAGCTGTTTCGTTTTGATAGAATCAATTTTATTCATATTTAATCAATAATTCATTATTAAACCTACTTGCATGTAAATATAAACCTATAGTGTATCGCTTATTGAATGAATTTGCACCAGTGTGAATCTTTTTGTTTTTAAAAATACATATATACCTTGAGATATACAAATTAATGTTTTTTTTTTTTCTGAATCATCTTCAACTGAAAGCTCATGTAACATAATTATTGGGTCCTGTCCGGCAGTATTAAGTTACATTTTTTTGTGTACTAAATTTCCGTGGTCGCCCATTTGTTTTCTCTGCTATCAAGCAGATATTTGATATTTTCATATCAACGTACACTCCCTTCAGAGATAAATCGTCATGTTTGCTTTAAGCTTCTCGGCTTTGCTAAGATTAGGCACAGGTAATAACCCAGATGGGCCAGTCAGCGACCGCGCGGTGGGTTTACCTAAGGCGTGCCAGGCGATAAATTACCCGTCTGTTGACAGATTTCAGACACGCACTTATCAGTCGGACACACCTGAGCGGAAATGTTGTAATATTCCGGGCAGATGTAAGAAGTTATTTGTAAACATTGCCGAGAGAGTGATCAGATGTTTTCATTCCATATTAGGAAGACATGACCTTTGCATTAATGCACATAAATTTCCTAGTGGAAATATTTTGAATTACCCCATCTTAAACACGCATGTTTGAAACTATCCGGCACTCGAGATTTAAACATAACTACATTTCTGATTGGGGCCTGGTCTAATAGTAAATAACACGTGCCAGGAACGAAAGGGGCAATATAACCTGTCACATTAGCCAGGTTAGAACAGTGTGAAAATTCACCTTGCGCCAAGAACACAACCAGACTTTGCCAGAGTTAAGAATAGAATACAAGCAGATTTCATTTATCGGACCGGACTTGTTTGAAATTCTTGAGAACCGAAGAGCCCAGGAAAACACTACCATTATTAACGAGGAAAACCGAATATGAGGAAACTGTAACAAAAAGTCAAAATTGTGAACTTATTGCTAAAATAACAACACCCCAGACCACGAGTAAAAGGCATCGTCAAGCTGCCTTCAACTATTTCTCTGAGCCAGCAGTCTGTGAGCCTAAAGATTGGCTTGATGGTACCAGTTGAGGGTACTATTTCTGGAACAAGTGAGGGTATAAGTGGCCTGAAGTCGAAGCTAGACACCATCATCAGACGGGTCTTAGAAACGCGGCACCAGCTTTGCAATTACTTTCTGATTCTTCTTTGAACTTGCTGCAACTCTTAAGTCTTGACCAGGGACACAAGGAATCCAGTCATCTATCTGCAAAGACCGAAACATCAGCGGGAGCGGAAACAACTATTCGCAGCTAGGTAAAACTTAACAGCTACCAAGTGAACTGTCCATTTTCGAAAACCATAACATCACACTGAGGAGCCGCGGTAGCGCCGTGGCTAGCGCACTGGCTTCCTAGCTATGTGTTCCATGGTTTAATCTCCAGTTGAGGTTGGTTTCTTAGACCGCAAACGGCTCAAGGGTCGACCCAGCCTCATGAATTGAGTACCAGAGAAACTCAGGGAAGGTTAAAGCGACCGGCGTGATGTTGACCCCATCACCCCTAGTGTGCTGATGGTCAAGAAAATATGGGCCTAACACCATATTCCCAATATGCCGCAATGGGCGTGTAACGGGATCCTTTACCTTATTTTATAACATCACAATGTGATGAATACTGGCTGATGTCACAAATTCACGATGAATACTAAACTATTACTCATTTTTTTTATAATTGTTAAACATAATTGATTATTAAATTTGTTACTTTTATGAAGACAAATCTAAAGTTGGTTTAATCATTTTGAATGTACTACAACCGTATGTCTCATGCCATTTCTTAAATACACTCAAACAGAGCTATAAATAATAATATGATTAAAATCGCTGAATTAACTCAGCTGGGGGCTTGTATGAGCTAAAATTAAATTACATAATCCTTCACAAAAGTTGACGGCAGATACTAGAGTTAACGTGCTCAGCCAATGCAGCATTGTTCTCGCTTTCTGAATATCTTGTGAACACTCTTTTGAGGTAGAAGCATAAATATCCTTCTACCTACAACTCTCCCAAGAGTAATCTTGTGCGAAAGTAGACACCTTTGAAGACCCACATTAGTTGCTCTTGTGTTTTGGCCACTGTTGGACCATTAATGCAGAGCTAAGGGGAAGAAAACCATGACAGCTCAGAAAATACGAGTAAATACCTTTCATTACAGAAGGAGCGGAGAATAATAAGTTTATAACAGCTTAAATTATCTCTGCTGTTATACTTGCCATTCTGTAAAATTTCTTTGAGACTCCCTGAAATTGATGCATCATTCTTCTATTTATATCTCTGCTAAGAGTAATCTTAGATGAAGGGTCATACCTTTGAAAACCCTCATACTTGTACTCAAAGTTCGGCAATTGTTGGACCACTACGGCAGAGCAAGGGAGACAATCCGCGACACATAGCGGTGGTCTAAACTATGTATCTTTTTCGTGTCTTTTTTATCTTTTTAAGGTGCATGAGAAAGACTAAATCGCCGAAGTCGTGCCAGATGTAAAAGTGCCTCTTGAAAATGGGAAATGGTACAAAAGGTAGTTTTACGAAAGATCTCTACAACATAATCATGGATCATTTTGGGACAACCTATTATCAGCCAGGTCACAAACGAAATAAAGACGAGAAAAATAGAATGGTATGACGTAAAAGGCTATTAATATGATTTTGTAATTAGAGCTGGCAACCTACACTTACACTAGGTAGACTAAATTATGAAAAAATGTAGTGATAGCACGAAATGACGTCATATCAATAGAAAAGCGGTCCTTGCTCGCGCCTCTTTAAAGGCGCTGCTGTACGTTACCACAACGTGGTATGAAAGTGAATGCGCTAAGTCCGGCTGCAGAAACCACATGTAGGCGCCATTTTAAGAGAAAAAAAAGCGATGAGGAATAGGCCTGAAGTCGGATAATAACTCTGGCCCAAATCATCTTGAGCGTGAGGCTGGCAATCACGTGATGTAAAACAAATAGCTATAGAAACCACGGCTGCACGAGCACATGAATGCTATAGCTCGGGCCGTCCAGCGTTGGACTAGCTACAGTGCTTTCCCCTTGCTCCACATGGAGCGAAGAAAGAAAATGACCATGAAGACGTCGATGAAATCACCTCTGGACGGTCTTGGGCACTGCTGCTAGGCCTTTTCTGAGACTACTGGTTGAGAAAAAAATGTATTATGTTAGTGCTTGTAAGCATGCCAGGTATAGGCGCTAATGATTTTTTGTATTCGTCATCATCATCATCATCAATAACCATGATCATTATCATCATCAAAACCATCATCATCATCAGAATCATTATCATCATCAACAATCATGACTATTATCATCATCAACACCATTGTCATCATCATCATCATCATCAATAAAACCATCCTCATTATCATCAACAACCATGACCTTTATTATCAACATCATCTTCATCATCATCATCAACCATGACCATCATCACCAAAACTATCCTCATCATCATCACCTCCATCTTCATCATCACCAAAATTATCCTCATCATCATCACCTTCATCCTCATCATCACCAAAACTATCCTCCTCATCACCATCATCACATCCAGCCTCATCATCATCAACACCATCCTCATCATCAACACCATACTCCTCCTCATCATCATCATAATCAACCACGCTCAACATCATCATCATCAACACTATCCTCATCATTATCAACTCCATCCTCATCATCAACACCATCATTATTATCATCATCATCATGATCATCAACACGATTCTCATCACCATTATAATCAACCATGACCAACATCATTAACACCATCCTCATCATCATCAACACCATTCTCATCATCATCATCATAATCAACCATGGCCAACATAACCAATACCATCCTCATCATCATCAACACCATCCTCATCAACACCATAATCCGCCTCCTCCTCATCATCATAATCAACCATGCCCAACATTATCAGCATCCTCCTCCTCGTCATCAACTCCATCCTCAACATCATCAACACCATCATCATCATCATCATCATCATCAACAGCATTCTTATCATCATTATATCAACCATAATCAACATCATTAACACCATCCTCATCATCATCATAATCAACCATGCCCAACATCATCAACACCATCCTCATCATCATCAATACCATCCTCATCATCATCATCTACACCATTCTGATCATAATAATCAACCATGACCAACATAATCAACACAATCCTCATCATCATCATCCTCATCATCATCATCATCAACAATCGTAATCAACATCATCAACACCATCCTCAGCATCAACCTCATCATCATCAACAACCATGACCAACATCATCAACACCATCCTCATCATCATCAACAACCATGACCAACATCATCAACACCATTTTCATCATCATCATCACTTCACCTCCCCAAAGAGCACAGACCATCAACAAACGCATGCCAAGTCTTCCTGTCTTGCACCATCAACTCAAGGTCTTTACATGTCTTCCTCTACCTTGCAATGTTATCAACAGGTGTCCTACACATTTCCAGCAGCTTCTTCTCATCTCTTCTTAACTTGTCCACATTTTTGTGTTTAACGTTTTTTGTGGCTTAATATTTTTACGGGAGGGGGTAGCATTGGATCTCCAACGTCTTCTGTCGTTTGTTTTCTGATAGGCTCTTTCTTGTTCACATCTGTTGTTGTTGTTGTTGTTTGGAAGAGATGATGGGTGGAGAGCGGACCTTAACAGCTGACCGTTATTGCCTCTTCTCGTTCCATCTTGGTCTACCCTGTTCAACCTGAAAATTGGTTATAATTGGGGTATTTTGTGTCATTTTATTTACTAATTTGTATTCAATTTAAATAACTATTGTCTTTTGCAGTTGCTGATTTTAATTTATATTAGTATTTGTCCATTTTATTTTCTCTTTTGTATTGTACTTGGTTTTAATTTGTATTAGTATTTGTTCTTTTTGAGTTGTTGTTGTTTTTTCTTTTTTTAAACTCGTTGTCTTTCCTTGTCCTATGAATAGTTAGTAAGTTTTTTTAATGATTTGTTAATTCATGTTGCTTAATTTCTATTTGGTAGAATGTCTTTTCTGAAGTACTAACCTTATATGTTTTCTTTGTTTTATGTATATATCTTTTAAGTATTGATTGGGCATCTCCTGGGGCATCTATACTTAAAACCTTATCACATGTCATGTCTATATTGTGATTTCTATAGTAAGTTTTTAATTCAAGCCTTTGTTGTTCGTACTTTTTTACAGTGGATCAGGTATTGGTCTATGTCATTCTCTTCCTGACATTCTTGGCAGTGTGGTTCCTCTATCATAAAGTATGCTGCACCGAGACGGAGACGCCACAGTTTTTTGTTCGATGGTATCTTTAATTCTTCTCTGACCTGGCACGTCCTGTTGGTTCTTTCAGCAGTTTGAACGCGTGTCTGCCTTTTCTACTGTTCTTCCATGTTGTCTTCCATTCCTCGTTTATAGTTAACTTCACTTGGCTCTTGATCTCCGACCTTCCCAGTCCTGCTCTTATATTGTTTTTACTTATTCTTCCATTCTTGGCGTTCTGGTCTGCCAACTCGTTACCAGCTATACCTATGTGTGCTGGAACCCATACTAGCCTCAAGCTACATCCTCTGTTCCTTAGTGATGTATTAATTGAATTTCTTCCTTTATGTCTGGCCGGCTACATTTACCTGCGTGTTCTAGCGCTTGTAGTGATGATAGTGAGTCTGTAAATATGGTAACAGCTTCTGGTGGGTTATCTTCGATTATTTCTAAACATTTTAGAATTGCTACCATCTCTGCGTTAAAAATCGAAACCCCGTCAGTTACACTGAAGCTCTTTTTAATTTACTACAGTAGACATTCAAAAATCCGGCAACCTCCGGACCTGAGGAGTGCCGGATTTTTTAAAATGCCGGATTTTTTATGGTTATATTCTGTATATATTTAACAGAAAATGACTACCTGTACACTTTATCTGCGATCGACAATGCACGATGTTTACGTTTTACACCACTTCTTTTATTTGCTGAATCCATAATGAGGCTATACAGCAGCAAATAAATGATAAAATGAGAAGGAATGAGCAGGAATGCCTGTTAACACGTGCAAGCAAGACCCAACAGCTGCATCAAAACATAAACTGCTCCAGAAAACAGTGGCGCGCCAACGCGGTAAATTTAAAAATGCGCTCCGAAATCCATGCCGGAAATCTGAAGGAACCGGATAATCGATGGCTGATTTTTCAATGTAAACTGTACTGTAGTATTACTACTGCTGCACCTAGTTGCCCACTATCACCCTTGGATCCATCAGTATAGACGGCCAGACTTTGTTTTGTTAGTTGATCTATGAACTTTCTACTTATCATTTTGGCTTCCTTATCTTCTGTGTTTTGTTGGATCTTTTCAGTAAGTGAGTAGTCTATTATTGGTGTTTTTAGTTCCCAGGGTGGTATTTTGCTTCTATATTTATTACTATTTTTAATTGTGTTTGACAGTTCTTTGAACTGCGTTAGATCTTCTATAGTTTTCCACCCTGTTGGATATCTTTCTTTATTTAAGGGGACGTCCGATACACTTGGTTGGTTTTTGACAAATGCTTTATGGGCTGGGTGTGTCACTTCTTGTGCTACTTTACGCCAATAATTTAATCTTAGTTCTTTCCGTCTTAGACCAAGGGGAGGTGTGCCAAGAGCTACTTCTAGTGCTTCTACTGGTGTTGCTATAACTGAACCTGTAATGGTTCTCATGTCTGCATTTTGAATTCTGTCTAGTTTTGTTTTGTTAGAAGCTGCAGCTGAATCATAGACTATGCTGGCATAATCCAGTTTCCCCCTGATGAAAGATTTGTAGAACATAAGCATTATTTTATTGCTGTCCCCCCATCCATTACCTTTTACTATCCTTAGTATATTTAGGGGTTCCCTACAGCTTTCTACTAAATTGTCTATATGTTTATTCCAATTTAGTTGCTTATCTAAAGTTATGCCCAGAAATCTTATTGTTGAGGAGGTACATATTTTCTGTCCTTTAATGGTTATATTGATTTTGTTATTTGTTTTTTAAATTTCCTTTGCTGAATATCATACCTACTGTTTTGTTTACATTAATTTGGAAGCCCCAACTTTTCATCCACTCTGAAACTTTGTTTATTTGTTTTTGAAGTTTTTGGTAAACATGGTCCAAGTTTTTTCCAGATCGCCAAGTGGCACAATCTGCAAATTGTGATATTGCATTCTTAATGTCGTTAAATTCGTCTGCTAAATCATTTACAGCTATAGTGAAAATTGAAGGTGAAATCACTGATCCCTGAGGAATCCAATTCTGTTGTTCATATAGTTTTGACTTATCATTGTTCACCTGTACAGCAAAATACCTGTCCTGTAAAAAGTTTTCTAGATACCTATAGGTTTTACCAGTAATGCCAATCTTTTTCATTTTGTAAAGAGCTCCATCTCTCCAGCATTTATCATATGCTTTAGCGACATCCAAAAAGACTGCCACTGTTTTCTATTTCCTCTTGAACCCTAGCTTTACATCGTGTTCTAATCTTACAAGCTGGTCTACTGTACTTCTGTCTGCTCTAAACCCTGACTGGTTTGGGCTATATAACTGATTTTTTTCCAGGTAGAATTTAACTCTTTTGTTAACAACAGTTTTCAGAATTTTACCTAGTTGTGATGTTAAGGAGATAGGTCTATATGAACTTACATCATGGGCTTCCTTATTGGGTTTTAGGATGGGTACTATCATAGCTACTTTCCATGCTTTTGGTATCTTTCCTAAGCTCCAGATTTTGTTATAAAGGGAAGTTATTGTGTTTATAATTTTTTGGGTACTTTCTTAAGGATTTCATAACTAAGTATATCATGCCCTGAGGCAGTAGTAGATTTCTCTTTTATTGCACTAGTTACTTCTTCCTCTGTTATATCAGCATCTAAATAGTTTGTTTCATCTATCTGGTCTGGTAGTTCCTTTGAAAACTGTATCCTAAGTCTTTCTCTTCTCCCATTTTCTTCCTGTCCAAGACTACTTTTTGCACTGACTTTATAGAAATATTCAGCAAGGGCATTAGCTTTTTCTTGATCTTTTTCTGCTCTCTTTGGTAGTTTGATTGTTGGCATTATTGTTTTCTTATTGTTCCCTTTGATTGCCTCAAGCTTTTTCCATACTTCTTTAATTTGAGTGCTAGGTTTAAGTGACTGACAAAACTCCTTCCAGTTAGTTTCTTCGGCTTTAAATATTATTCTGTTAGATTCATTCCTAATATGTTTATACTCGTCATAGTTTTCTTTTGTTCTGTTATTTCTATATTTTTGTAATGCCCTTTTTCTTCTCTCATGAATTTCTGCACAGCTTTTATTCCACCAGGCAATTGGTTCTTTATGCCACTGAGTTTTTCTTTTCTTATTAATATTATTTATTGGTTTTACGTGCTGTGGCATATTTTTATTTGGTATATATTTTATTGCTATTTTCAGAATTTCATTGGTCAGTGTTTCTGCCCACAAGTCAGTATCATCTGATTCCATGTCTTTATATTCCATCCCCTCCAGCTCTGATTGGAAGGTTTCACAGTTTGCTTTTTTATAGTTGAAAGTCGGTTTCTCTGGTTCTGGGTTTGGAATGACGTTTTCATGCATGGTTATTACAATGGGCAGATGATCTGAGTTTGTGTCTCGTAACACTTCCCAATTTACATTCGCTAGGTTGTTAGTTGCTATACTTATGTCTATTGCTGAGTCTGCCCTGTTAGCTTGTGGATTAATTCTAGTTGCAGTTCCATCATTTAGTATTAGCAGGTCATTGTTTTCTATAAAGTCAAGTAGGCGCTTTCCTGCATTGTCTGCACGTTGTCCACCCAAAGCATAATGATGGGAATTAATATCACATACTATGACTGTTTTGGGCCCTATTCTGGTGCTTATGGCTAATATGTCTTCATCTTTAATTGTGCCATTTTTAGCGTATACATTTATGATTGTTAGATTGTTTGGTACAACTGCTATAGTGACCTGGATACCTTCTATGTTGGTTGTATCAAATACTTCCCAGTCTATAATTTTAAATGTTTCGTTAACTAATACTGCGACACCCCCTCCTCTACCTTCTTTCCTATCGTGCCTAAGTATCTTAAAAAGCCCTTACAACTATATCTACTATTTGGGTTTAAAAGTGTCTCTTGAAGAGCATATATAGTGTTAGTTCCTCCTGTCTCTGCTAGTAGGGGTGAAACATTCTTTTCGATACCCCTACAATTCCACTGAACAATTCTACATCCTTTCTTATCCATTGTTTATATTAACTAGTATCCCTTTTGTTTTGTGTTAAAACTATCAGTTTGCTCTTAGTTTGTATTGGCCCTATCAGTTGCTTGAGGCATAAGGACTACTCTTCGTAGTGATTCTTTTATGTAATTAAAGACTTTTTTCAATACTTGGGTTTGTGGCGATTCTTCTGTTCTTTCCTCTATCAAAACTCTCTCTATGTGCTTGATAGTTTTTGTTACCCACTCTTTCCATTTGGCTTCTTGCTTTTGTTTGCCACTTTCATTTTCTACTGCTTCTCTGTCGGTGTTAATCTCCTGTCTCTGATTTTCTATCCTTTTTAGTGTAATTTCATTTTCCTCTTTCAGTTCAGATAATTTAACTAGTATCATTTCATTTTCTTCTTTCAGTGCTGACAATTTAACTACATCTTGGGCAATTTGGTGCTGTATGGCTTTCATTTCTTGAAGCATTACCTCTGCACTTTTCAGTGCATTCGTACTTTCCAAGGATGTAGTTGACTGGTTTTTGGTACTGTTTTGTTACTATCTACCTGGTTCTTACTTTCTTTAGCCAACTGTGTTTTAATCATTTTAACTTCCTCTTGCACACTCTTGATTTCTGTTATTACGTTAGTGCTCGTATATGTATTGTATTCTTTTATATCTTTAATGACCGCGTTGAAAGGGGTTTTGGTTGTTACTGATTCCTTCAGTGGTTTTTTTTTGGTCTGCTGATACACTGGGCAGTCCTGGAACCTGGCGCTGTGGTTCCCTTTGCAGTTAATGCATTTTCTGTTTTCATTATCATTTTCATAGTCAGTATCTCACTTAGCCTTTTCGCACTTGGTAAAAGGGTGCGCACCGGCACAAAACCTGCATGCTGTCTTCCCCTGCAACTGTTTCGGCCATGGCAAAATTTCATGGAGTTGGAGCACGGCAATACTGGGGGAATGTAAGCTTCTGTGTTCTTTTTAGCTTTCCTAAATAGTACTGTCTTGGGGGGTTCCCTCCCTTCTGTCGTTATTACTATCACTGGGGTTACTACACTCCCTTTCACTGTTATTCGTTCCACGTGTACCAGCTTTAAATCTGGGTTCTGCTTGGCCAGGTTGTTTAAAACTTCCTCACCTGACAGGAATGGGTTTACACCTTTCACGACACATCTTCTGGTTTCTTTTGAAATGTCTATTTGTATTTTGATGTCGTGGGCCAGTTGGATCAATTTTGGTTTTTTCTGCAGTTCTTTTAGTAAAGTTTTTGTTTTTTCTCGTTCATTTAATGTTAGCATTACTCCACTTTTTTGTTTTTGTATTTTGGCAATGGCTTTTTTATCAATTACTTTTTACAGGATGACCAGGATTTTGTCGTCCGGGAGAGATCTAAGCGTGGCTTCTGTTCCAGCTATTTGTGTAATTTTAACTTTTTGGGCGGTTTCCTTTCAGTTGGAGTCTTCTTTCTTTTCTCCTCGTTTCCTGGTTTCTTTTGGTTGTGTTTTTCTGGTTGTCCTGATTTTCATCTTCACTGTGTTCTATCTTTTTGTTAGATGTCCTGGTTCCTGAGTTTTCGCCTTTATTGTTTATGCTTATTGTTGTTTTTACTTCTGAGCCTCCTTCCAGATTTTCCCTTATTGACTCTATCCTGTCGTTTATTTTTGTGTCTCTGACTTCACGGTTCGTGGTCCTGTTTTTTTCTGTCAGGTTTGGTGTTTTGTCTTTTTCAAGTGTCTTGGCCCACGCTTTTCCTTCCTCGGACTGTGCCCTGGTTATCGGTGGCATTGTTCCTGTCTTTTAATTTGCTACTCCTCTTTTTATTATGTGCTTGGTTTTGTATGAACTTTAATGTTTATCTTAAGTTATGAATATCCTTGCTTTCTCCTTTCTTTTTTTTAAATTAAATTTTATAATATTATTATTTAAGAAACAATTTTAAACCTGTCTAGTAGACCTTGTTGAACAGCTAAATCTAGTTCGAATTTTGCCAGGTAGTGCCTAACTTTAATATATTTGTTTTACTTAAATTTATATTTTGATGGCTGATTATTATTACTAGTAATCTATGGTTTTTAGTTTATTTTATTTAGTTTTTCCTCACTACAATTTCTAAATTATACAAATTTTTAAAGCAATAGTTAAATAGTCCCCTAATACTTAATATTAACTGCAATAATCTAATACTTACATCAAACTACAAAGGAAATCACTACTTAAATTATGTCTATCAAGATGGCTGCCAGATCTCACACAAGCAAGTGCCACGTGGCGCTTGGATCTATTTAATTTAATTTTTTTTTTTGCCCTAAAATTTCTGAGTTATATTAATATTCCAAGCGATACTTAACTAGTCCCTAATTACTTGATATTAAATGTAATAAGCTAATACTTAAATCAAACTAAAAAGGAATGGCCACTTATCTTTTATTATGTCTATCAAGCGTATTTAATAGAATTCCTAAGTTATAATAATACTTCTAGCTACCGATTACCTAGTCACCTAAAACTAACTGCAATAAGCTAATACTAAAGATCGATACAAAATATATATACTTAACTGAAAACTTGAGTAGTTCGTTGAATTTCTCCACTGTGTCTTGTCCTAAAAAGGACGTATCAGCCTTGTGTATGTTGAGTGCAGCAAAAACACGTCTGTCCGCTTCAGAAGTCGGAAGTCGAGTATTGTCCACATCTTGATGTTATCTTCCCACTTATAGCGCTGTCTACCTGTCGTATGACGTAACCACATGCCTAGTATTTTTGGGGTGAATCCAAATTGGGTCAACCAATCAGAAAATACGTGGCTGCAGCGGCCGATCGATAAAGATATGACGTTTACACGTCGAACAGAACTATAAAAAGTTTATGTTAGATTTAGGCGGATTGTAAGCAAATGCATTATCAGAGAGTGATAGAAGTTAGTTTGTTTGTCGAAGGATAAATCTAGAAATATGCATTTCTAAGGAATAGTGGATGGAAGGAGTACTTTTGGAAATATAAGTAAAAGAATGCGTTAATATAACGAACGATGCTGTGTCAAATGTGTTTCAAAATTTGTAAATATTATTTATTGGAACCAATTACAGCTTAATACAAGGGGATTGACATAAGTCTTGGGCCTGACCATGAAGGACATGTCACAGAAAGCTGATATTTTGTATAGTGTTTATTCCTTTTCAATTTAGCCACCGTCTGAATTGACACACTTCTGCAATCTCTGCTTGACCTTGAAAAGACCTTGGGAGTAGAACACCCTATTTTTCAAACTAAACCAGTCATCACATGCCAGTATAACCTCTTCATCGCTGTCAAAATGATTTCCTTTGAGCTGTTTTTTAAGATTTGGGAATAGAAAAAAGTCTGATGGAGCCAAATCTGGAGAATATAGTGGGTGTGGAAGAATTTCAATATTCAAATCGTTGGCTGCTAACTGCACAAGCCGTGCTTTGTGAGAGAGCGCGTTGTCTTGAAGCATAGGAAGATTTTGAGTGCGCGTTATCCCTCGTTTCCTGGTCACAACCTTTCTTAGTTTTGTGAGAAGATCTGCATAGTACTGTCCATTAACTGTGTTGCCACGAGGCAGATAATCTTTCCAAAGGACACCTTTGCCGTCCCAAAAACAGTCAGGATCACTTTTCCTGCAGATTTCTGCGCCCTTGGCTTGACAGGTGTTGGGGAGCCCGGGGTTTTCCATTGCATGCTGGCAATTTTGGATTCGGGGTCATAATGGTGTACTCAAGTCTCATCTACTGTCACCATGGTCTCCAAAAAATGAAGGTGTTTTTCCATGAAACATCAGAAATTTTATCACAGCTCTGACCTCCTTTTCCATTGTTTTGTCAAATCTTTGGAGCAGCAGATCCGGTCAATAGGGTACATTGCGCCGGGCACCGTAGCAGGAAAACTCATTGAAGAAACAAACGCGTACTTTACACATTCAGTGCAAATATGATGAACTTTAAATGTGCCAAGTTTTATATTCCTCCTGTGACTCCTTCATGGTCAGGCCAAGACATATGTCAATCCCCTTGTACATATGGAAAGAAAGCTCACAGTATGGGAGATATATCAGAAGGTTAGAAATAGACGTGTTTAGATGTACGGAGGAGAGGTTTGGTTGGAGCTCACACAGTTTCACTCGGAACTATGAAAACCAATGGGGCTGAAACTAACTTACAGACCTTGTTCTCCGATACGTCCGCTGCCCCCCTATAAGAAGAGGCAACGCAGTATTCAAAACACACTAACACAACACAGACCAGAGATAGATAGAAGAAGAGAGCTTGCCAAGACTAATACTTTGTCGTATGTTTGCCGTGCAGATTTACTTCACCAGTTCAAGTCTAATCTGTGTTTAACATCTATCCTAAGAGAGTATGTAGATTTATATCATTAATTAATTTGTTTCTTACAGCTTTAATTTAATAAAATTGTGACAGGATCAGACCGGAGAACTGAACTGCACTTTCGTTGTAGATTTGAAAAAGGAATTGGATACTTACCAGTATTTAGCAGGATGGACATGGAGTAGTCAATTATAATATTATATTGGAATCAGAGACTTGGCACTCCATAATGGGGAACGAACGAACGAACGAACGAACGAACGAACGAACGAACGAACTTTATTTTCAAAGGGTTAAGAATTGGGCACGCAGGCCCGTCTGACATTCTGCCCTTCCTCTCTCTCTCATCATATATACTATATCCTTTCATCCTCACATTTACTATAAGCATAATTAAGGCATTTATCATTATAAAAGTAATATTACATTTGCAATAATCATCATAATTAAAGTACGTTTTTAACATTAAAAAAGAATAATAATAATAATAATGAATGTAAAAATAAAATAAATAAAAATAAAAATAAACATTAATAGATAGACAGACAGACAGACAGACAGACAGACAGACAGACAGACAGACAGACAGACAGATAGAACGAACGAACTTTATTTTCAAAGGGTTTAGAATTGGGCACGCAGGCCCGTCTAACATTCTGCCCTTCCTTTCTCTCTTCTTCCATAGTTAATCCATTTATTCTCACACGTATCCTAAATGTTACTTAAATAATAAAATAACAAAAAAGTACAATAAAATAAAATCCCAACATTGTAACAGTACAATAACAGTTACACAGATTTACAGATGCGTATCATAATTTATACTAAACAGGAAAGGGTAGCATCATAAATCTGTATAAAACGTATTTTGCTTTATTCATGTATTATATTATTTGAGAAAATGTTCTGCAGATAGACACCTGTCTTGTCTCGCTATTGCTAATCACACTGAGCCATGTATCATTCATATACATGCACACATCTGAAACATACCCATCTCATACACACTAGGACTTGTGGGTTCCACGGACTAGCCACATGTCTGTCATTGTTTGCAGGTTCTTATGTATCATCATAAACCGGAGATCTTGAGTTCAGATCAATACAAGCTGCATGGAACCTCACAGGAGCCTATAAATTGCCATCTGTAATTCAGCTTTAGTCCCCCTCAGTATTGGGTTGGCTAATGCAAAGATCTTGAGAATACAGTGTTGTGTGTCACTCTAACAAGAACAGACCTTACTCTAAAGATGAGTATATAATAGGACCAATTCATGCAGTGTATGTCAGCAGTCAAAGTTGATGATGATAATAACTGACTTTTTAGCATAGCAAGAGACTAGTGAGAACAGAACATTTGAATTACATTTTAGTTCAATGCAAGTGGAAGATCCAAGAAGGAACTTTTATTTAAGATAATTACTTAGATTATAAATTCACCATATTCCATATTTTTAAATATATTTATTCATTGATTACCATCTTCCAACATTCACAATTCAGCACAAAGAAAGATAGATGTACATAATAAATTCAGAAATTGTACTCAGCTGACTTATTAATTTTATAATTGTTCAAGTTGAGTTTTGTTCTGATTTATTTGATATCATAGGCTAGTTACATAGCAAAGATGGCAACTTAGGTTCTGACTTTACTGTGAATACTTTCTGAAGCAGATACCTTCACAGCCGTGACTATCCTGTGACACGAGTGCTCTTTTCTGACACTGGAACTATACTCTTTCAAGACAGAATAATATGTCTGCTCCACTACTAACACTACACATATAAAAACCTTTCGCTACACTTCCCCTTGCACATTTATCTTCAACTATGCCTTCTATTAAGGTCTTTGGTAAGGTGTATGGTTCTTTTTACAAGGCTAAAATATTTTAGCTCTATAATTTTGAACGCCTTCATTAATTCTCTTTTCATTCCTAGGTTTTCTAGAACCTCTTTATTTGGTTTATCTCCGTCCATGAGACGTGCCCCATTCTTTTATATATCCACATCTCAAAGGCCTCAATTCTTTCTTCTAATTGCTTGTTCATTGTCCATGTTTCAACACCATACAATAATGAAGAATATATATAGCATTTGATGATTCTCGTGTGTATTACAGGAGCTTTATTGTTTGCTGGTTTATCTGAGAGTCTATTATATGGCTACAGTGGTTCTCTGTTTACTCCGGCAATCTGGAAACCACCTTCCTTTATACACTGACTTGTCCAAATACGCGACACATCCGGATAACAGGAGGAAGCTTTCCAATTCCTCAACAACAGCAGTAGGCAACCCAGGTGCTGCGAAGATCTACTTAAAAGATCTACCTTGAAGAAAATTAAGTATGTTTTCAGGTTTCACTTTTGTATTTGGAATTTGGAATAAGTGCAGCCTTTGTGCAACTTTTATCTGTGTCGCACAATCTCCTTCCAACAATTCCATCGACAGAATGGCTAAAAGTTCAACCTAAATTATATTTTACCGAATGTTAACTTCACTTCAAGCACAAAGATCGCATCCATTTCTTATGTACTTTACGAATAAAGTGAATTTTGACAAGCTAGTTCCTGGGTTTCCACCGAGAACGCAGAAAAAGTACATTTACTAATGAAGGTGATATGGAGGCATATCTGGAGTCATCCTTATGTGACTCTAGCTAAATACAATGCTGTAATATACAGATGTGGAAGTGAACCTGTCCATGAGGCTAATTATATCCTCATTGACTCTTGAAATCATCCACACATTTCTAGGAATTACCCCGATGGTGAAACATGTTGAGAACCCAGCACTGCATACTAAGTTTGGACGAGCCATTTCAACCCTAGATGTAACTCTGGCTTTTGCCTGGTGGTAGGGGTAACTGAGAAATGGCTCTGTGTAGGACGAGACAATTGGTTGGGACAGCCCAGAACCAGAGCACAGTATTTTAGCTGTGCATATTTGGAGAGCCCCTTGGATGGCGGAGAATGCACAGTATGCCATGCGCTTCCTTCTAGCTTGGGACCAGATGTGACGATCCTTTAAATGCAAGCAAAACTGGAGAAACTGGAGCTCATGACTTCAACTCAACATATTTCGGAATGGCGGAAAAGCCACAGGAAAAGCCAAGATAATACCAAGGTGTCTTCAGCTTGGTATTAGCTGCAAAAGAGGGAGACGCTCAGCAGCCCTAGTTAAACAACAGCAGCCCTAGTTAAACAACAGCAGCCCTAGTTAAACAACAGCAGCCCTAGTTAACACAACAGCAGCCCTAGTTAACACAACAGCAGCCCTAGTTAACACAACAGCAGCCCTAGTTAACACAACAGCAGCCCTAGTTAACACAACAGCAGCAACAATAACAACTCTTGAAGATAACACGCTCTTTAATACCAGAGATAAAAGGCTAGTCGGAAATTTTAGAAGCTAAATTATTATTCCCTTGTGACCCCTCGTCCCCGAAAGATCTACAAAACCATATCGTGGGATCTACCAGTAGCTGCGATCGACTCGTTTGCCGACCCCTGCTCTAGATCAGTGGTAGGCAACCCAGGAGCTATAGCGATCTACTTTAGAAACAATGAGCTCTACAAAGCTCTTCCTTGACTTTTAAATTTTTAAAAATTTCGTTTCATTGTATTTAGAATTTGGAATAAGGCCAGCCTATACGTAACATCTATCTCTACTCACGATCTGCTTCCTGTAATTATATCGAAAGTGAGGTGGACAATTCAAAATAAGTAGTATTTTACCAAAAGTTTACTTCGGTGCTAAGAATAGGTAACTTTGCTATCATATACCGTTTCCGAATACAGTGAATTTTAGTACGCTAGTTTGTTGGTTTTCTCTGGGAATACCGAAAAGTACCTTTAAATCTTCTTGAGTTAGGGAAGGAAATGACAGCGAGGAAGGGAACTGGTCACCCCCACCTCTCGATGCTGTACATAGAATAGTGAAGTCTCTAACACTTCACTCATCTACGGCAGTATCTGCTATGGGACTACCTTTAGTTTTATATTTAAACCTGGGGATCCCACGTTTATATTTCCCCTCTTTATTTGTTTAAATGTTTATACAATACCAAACCTACCCTCTGTCCTGTACTGTTCTCAGTCTTCTATCATTTACTAGACACAGTATTAAGGTCTTTGTCTTGTGTAATCTGACCTATACTGTACAATGGGGGGGGGGGGGCCCACAGAATTGATTGCTTCATTAATTAGGCTGGATCGTTCCTAGGAACACATCCGGTGTTGCGTGTGGAAACCGCGCTAATGACCACTGCCTACGAAACACTATTTTTGTGACACTAGTTGGCAGGGAGGATAGTGTGATTCGCTTCCGTAGCTAGGCGGTGTTGCCGTTCGGAAGGTCCTGGGTTCGATTCACCGGTGAGCCTATCACTTCTGTTGTCTAGTTTTCTACTTCTTATTTCTCAATGAGCACCTAAAACATACCTTTATGTGTGTAATATTTATTTATTTCTATAATCCGGTCTTGAGTGGACAAGAAGAAAATTTCCCTTGCTTAATAAATTCTTTCTTTTTCCCCTCCGTAATCTGAAGGTCTACTAAATCAACCCATGTGATCTACCATTAGTTCACGATCGACTGGCTACCGACCCATGCTCTAAATTCAAACTGTTAATAATTTACTCTATCTGTTAATTATCCGTGTTCTTCCCTGTGATAACTAAGTTATCAGACATAATGTCACGAGATGGATTTTGAAGCGACGTCTTCTCGATCTCTCTTTCACTACGGAAGTATCAGTTACTTTTGTTGTACTGATTATTTACGTTCTTTTAGATTGTCGGCCCTTCTTTCACTCCTCTGCTATGTAGCAGATATTTTGTATTGTCAAGCATTCTTTCACCCCTTTCGGTAATATTTCGTCTTGTCTGTTGTCGTGAATTATTCTAATCCCCATATATAAATTAAAACGTAAATGCAAAGCCTAACAAATAAATTTAATAAAAGGAAAGAAGAATGGTAAAGAACAGTGCTGTCACAATGACTGTACTCGAAATCCCCCTTGTTTTCTACTTCGTCTGCAAATTGTAACGCTTTCACGTTGATAGTAAAAGCCTAATGTATTATTACCCGCTTTCTTCAATGAAACGTGTACTGTATTTCTTGGAAAAAACTTGAGATACGCAAGCTGATCAATGACCTAAATTTAATATTTCATTCATTCCATTTTATACACGGCGTAACTAAAAGACAGATGGACTAAAGGATAGAGAGAAGGGAGAGGCAGAAAGCAGGGACACGTGCAACACTAAACACGCGTCGCGCGATACACAATTGCTGCCATCACGCGTGTAAGGCCACATGCACTAACTTTATTTCAAATCGACAGTGATAAAATTCACTACCCATACCAGAGTTAGGTTTTAAAATCCTGAAAAAACGCTTATTGGGAATTATGACATTATACCGGTTTACGTTTGAAAACATGACAGTACCCAGACACCCTCAAGTTTGGAAGTGAGAAGGTAGTAACAGCACGACTATCCTAGAAGAAAATGCATATTGGCTCCATTAAATTCGTATATTTGGGTTCCTTAGGGTTTGCTGACAAAGAATATGTAAAACGTTACGCAAATAGTCTAGGAATTACCAAGTTATGGCCAAAATAAAATAGTGGGGGTGCCTGACAGCATGAAATCATTTCTGCTCATAAAATTTTTTTATAACGTGTTTGAAAAAACATTACGTTACGGAAATAGCCTACCATGTTAACTCCTATTTGATTGGAGCGCAACAAATGTAAGACTAAACACGATTGGTCGGGCTATAAATACTATCTTGTGTTGTCAGGGGAAACGTGAAAAGGAGTACTTTTTTGAAAAGATGTGTAGACATGGTTTGATTGGGTAGAGCTGCGAATATACTCAATTCAGAGCGTCTGTTCATTGCCACATCTTGTAATAAACCTACTAAGAAGCAGTGCGTTGAGCACCAGTGTATATTTTTTATAAAATAAAGCCTGGGACATCGGCAGATCGGAGTTGTGCTATATTCATTGCCAGTCAACGAAACTGTTTATTATTTCCATGAATTGTGGTAAGCTTGAAATATTCAATATCTTTTAATGAAAATTGAATGTAAATTGATAATTTATGTCTGTATATATGTGTGGTTCAGTAGCGAACATGATGTAAAGCCTATAGTGCTCCAGCCTGAACAGAAGGTGTCGGAGGAAAGTAAAACTGCATGGAATGGCCAAACAGTACACTGACACCTAGATTATTAACTAGAAAGAAATAATGCTGGAATTGCAGAGGCGTAGTAACCATTAGGGAGGGAAATACTGGTATAAAGTATTTCAGATGAAGCTGACAGTTGGCCTAACGCTCTGAACTCAATGTTTGTGATGTATTGTGCTCAGTGTAGAAATAGAGTATAAATTAGTTCTGACGTAGAAGGTACAACCTTCTTGTTTCAGGGACCGTGGTCTTAAAGTTATTGAGCAGCACCTGGTCAGAGCTTTGCTGAAGCCAGAGGTGGACAGCATACTCCTTGGTCCATATAGCAACCAGTGGGGTGGCTCCAGAACTCATTAAAGTAATCGAGCAGAGGAGTCTTTTACTGCAGTCATCACGCAAGATAAGAGAGTGTGGCCATGGAGCTCAACATTATGTACCCCATCTTAAAATGACATTGTAAAATAAAATTAAGAGGGGAATTTAATTGTTTTAATACCAGGAACTGAGAACATCTCCAATACTAGTTCCAATAGAAACAAACTATTGAAGTCATGATGACAAATACCAACAGAGCTTGAACAAAACAAAACCAGTATTACCTCATATTACCACTACACAACTGACACACATAGGATACCATTAATAATATATGTCACTACAAGAATCATATTAATAAATTCTGTACATATAACTTGTAATTAAAATTGATTGTGATTCCTGGTTCCCTTTGTATTTGAATCAGGACACATATACATTCATGACAGCACTGAATACATATTGTTATTTGAAAAGTTATCAGTGACTCCTTTAAGATATCCTCTTAGAGTGTTTTATGTATGTGAGTGTCACAGTGTTGTCAAGTGTGGTGGAATAAATTAAATTGTTTATCTGTCTGTTGTTGTTATGACTTACACTTCATCATACACATACCCTAGACATATAACGTAGTCATCACACTATTCCAGAATAATTCTGACTGAGGTATACATATGTGGCAGCAAGTAAGGTTATCTATAATACACTACTCTTATTAGATATAGATACCTTCACAGCTGATCTCAGTCAGTACACTAAGTCCCCTATAAATATTTATAACATCCCACTTTACCACATATATTGGGGTCTCGCTCTCGGGATTTTGAATCTTTCCCTATTAAAAATATTGGGGGTAATTCACTTCAGGGAATAATAAGAATTAAAAGGTATCCTTGGGTGAAAATAAATAAGGTTGAGCTCACAGTGCCTGTGTTGTCCTGAGTTAATTAGTCATAGATAAAATTGTTTAGTTAAATATTTTAGACATTTATCTGTTAGACAATGGCCGACCTGGCAAAATTTCGATCTGCTGCTGTACAGACTGCGAAAGAGTTAGGAATGGACGGGCAAATTATGATTTCTTATGTCACTGCTGAATGTGACAAATATATTGAACGGGAAGAAAGAAGATTAGAAAAAGAGGCCGAAAGAAAATTAGAATCTGAAAGATTGGCCGAAGATAAGAGAATTGAGGCTGAGGCTAAGAGGTTGCAGATTGAGGCTGAGGCTAAGAGGTTGCAGATTGAGGCGGGCAAAGAGGCTAAAGCATTGGAAGCCGAGGAAAGAAGATTAGCTGCAGAAAGAGAAGAGAAAAGATTAGCTGCAGAGAGGGAAGCAGAAAAGGAGGAGAAGAGATCACAAAGGGAACATGAGTTACGACTAAGGGAGTTTGAGTTTCAAGGCCATGCTCCTGAAAATGGTGCCAGTCCCTTTGCCTCTGATGCCACTGCTAGCCAGGAGCCTCAACCTCAGCTATGAATTTTCATTTAGATCATTTTGTTGAGAAAGACGATGATATAGAGAGCTATCTAAATAGGTATGAACTATTAGCTACCACGTATGGGTTAGAGAGAGAAAGGTGGAGCTTAAAGTTATCTCAGGGACTTCGTGGGGCAGCTTATGAAGTTTTTGCAAAAATGAGCAGAGGTGATCAGGAAAATTATGACATGCTAAAGCAGGCTCTTTTGTTAAGATATGAAAAGAATGCAGAATTTTATAGGAAAAAATTTAGGAATGCTAAACTACTGTCAGGTGAAACCTATCACCAGTTCTCTGCACGAATAGAGACATACTTGGAGAAATGGACTTCTCTGGGGAAAACCCAAGATCTTAAGGAAATGGTCCTTATAGAGCAATTAAGAGAGTCCATGGCTCCAGACCTGAGAAAGTTTCTCATGGAACAAGGTGCAGAGAGGCTGGGTGAGTTGCTAAATGTTGCTGAAAGGTATCAAGCAGCTCAAGCAGAGGTAACAGGTAATAAAAAGAAACAAGTGGATAACTTTAGGGCACCACAGAACTTTAATAAATTTGATCCTAGGGATCAAAACAAAGGTAAGCACCAGTTTGATAGGCCACGGTATGAAAATAAAAATAAAACCCCACAATTCGATGAAAGGAAATATGATGAAAGAAAATCTTTCAACCAAGGAAAAAGGTGGTGTAAAAATTGTAAGATGAACAATCATGACACTGACCATTGTAGAAGGAAACCTCCTCATTGTGCTGCTATGACATCGGGGAAAAAGGAAAAGAAGGTCAAACCTGAAGAACTACAGGAACCATACCACCCCCCAGTGTGTGAAGATGTCATCTGTAATGGTGTCACTATAAGGTGTTTATATGATACCGGTTTAGATTACGATTCCGTTGTGAGTTCTCACCTGGTGCAGGCCGATCAATACACCACAGAAACAGTGGAGATTCAAACTGCAACCAAGGATGTAGCTACCATGACACTTCCCGTCGCCCGAATAAAAGTGAAAACGCGATATGTGGAAGGAATCATAAAAGCAGCAGTGATAAATGAGCCAATCTACCCTCTGATATTGGGGTGTAGATATGTCTTCTTGGGGAATCCCAAGAGACCTGTGATATTGGCAACAGTGCAGACCAGATCACAGTCTAAAAAGGAGGAGGATAATCCAATAAATACTCACCCAGATGAGATGAGGAAGGCACAGGCTGAGGACAAAACACTCAAGCCATGTTTCAAGAAGTTGCCCAAATCTCATACACCTCCAGGCAAGGGAGAGTTTTATATGAAGAACAAACTGATATATAGGAAGGCTGGATCTGAATCCAATGGTCACGGACAGCTGGTCCTTCCCACTTCATATAGGACTAAAGTGTTGGAACTAGGGCATGCGATTCCCTTCAGTGGTCATATGGGAATCAGCGCAACAGGACAGCGAATAGCTTGTCACTATTTCTGGCCAGGAATAACTGAAGATATCAAACGATATGTAAAATCCTGTCCAGAGTGCCAACGAGTAGCACCTAAACATTGGACTGCACCAGCAACTCTGGGGGAAATGCCCATAGTGGGAACACCCTTTGAGAGAGTTGCCGTGGATCTTGTGGGACCTCTCACCCGAACCAAGAGAAGGAACAGCTACATTCTGACTCTGGTGGACACTTGTTCTATGTGGGGAGAGGCAGTAGCCCTGTCATCGATTGATTCTAAACATGTGGCAGAGGCATTGCTCACAATTTTCACAAGGTTAGGCTTTCCCAATCAAATCTTGACTGATAATGGCTCTCAGTTCAAGGGGAAACTAACTGAAGAAGTTTTCAGGATCTTCCAGGCCAAACACTTCCATTGTAGTGTGTACCATCCCCAAGGGAACGGCCAAGTGGAAAGATTTAACGGCACGTTGATGTCGATCCTGAGAAAGTTGGCACACGAAAAACCAGATACATGGGACCAGTACCTGCACGCCGCCCTCTTTGCTTATCGGGAGGTACCCCATAGTTCAACCGGTATGGCCCCGGCAACATTATTGTTTGGAAGGCCAATAAAAGGTCCACTCGAAGCTTTGTTAAGAACGTGGACTGATGAAAAGGCAGAGGAAAACATTACATCTTCATACCAATATGTGAATGAGCTGACCACTCGTTTAAAAACTGGCTGGAAACTTGCCAATGAAAATTTGAAACAAGCCAGGAAGAAACATGCTGCCTATTATAACAGGAAGGCGAAAGACAGAGATTTGGCTGTGGGAGAGAAGGTACTGCTTCTTCTGCCCGGGAGTCAGAATAAGTTACAGATTGGATGGCAAGGTCCATATACAGTTTTAGAGAAGGTGTCTAGAACAAATTATAAGATAGATAAGAAGGGGAAAGAAAAAATCTATCATGTGAATCTCCTGAAGAAATATTTGGAAAGAGAACATCAGGAAGAGACACACTTGTTGACCTTGTCCATCGCCATGGAGATGAAAAAGGAACCACTTTCATCATTTGAATATCCATTACACCCCTGTGAGACAGCAGCACAGGTGAAAATCAGTACACATTTAACGAAAACTCAGAAAGAGAGAGTGCAACAGGTTCTAAATAATCATGCAGAGGTGTTAACAGACCGACCAGGGCATACAAACCTATTGGAATATGATATGAAACTGATAGACCCCACACCTGTCTGTATGAAACCAGATTCGATTCCGTTTGCTAAGGAGAAAGCTTTGAAGGAAGAGATAGACTATCTGTTGAAGGAAGGAATTATTTCGCACAGTGAATCTTCGTATAGTTCCGGTGTTGTACTCTTAAGGAAGCCCTCTGGAGAACATAGACTCTGTATAGATTACAGGAGACTGAATGCTATTACAGAAGGACAGGTGGATCCATTGCCGGATACAAATCAGCTGTTTGCCAGACTAAATAAAGCTAAATATTTCTCAAAAGTGGATCTGAGTAAAGGATACTATCAGATTCCAGTAAAGCCTGAGGTTAGACCATACCTAGCTTTTAGTACCTCAGAAGGACACTATGAGTTTAATAGATTGCCATTTGGATTGAAGAATGCGCCTAGTGTCTTCTCTAGAATGATGAGAAAATTATTGGACCCTCTGAATAATCCATGTATAACAAATTTCATGGATGATATCCTTATAGCAACAGAAACATTTGAGGAACACATTGACTCTCTGAACATGCTGTTTGATCGACTTAGGGAAGCAAATTTAACAGCCCGACCAACCAAATGTTGCGTTGGATGTAAAGAATTGGAATTTTTGGGACACACAGTTTATCAGGGAAACATGACCCCTGACCCAAAGAATTTAGAGAAACTAAAGAAAGCCCCGAGACCACAAACCAAGAAGGACGTGAGATCCTTTGTCTCATTATGTGGTTTCTACCAGAAGTATATCAAAAACTTTAATTCCATATGTGCACCGTTAACTGATTTGACACGTAAAGGACATCCAGATCGCATTACATGGACACCACAATGTGAAATGGCTTACCAAGAATTGAAGGAAAAGCTCACAAGTAAACCTATTTTGAAATTACCTGACTTAAGTCAAGAATTCATAGTAAGGACGGATGCCAGTAATATTGGGTTAGGTGCAACTCTACTACAGAAATCAGATGCATTGGATGGGGAATTAAGCCCAGTGGCATATGCTAGCAGAAAGTTGAATAAAGCTGAAATCAACTACTCAACTAGCGAAAAAGAATGTCTTGCAGTAATATGGGCAATAAAGAAATTCAATATTTATCTGTATGGGAAGGCATTTAAGTTGCAAACGGATCACAAACCTTTATCGTTTCTAGCACAGGCTAGGCATGAGAACTCTAGGTTACTCCGATGGTCCTTACTTTTGGCTCCATATAATTTTAGCATTGAGTATATATCTGGAAAAACAAATTTGGGAGCGGATTTTTTAAGCCGCCATCCGTGTGATGAGAATCACCGTAAACCCCAGAAATAATAATAAATTTCTCTATGTGTATATAGAATAAAGGACTGACATATAATGTCTGTTTTAAGAGGGGAGATGTCGTGAATTATTCTAATCCCCATATATAAATTAAAACGTAAATGCAAAGCCTAACAAATAAATTTAATAAAAGGAAAGAAGAATGGTAAAGAACAGTGCTGTCACAATGACTGTACTCGAAATCCCCTTGTTTTCTACTTCGTCTGCAAATTGTAACGCTTTCACGTTGATAGTAAAAGCCTACTGTATTATTACCCGCTTTCTTCAATGAAACGTGTACTGTATTTCTTGGAAAAACCTTGAGATACGCAAGCTGATCAATGACCTAAATTTAATATTTCATTCATTCCATTTTATACACGGCGTAACTAAAAGACAGATGGACTAAAGGATAGAGAGAAGGGAGAGGCAGAAAGCAGGGACACGTGCAACACTAAACACGCGTCGCGCGATACACAATTGCTGCCATCACGCGTGTAAGGCCACATGCACTAACTTTATTTCAAATCGACAGTGATAAAATTCACTACCCATACCAGAGTTAGGTTTTAAAATCCTGAAAAACGCTTATTGGGAATTATGACATTATACCGGTTTACGTTTGAAAACATGACAGTACCCAGACACCCTCAAGTTTGGAAGTGAGGAGGTAGTAACAGCACGACTATCCTAGAAGAAAATGCATATTGGCTCCATTAAATTCGTATATTTGGGTTCCTTAGGGTTTGCTGACAAAGAATATGTAAAACGTTACGCAAATAGTCTAGGAATTACCAAGTTATGGCCAAAATAAAATAGTGGGGGTGCCTGACAGCATGAAATCATTTCTGCTCATAAAATTTTTTTATAACGTGTTTGAAAAAACATTACGTTACGGAAATAGCCTACCATGTTAACTCCTATTTGATTGGAGCGCAACAAATGTAAGACTAAACACGATTGGTCGGGCTATAAATACTATCTTGTGTTGTCAGGGGAAACGTGAAAAGGAGTACTTTTTTGAAAAGATGTGTAGACATGGTTTGATTGGGTAGAGCTGCGAATATACTCAATTCAGAGCGTCTGTTCATTGCCACATCTTGTAATAAACCTACTAAGAAGCAGTGCGTTGAGCACCAGTGTATATTTTTTATAAAATAAAGCCTGGGACATCGGCAGATCGGAGTTGTGCTATATTCATTGCCAGTCAACGAAACTGTTTATTATTTCCATGAATTGTGGTAAGCTTGAAATATTCAATATCTTTTAATGAAAATTGAATGTAAATTGATAATTTATGTCTGTATATATGTGTGGTTCAGTAGCGAACATGATGTAAAGCCTATAGTGCTCCAGCCTGAACAGAAGGTGTCGGAGGAAAGTAAAACTGCATGGAATGGCCAAACAGTACACTGACACCTAGATTATTAACTAGAAAGAAATAATGCTGGAATTGCAGAGGCGTAGTAACCATTAGGGAGGGAAATACTGGTATAAAGTATTTCAGATGAAGCTGACAGTTGGCCTAACGCTCTGAACTCAATGTTTGTGATGTATTGTGCTCAGTGTAGAAATAGAGTATAAATTAGTTCTGACGTAGAAGGTACAACCTTCTTGTTTCAGGGACCGTGGTCTTAAAGTTATTGAGCAGCACCTGGTCAGAGCTTTGCTGAAGCCAGAGGTGGACAGCATACTCCTTGGTCCATATAGCAACCAGTGGGGTGGCTCCAGAACTCATTAAAGTAATCGAGCAGAGGAGTCTTTTACTGCAGTCATCACGCAAGATAAGAGAGTGTGGCCATGGAGCTCAACATTATGTACCCCATCTTAAAATGACATTGTAAAATAAAATTAAGAGGGGAATTTAATTGTTTTAATACCAGGAACTGAGAACATCTCCAATACTAGTTCCAATAGAAACAAACTATTGAAGTCATGATGACAAATACCAACAGAGCTTGAACAAAACAAAACCAGTATTACCTCATATTACCACTACACAACTGACACACATAGGATACCATTAATAATATATGTCACTACAAGAATCATATTAATAAATTCTGTACATATAACTTGTAATTAAAATTGATTGTGATTCCTGGTTCCCTTTGTATTTGAATCAGGACACATATACATTCATGACAGCACTGAATACATATTGTTATTTGAAAAGTTATCAGTGACTCCTTTAAGATATCCTCTTAGAGTGTTTTATGTATGTGAGTGTCACAGTGTTGTCAAGTGTGGTGGAATAAATTAAATTGTTTATCTGTCTGTTGTTGTTATGACTTACACTTCATCATACACATACCCTAGACATATAACGTAGTCATCACACTATTCCAGAATAATTCTGACTGAGGTATACATATGTGGCAGTAAGTAAGGTTATCTATAATACACTACTCTTATTAGATATAGATACCTTCACAGCTGATCTCAGTCAGTACACTAAGTCCCCTATAAATATTTATAACATCCCACTTTACCACATCTGTTTATCGGATCATCCCTGCTGAGAGAGTAGACAGGCGATACAATATTGTAACGATAGTCATGTCGGAAATTCTCGCGTACCAAACCTTGGCCGGGACAGATTAGCCCTACAAATCGCCAGCGTATTTGTCTAATTGCCGATAAAGCCAGAGTACGCGACAGATACGAGATTACTTGTCTGGGTGACACATTTTGGACAGACAAGGATGACCTAATCGTTTCCTGTCCGACCTGTTATGACAAGATTACTTTCGATAGTAATAATATGTTTCAGCTGAAACACATTGTCTATGAGTTTACAGATGTGTTGGTGAGATTACCTGCCAGGCCATCGGATGTTTTCATACTATATAAGGAAGAGGTGACCTCTACATCACGCGCAGAATTATTCCAGGTCGGAATACATTGAAATTACCCCACCCAACATTTGTGTTTGAAATGATTAGAGCCCTGAGCAGCTGCATAATAAACAGATGCGTGGGTAGGACAGGCATATAACCTGACACTTTTCAGTGTTATTTCACTGTTAGAACCGCTTGCCAAAAACACCAGACTTGCCAGTAGTTAGAATCAGGATTCCATCTTATCACACCGGACACCTTTTATTGGAGTATTCATAAGGACTTACAAAACAGCCCAGGAAAACTCTACCAATTTAATAAGGAAAGCCACTGTCTAAGGAAACTGAACACTTGGAGCCATAGAGGGAATTATCGTATAAAAGTAACGACCCCCAAGAACACGTGTAAGAGGCCTAATCAAATGCCTTAACTTCATTCATCTGAGCAAAAAGTCTGTGAGCCAGGATTGGCGTAAGTTGTCATTTTACATTAAAAATATTTCATACTAACATGTGAACTAATATGTATATATTGCCATGTGAATATTAATATGTGAAAATCGCTAGTAGATGTCCAAGTCATTTTAGGCTGGCAACCTCAGCATATAGAATGATGATTTCATGAACCACCACTGCAAGGGCTGGCCACTGCTTTACTGCTAGTCTCTTAAAGAGAGCTAAAAGCATAAGTAGCCCCAAGTTCCATTTGGAGCAGGGAGGGAAAGATGAAAGAAATGATGTACATTCTAAGTATAAGAGTTACATTTTCAAACTAGTGTAAATGTCTATGTAAACATATTCACTTTAAAATGAATGAAAGTTCAAACTTTTCAATCAGTGTAAATGTAAATGAAAACATATTCAATTTATATTGTGAATACTTTTTAATCAGTGGAAATGGAAATGGAAACATTTTCTATCTGTACTACTAACCTTTTCGTTTAAATGTAAAGTAAATTTACAAGCTATTCAATTTAAATGTAAAGAAAGTTATCTCTCGAGGGATTAAGTTTAATTCTCATCGAAAGTAAATTCTGAGTTAAATGGGATGGTGGAATAGGAAGATGGGGGGAATGGAGCACATAGGTATGTATCGGAAAACACAATACCCAGGACAGCGTTTCGTTTCTATTCTTTTACCATAGTTGTTGGTGGTACCAGGAGGGTACTAATCTCTGGAACAAAGTGAGGGTAGAAGTGGACTGACGTAGAAACGCGGGACCAGCTTGACAGTTACTGCTTGACATTTATGGGAACTTGCTGCGCCTTTAATCTTGACCAGAGCCGCGAGAACTCCAGTGACCTATCTACCAAGAACCAGCCTGAAGAACCAACCTCAGGCATGTAATAAGTAGCGACTACTATGAGGTTGTGCGTGGGGTTGGCAGCCTCCTCGTGTAAAACTAATTGCTACAAAAAACAAGATGGGTGTCACAGAACATTTTCATGAGTATGAATGATGATAGTGGCTGGTGTGAAGGGTCACTGAACTGATGTTGTTAACACTTGTTTAAGTGTAACTCAGCTACTGAGTTAATGTCTGACTGTATGTCAACATGGTGGGACTTGTGCATGCGTTGGGAGAAAGGATGAGTGAATACAAGTCTGGTGTGACGGGGTGATTCTGTGTTTGACAGCCGAGCTGGGCGCTCGGGTGGGTATTTGGAAGCCGAGCTGTCAGCTCGTATTTGTGACTGTATAATTCATATATGGAATTATTATATTAATTATGTATTATATTAATGCTATGCATTATCATACAGGCGACGGTTTTTCCGCCTAAGAGTGGTCCAGGAGGAACTATATTTATATCCCTGTTGTAGAGAACGGTATAGGGCGTTGCCGTATCTGTAACCATGGCGTTGGGTTGATTTGTGCAAGCCATTGTTTATCACCATCTACACCCACGCCACACCCCATCATCAGCATATATCTTATATTGTTCCTGACAAGTGGGGGTCATCATCGTCTAAACAGTAATCTGACAATGGGCAAAGCAGCACGGCATGATGGTATAACACCAGAAATGGTTAAGTACATGGGAGCATCAGGCGACCTATTATTCTTAAGTGTCCTACAGGCAGCGTGGTGCAACAAGACCATACCAAAGTATTGGGAGATTGCCATCATAACACCAATTTTCAAAAAGGGTGACAATCGACAGTGTGGAAACCATAGAGGCATATCCCTTCTCAGTGTCCCTGGTAAAATCTACTCTAGAATCCTAGAGCAGAGACTCCGACGCCTAGCTGAGCCACAATTGGATGATGTCCAGTATGGATTCAAGCAAACCGAAGTACTCAAGACCTCATCTTCACACTCAGACAGCTGAGTGAAAAAACCCTTGAATATAAGAGTGAGATCCATCTTTGTTTCATAGATCTGGAAAAGGCGTTTGACAGGGTCCCCTGGAGCAAACTTTGGGACTGTTTGGCAAAGAAGAACATTCCAGCACCTCTGATTCATGCTATACAGAGCTTCTACAAGTCTTGCAGGAATTATGTGAGAACAGTAAACTGTAAGTCAGAAGAGTTCAGGACCACCACTGGTATAAGACAAGGTGATATCATGTCACCTTATCTTTTCATACTCTTCATGGACGATGTCATCAAGGCATGTAAGGATAGAACAAGAAAGTATTCAGTGGGGTACTGGAAGATGAGACAGCTCTGTATTTCAGAGCTGGCATTTGCTGATGATGTTGCCCTGATTGGCCACTCGAAAAGCAGCAGATGGGAGACTTTTTCAGGCCATAAATCGAGGATTCCTCAGCAAGAGAGAGGTTGGTAAGAAAACGAAGATGGCTGTATACCGCTCCACTTATGTCCCAGTCTTGATATATGGATGCGAGTCATGGGCAATGACTACAACCCACAAAAGCCAGATCCAAACCTCAGAAATGAGGTATCTTAGGAAGGTGGTTGAAGTAATAAGAAGAGACATGGTCCGCAACCAGGCCTTAAATCCCACCCCTTGCAGACTGTAAAGTGCAATCTTTACTATCTTGCAATATAATACATTTATATACTTATTATGTTCGCAAATATTTTGTAAACAAAGTATTTTCTTTTTAAGTGCTTAAGGAGAAGTCATTTTTGAGTTACTTCCCTTGAAAGGAGTTCCGTCATCTTCGATCGGACTCCGCGGACGACTCTAGGCCTACTGCGATTTATTCTTTGCCTGGGTAGGAATAGATTGTTCTTGCTTCAGTATATCTATGGCCTGAATTTATACGTAGTGTTTGTATGAGTAGGACGAGTCTGTCTTATATATGGATATCTTTACATTTCTAAGTCGAACTATATTGGTTGTCGCTAGAAAAGGTCAAAGGCTATGCAGCGGAAGTATCGCTAGCAGGGGGTGTGATTCATGGCTGTCATCCTGTCGGGATGTCGAATTTTGTTGTAGCGGGCTTATCGCCGAAAAAGTGATCTATAAGTAGATGGGGAAAAGTGATAGTCATTTAGACATGTTGTATGTACTTTACCCCAGTGTTTATTCTCTTTTGCCAAGGAATGGCAAAGTTATATTTCGCATAGAAAGGTAAAACCACAATTTATTATGAACTTGGGCTTCGCCATCGTTGTCGATAAGCAGATGCACAGTGGTACTTTTGAAAAGAATATTTATTCAAAGGAAGATGACATTCCTATGTATCAGCATTAGATTATATGATATTATTCAATTACCTCTATGATAGAAGCTATGAAGAAATGAGGACATTTAACGAATGACCAATTTTGGTCTGTATCCAATAGTGAGTGAAGCTCACGAGAGAAGCACAGCCATGTTGAAATCCATATACTTTGTATTTATCGAGTGAGAAAAAGGGATGCCTGTACTATCGCTCGATGAACCAAGAGATCACTGCTACATGTGAGAACCCATGTCTGGGATTCCTATATCTTTATGAAAAATATATATATTGAACTTTACGTGAAGGGATATTCGCTAGACGAGGTTAGGTCTAGGAGCCTTCCTATATATTGGTTATGGTCTGACGTGCCCAGTCAGTAAAGCCAGATGATTTACATGATGGAACTCTGAATGCTTATTTACGAATGCTCCATTATGATATTTGCCAAGCATGAATGCTAACTTAAGATGATATTCCTGTGACCAACATTATGCTGTGTATGTCGACATTTGTTCCTGTAACCATACACGTACTGTCCAAGTGTGCGTCTCATTAAATGTTATAAAAAGACCACCGTAGTTCCAGTACTTCTTGAATTCGAACAGTGTGAGTATGAGTGATGTACTACCAACCTGTCAACTCTATCGAATCATTCTACCATTCGCGTTCTGACATTCATATACACACTCATTGTCTACACTCACATTCTTGTCGGAGCCTCATCACGTTCCAGGACAAGATGACCTGTATGACCAAAACTGTGCTGGGTTTAATGAGTTGACAATCGTTACACTTTACTACACCAGTCCCAACATCTACATTTATCAACTGGTGGACATTCACGGCATTTAACAAATAAAGCGTGATTTAACAACTACTGGCCAGTATGAGTTTAACACAGACCCATGTAGAACAGTCCCAACTAAGATGGTTTGGCCATGTCTGCAGAATGGGAGAAGATCGGCTACCACGACAAGCATAGGAAATAAAGAGCCAGGGATCCAGACTCCCAGGACGACCCAAAGTCCGCTGGGAGGACAACATTAGACAATCTTTGAAGGACCGAGGACTAGAATGGAACCAGGCCAGGAGGAAGACAGCCGATAGGATAGTCTGGCGCTCTCTCTTCCAAACCTCTACACCTCACGGTAGAAGGGGAACGACTAAGTAAGTAAGCTACAAAAAACTACTACTGCAAGAGCACACGCAAGCTTTGATGCATTCTTCCTGCAAGGGACAAGATGCAGTGGTGGAGTTGGTGGAGTTGGTGGAATTGGAATGATAAGGCAAAAATAAATAAATTAAAAAAAAGAATTTAATTTACTTTATTAATTACGTTATCAGCTTTAATCTATTGTTATTAATTACTTTACATTATATACTGCATGGATAAATCCAGAGGTGAAGATGAAGATCGTAGCCAACCTGAAATGGGTTCAATTCCTAGCGCAGGTGGGAAATAGTCAACAGGAGACTGACACTTGGGAATCACGATCCGAGTGAGCCTGCCCCGTAAAGTGTAAAGAAGATTAAAGGACCGAAATGCTTGTACTACGGGGTGACTGTTTCTAATGACCAGATTGCCTCCTGTTGTAACGCTCTGTAAAAAGTTTCGAAGTATGTAATTTATGCTGCAATTGTCGCTGTCGCGAGAAGTTTGAGATGTTATTAAGAATAAGATATCCTGGACATAAAGGTGTATCAGATGATACCAGGATAGTGCCAGATAAGAGTCTGGTCTTATCAGTAATACCCCCTTCTCTGAAGAGAGTAAGGGCGTATAGACACAAAGGTAGGGTCAAGCTTTGTAAGTTCCCAGAGAAGATGTTGATATAGTACTCTGAGTCCCTAACTGCTACCTCTCCTGATCCGCCTCTGTGGTTATGGTAGTTAATATGTTTATGACTCTGCTAGGGGTAATTTATATATATAGTATATTTATATTTACCAACAAGAACTAAAATTAAACTTAAAGAACTTAAGAAAAGTCTTCTGGTGAATATTTACAATTTAATTAACAGATATTTTTCTCTGTTTGAAAATGTTGAACTCAAATATTTTACAGTATGAAATAAATAATAATACTTAAATAAATGTTCTTGGTTCTTGGTTCACAATGTCTATCATCTTGTAGACAACTTCTCTGGCTGGAGTATTCATTAGTTGAATTGTTTATTATTATTGTTTAAAGTTGTGAAACACTATATTATGTTAGTCATCCTGAACTGGAAAATATGTTTCTTTATTTGAGCTGGATAAGCTTGACAGTTGCAGTACGCAACTTATCTGCATCACGGCAGCTGGCTCCTTTATATGCTGGAAACACAATTTCAACTGAACTTGTTCCAGTAAGTATTCACGTGATGACGGGCCTGTTATCACCAATTGGCACTGCATACGATGAAACTTTGGTAAGAGTAGCCTCTTCTGCTTTTTGAAGCTTGTGTTTAAAGGATTAAACCTGCAATGAATTCAAACGTAATCCCTGTATTTTCTATCCATACCCCTCTTATGACACAGATAGGGACGATAGCCAGTTTCAGATAAGCGTGCCAGCAGACGCACAAGATATAGTGTAGTCAACAACAATCATTTTAATACAAAATGATCACAATTTAATTCTACCTTTTAATTTATAAGTATCGTCCCATGATTTGCCTCCATATAATAATTTGGTTGTGAGTAAAAGTATTTAACAATATGTCAAACGATACTGGGAATCAATCCCTTTCATCCTTCTTTATGTTCCTGTCAAGTGTCTCATTCCATTCAAGAAATACTTCTTTAAATACATTTCCCAACTTACAGACACAATTAGCCATTTCTCTCAATATATTTAAATATTTCCGAAGGCGGGCTTTGCCTCTAGAAGTACACATGAGCCTGTAAGTTTCATCAGACTACACAGTCCATTCCTACACATCGTATCCACATCGTATCGCACAGAGGATTAATTATTATAACTACACGCAATTATATATATATATATATATGCCCAATGGGCTGATCACCCGTTGGCTTGTCACACCGATTACGGAAACAACGGCAGATGGATCTATTTGTTGTTGCCCTAAAGACGCCGCTAGGCGTGATGGGAAACTACAACAGAGAAAATCAATCTGCTGTTGCCCTTAAGACGCCACAGGGCGTGATGGCCTCTGACTGCTTGGTTGGTCTTTGGCTAAGGACGGAAGAAGAAGAAGATATATATCTTTATATATATATATATATATATATATATATATATATATATATATATATATATATATATATATATATATATATATATATAAACCAACGGGCTGATCACCCGTTTGCCAGTCACTTCGATTACGGAAACAACAGCAGATGGATTGATTTGCCGTTGCCCTAAAGACGCCAATAGGCGTGATGGGAAACAATGGCAAAGAAAACCTATCTGCTGTTGCCCTAAGACGCCACTAGGCGTAATGGCCACTGACTGCTTTGACGGTCGGTGGCTAAGGACGGAAGAAGAAGAAGAAGAATATATATATAACCTAGACTGAACAGAATAAAGAAGACATGGAAAAAGCTTGAAAAAATGGCACAGGACGGCAGGGTTTGTCGTATAGGGATTGAAGGCGTATGCACACAATCAGGTGAAGGGTAATGAGTTAATTAGCCAATCAATCAATAAATTAATCAATTACAAAATGCACATAATACAGTCCGGGATGATGATGAAAGAAAGAAGTTACCATTAAAAACATCCCTACTATTAATACTTAGTCGTTCCTCTTCTACCTTTATTTGTTGAGGGTTGCCAGAGAGAGCGCCATACTATCATATCGGCTGTCTTCCTCCTGGTCTGGTTTAAATCTTGTCTTCGGTCATTCAGAGATTGTCTAATGTTGTCCTCCCACCGAACTCTGGGTCGTCATGGAGGTCTAGATCCCTGGCTCTTAGTCACTTATATTTGTCCTGGTAGCCGATCTTCTTCCATTCTGCAGACATGGCCAAACAATCGCAATAACTTAAAAATAAAACATCACAATGAAATTAATATGCTATTTGTAATAACAGATCATGTATATCCTAATTAAAAGTAATGTAGTGTAAACGGGATATTACTTTACAAACTGGACAAAGGGTAATGCGGAAAAGCGACTGTCGTGAAATGACATCTGGTTCACATCACGAATTCAAATCACTCTTGTCTTAACGGCGCGCCATACATTGTAAAAATATAGTATGAATGAAAACGCTTGGTTTGGTCCTGTGTTTACAACTGCAGGGAGCATCAAGATGGCCAGACCCTATTTTGTGTAACATGATTTACTTAGGAGTTTTGGTACAACAGTATAAAAGAAGTATCACTTGGCAGAGGTTATCAACACGATATTAGGAATGTTACTCTACCCGTAAGTAGTAATACTTTTACTAATAATATTATAGGACGGTAGAAATCTTAGGTTAAATGCATTAGAAGCTTCAGGTTGGCCTAAAGTTAGCTGTTTAAACTATGCATAACAGAAAATGCTAGTAGTAACCAAGAGATTATATATATATATATATATATATATATATATATATATATATATATATATATATATATATATATATATATATATATATATATATATATATATATATATATGTACAGCCTAATTCTAAGTATAAGGGAAACTTTACTTGACTAAAATCGCATCAGGAATAACGGAGATAATTTAAAAAGCATTTTTCCTACATTGAACGATAGGCAGAATAGTCCCACATTTTCTGATTTTTATTACATCTTTTGGGATTTCCGTCTCATACGGACGAGGCTAGACTATAAATAGAATCGCCTAACAAATTTCGGTCAGTCACGATTTGAAAAACACAGAAAGCGGGGGAAGCAGTGCATATATTAATGCCAGCGTTTGCCTTTCTGCAACTGTAGCAGACCTTATTCAACCATTGAGGGCTAGTATGTGTGTGTGTACCTGAGGGTAAGACCGAATTTATTCATATATATATATATATATATATATATATATATATATATATATATATATATATATATATATATATATATATATATATATATATAATCTCTTTGGTTACTACTAGCATTTTCTGTTATGCATAGTTTAAACAGCTAACTTTAGGCCAACCTGAAGCTTCTAATGCATTTAACCTAAGATTTCTCCCTTCCTATAATATTATTAGTAAAAGTATTACTACTTACGGGTAGAGTAACATTCCTAATATCGTGTTGATAACCTCTGCCAAGTGATACTTTTTTTATACTGTTGTACCAAAATTCCTAAGTAAATCATGTTACACAAAATAGGGTCTGGCCATCTTGATGCTCCCTGCAGTTGTAAACACAGGACCAAACCAAGCGTTTTCATTGGTCGGGGTATCCTATCTTTTTACAATGTATGTCGCGCCGTTAAGACCAGAGTGATTTGAATTCGTGATGTGAACCAGATGTCATTTCACGACAGTCGCTTTTCCGCATTACCCTTTGTCCAGTTTGTAAAGTAATATCCCGTTTACACTACATTACTTTTAATTAGGATATGCATGATCTGTTAATACAAATAGCATATTAATTTCATTGTGATGTTTTATTTTTAAGTTATTGCGATTGTTTGGCCATGTCTGCAGAATGGGAGAAGATCGGCTACCAGGACAAATATAAGAGACTAAGAGCCAGGGATCTAGACCTCCATGACGACCCAGAGTTCGATGGGAGGACAACATTAGACAATCTCTGAATGACCGAAGACAAGATTTGAACCAGACCAGGAGGAAGACAGCCGGCGCTCTCTCTGGCAAACCTCAACACCTAAAGGTAGAAGAGGAACGACTAAGTATTAATAGTAGGGATGTTTTTAATGGTAACTTCTTTCTTTCATCATCATCCCGGAACTGTATTTTTTTTTGCATTTTGTAACTGATTAATTAATTTATTGATTGATTGGTTAATTAACTCATTACCCTTCACCTGATTGTGTGCATACGCCTTCAATCCCTATACGACAAACCCTGCCGTACTGTGCCATTTTTTCAAGCTTTTTCCATGTCTTCTTTAATTCTGTTCAGTCTAGGTTCCTTCTCTGTAAGCTTTTAGGCCGCCATGTATTTCTTTTACCATAGGGATTTTAGAACAAAGGTTGCCTTACAATATTGACGTCTAGTTCCCCAACGTACGTCTTAGACAACCCCCAGTCCTTTAATCACTAATCGTCATCAGTACCATTCCTAGAAAAACTCTACGGAGATACTAATAGCCTCAAGCTGACTACTGCTTTCTTTGAAAACATTCGAGTAGACGTCTGAGATTGTACGATAGAAGAACAAGAATCACTAATCGGTGACACCGAAATAGGCCTTTCCAAATGAGCGTTCAGTAGAACGTTTTAACAATATTTTTCTTTTTCATTGTCATAATGATCAGGATTGGCCCAACCGATCTCTGCTCCTGTGGCACCAGCCCTATGACAGCCACACATCTGCTCCAGTCCTGCCCAACTTACAGCATTGAACGCTCAACGAAAAGCTGTTTGGAGATGTCAGGAACCTTGAGCTGAATACTGCCTTTATTAGAGTCATCAATGTAGAAATATGAGGGTTAACAAAGAAGAAGAAGAAGATGATGATAAAAGAGTGCACACTGTTTTTTAATATGGCAATAAATTCATTATAAGCAGCTGGTAACACGCTACAGCAGAATTTGATTTCCAAGGAATACAATGCAGACGTTTTGACAGGTTTACTCAAAGCCTAATAATCTTTTTGACCAAGCCATCATAAGATTATTTTTTCCTTCAATTTTTTTCCCCCTCGCGTTGATATAAGCCGATCATGGAAGATAAACAAATGTCACAGAATTACTTTTACAGGTCCCCATTTGCTGCCATATTTTCTTTCTGTCTAAACCGCTGTTTTGCAGCCGATACACCTGTACCGCCCAGGTCTAATGCCTTGTTGCTCCCTGTCCTTTTGTTACGCTACTGCATTTCGTGCTAATCTGAATTCCGCGATACATTAACAAGTGAAATTTCTTTTTAAACTCTTTCCCCCAAAATTCGTCCGCATTAGAAAAGAAGTTCGCTCTTGCGCAAGACAGCAACGGGACAACATGACGTTACTCCTGGCAATGCTGTTTCTTTATATGATGTGACATTGATTAAACGATTATGTGTGACAAATGGTTCCTGATCGCATGTCTGGTGCCAAGGCGGAGGTTAGAAGTCACTCTACGTCTTAAATGCAATAACAGTATGAAAAATACAAGGAGTAACAATATACAATTATTTTCAGTCGTAATTTTATACGCCTGGAGCAGTTAGAAGGTCACGCTGATCGTGTAAAAATAGCATTAAATAGCACGTGCATGCTCGAGGATGGATTTATTATTTAGCATGACATAATTCAATCGATACTGGATTATATCTTTTTGGTTATCGATACCGAAATACACGTTAATTGCTATGTAGAACTGAAACAAAATATCGCTAAAATATCAGTGACATATTATTTTAAAATAACAACTACGGATAGTTGAGTGGAAATTGCGCCATTTTGACAATTCGTATCATTAATTGCAGGTAGCTTTTATCATGCAAAAGAAATAGCTACACAGCTCTCTGTTGCAAAAGTATGTGCCTTGACGCCGGCTTCCTGCATGGAGTCCACTCTGCAGTAGTAAGTCCATGCTTCATAAAGAGAGACAATAGATTATAAATGAAGGGAATAATTATATATTTAAAGGTTACGTCTGTTACAGCGGCAATTTCGCACTGCACCACGGAACTGTGCCATTGAAATAAAAAATTCACTACTCCCAAATTAATTCATAGTTTTATCATCATCATTCCCAAAATAACTCATTGTTTTATCATCACTATTACCGAAATAAATCATAGTTTTATCATCGCCATTACTGAAATAATTCATAGTTTTATCATCACTATTCCATAAATAATTCATAGTTTTATCATCACCATTCATCAAGTAATTCATAATATTATCATCATTATCCTCGAAATAACAAACAGTTTTATCGTCACCATTACCAAATTAATTCATAGTTTTATCATCACTATTCCCCTTAAAATTCATATTTTCATCATCACCATTAACGAAATAATTATAGTTTTATCATCAATTTTCCCAAAATAATTCATAGTTTTATCATTACCATTTCCGAAATAAGTCACAATTTTATCATCACTATTAACAAAATAGTTCGTAGTTGTATCATCACCATTATCGAAATAATTATTAGTTTTATTATCATCATTACTGAAAAAAATTCATAGTTTTATCATCATCATTACCAAAATAATTCCTCGTTTTATCATCACCATTACCAAAAAAATATCACAGTGCATCATAACTCCCGAAATAATTCATAGTCTTATCATCACCATTCCTGAAATAATTCCTAGTTTTCTCATCACCATGCCTAAAAAAATTCATAGTTTTATCATCAACATTCATTAAAAAATTCATAGTTTTATCATCACTATTCCCAAAATAACTCATAGTTTCATCATCACTATTCCAAAAATAACTCATAGTTTTATCATCACTAATCCAGAAAAAACTCATAGTTTTATCATCACCATTACCGAAATAATTCTTAGTTTTATCATCTTCTTCTTCTTCTTTGATTCTTAGCCGCCGACCGTCAAAGAAGTCAATGGCCATCACGCCTAGTGGCGTCCTGTAGGTTATCAACAAATTGATTCCACTTTGCTCGGTCGGTGGCCATCCTTCGTACGGTGCCCCAACTCTGGTTCATTCTTTGCATCTCAGCCTCCACAGTCCTCCGCCAGGTTGTTTTTGGTCGGCCTTTCTTTCGTTTTCCTTCAGGGGTCTAAAGCATAGCTGTTCTTGTGATAGTTTTATCATCACCATTACTGAAATAATTAATAGTTTTATCATCACTATTCCCGACATAATTCATAGTTTTATCATCACCATTACTGAAATAATTCATTGTTTTTATCACCACTATTCCCAAAATAATTCAAAGATTTATCATCACCATTCCTGAAATAATTCATAGTTTTATCATTACTATTACCGAAATAATTCATCGTTTTATTATCATCACCATTACAGAAATGATTCACGGTATTGTCATCACATTAATGGTAAGCAAAGTCAAGCATCAGAAATTATAACCACTAGCACAGAAAAGAAAACCAATGATGGTGAAGATGACATAAAGATGGAAGAACTGAAGGCAGCACTGGAGAAAATCAAGATGGGCAAAGCAGCAGGGCATGATGGTATAACACCAGAAATGGTTAAGTTCATGGGAGCATCAGGAGACCTGTTACTCTTAAGGGTCCTACAGGCAGCGTGGTGCAACAAGACCATACCAAAGGATTGGGAGATTGCCATCATAACACCAATTTTCAAAAAGGGTGACAGTCGACAATGTGGAAACCATAGAGGCATATCCCTTCTCAGTGTCCATGGTTAAATCTGTTCTAGAATCCTAGAGCAGAGACTCCGACGCCTAGCTGAGCCACAATTCGATGAGGTCCAGTGCGGATTCCGAGCAAACCGAAGTACTCAAGACCTCATCTTCACACTCAGACAGCTGAGTGAAAAAGCCCTTGAATATAAGAGTGAGATCCATCTTTGTTTCATAGATCTGGAAAAGGCGTTTAACAGGGTCCTCTGGAGCAAACTTTGGGACTGTTTGGCAAGGAAGAACATTCCAGCACTCTGATTCATGCTATACAGAGCTTCTACAAGTCTTGCAGAAATTATGTGAGGAAAGCAAACCATAAGTCAGAAGAGTTCAGGACCACCACTGGTGTAAGACAAGGTGATATCCTGTCACCTTATCTTTTCATACTCCTCATGGACGATGTCATCAAGGAATGTAAGGAGAGAACAAAAACGTATTCAGTGGGGTACTGGACGATGATACAGGTATGTATTTCAGATCTGGCATTTGCTGATGATGTTGCTCTGATTGCTAAAGCAAGTCTGGAAGGAAGAGCTGGAGAAGAGAGGGATGGTCATAAGCAGCTCTAAAACAAAATCCATGGTGATATCACGAGAAGAAAGAAGACATCAGATTGAGCTGGGAAAATAGGTCATGGAGCAGGTCGACCACTTTAAATATCTCGGAGCTATTATAGACCGAAAGGGAGGCATCAAAGAAGAGTTGGCCACTCGAATAGCAGCAGCTGAGAGACTTTTTCAGGCCATAAATCGAGGATTCCTCAGCAAGAGAGAGGTTGGTAAGAAAACGAAGATGGCTGTATACCGCTCCACCTATGTCCCAGTCTTGACATATGGATGCGAGTCATGGGCAATGACTACAACCCACAAAAGCCAGATCCAAACCTCAGAAATGAGGTATCTTAGGAAGGTGGTTGAAGTAACAAGAAGAGACATGGTCCGCAACCAGGCCTTAAATCCCACCCCTTGCAGACCCATGTAAAACAGTCCCAACTAAGATGGTTTGGCCATGTCTGCAGAATGAGAGAAGATCGGCTACCACGACAAGCATAGGAAACAAAGAGCCAGGGATCCAGACTCCCAGGACGACCCAGAGTCCGCTGGGAGGACAAAATTAGACAATCTTTGAAGGACCGAGGACTGGAATGGAACCAGGCCAGGAGGAAGACAACCGATAGGATAGTCTTCCAAACCTCTACACCTCACGGTAGAAGGGGAACGACTAAGTAAGTAAGATTACCATTACCGAAATAATTCCTAATTTGATCATCACTATTACCGAAGAAATTCATCCTGTTATCATTACTATTCCCGAAAAAATTCAGTTTTATTATCCTTTTCTTCCTTGATCCTTAGCCACCGACCGTCAAAGCAGTCAGTGGCCATCACGCCTGGTGGCGTCTTGTAGGGCAACAACAAATTGATTCCACTTTGCTCGGTCGGTGGCCATCCTTCGTACAGTGCCCCAACTCTGGTTCATTCTTTGCATCTCAGCCTTCACAGTCCTCCGCCAAGTTGTTTTTGGTCGGCCTCTCTTTCGTTTTCCTTCAGGGGTCCAGAGCGTAGCTGTTCTTGTGATGGCATCGGGGTCTCGTCTGAGGACATGACCAATCCAGCTCCAGCGTCTGCCAGCTATGATGGTGTACATGTCCTCTTGCTTGCTCCGAGTAAGCAGATCTTGGTTGGCGATGGTATTCGGCCAAATGATTCGGAGAATTTTTCTTAGGCATGTTGTGTGAAAAGAGGACAATTTCGACATTTCCTTCTCTGTAACGTTCCAGCATTTCGCACCATAGAGAAGCACAGAAAGCACACAGCTCTGATAATCTTAATTTTGTGCTTGTGCTGTACTGAGAGGACGTCCTGCTGTTATTTAGACTTAAAAATGCTGTTCTTGCTTTGTTCATTCTGTTTTTGATGTCTTTGCTTGCTCCGCCGTCTGGTGTTACTATGCATCTTCGGTATGTGAAGGTGTCTGTCTGTTCCAGTTGCTGATTTTTTACTTGTACTTGTAGTGCAATGTCATCTGCATATTCCAGATCTTCCAATGTAGAAAATGTAGTACATCTTATTCCTCTTGGACTGCCCTCTGTTTTCTGGCGCTTCACCCAGTCTATGACTGCTAAAAATAGAGTGGTTAATAAGGGGCATCCCTGTTGTACTCCTGTCTTCACCTCAAAGGTTAGGTTGCTCTGCCCAACGCTGCACGTAAAGTTGGCATAGAGGCTTTTTATGATTGACACTATGCAGCTTGGGATTCCGTAAGCCCTCAGTATTTTCCATAAACTGTCCCTATGTATTCTTGTTACGACATGTGTAATTATGTTGGCCACTACAATATGTTAGCATTTTAAAGTGACGCGTTAACATATTGATGGGCTGTAAACAAAAGATATTTTGGGCTTAAAGATATTTTTATTGAACGCGAATTTTTATGGTTGTCTATGGTTAGACATGACGCATGACAACGATCTTTCTTCACCCTTCATATTTTGGAATCAGTCAAATGAAGACGTGTTCTTCAACGCTCCCATTATATTGTAGTCGTGCAGATGTCCTTATTGAAGATAGGCCAAGGGGTCGGCCATATTATTAATGAATACAATGAAGGAGCAACTTATCTGATGCATATCTTCCCTTGGATTGGGAATAGAAGGGAGTAATTTATTTTTATTAATTAATCGTTCGCCACTCTTCTGGGTATCACTATCGGATGTTCCGTTCGTCGGCATCGCATGTATACAGCCTAGTTTTGTTGACGATACCAATATTAATCCAAAGGACTGCGCTGAACTGTATTGGACTACACATATTGAATGTATTATATTTATGCCATGAATTCGATGAACTCTGTATACGTAATAAATAATATGATTATTGTGGACTCTACCAAAACGGAGTTGTAAACTTCATCTAGTTATATTGAAGTCATTCACCACCATTCGCGAACAAACAACAACAGCACGATAGCCAAACAAATCAAGAACAATGATAATTATGAGGCACAGAATAAGCAATACGAATCCTCATTACAAGGAAGAACCCTTTTCACTAAAACTGACTTTAACAATTGATGGCCAGTAAAGCAGCTTTAACATTTGGTGGCCAGACCAAAATTGCCTGCATCTGACGAAGGACATAAATTTTGTTAATTTCTGGTAACCTTAAAATCGGTGGCCTGAAAAAAATTGTGAGTATTTTGTTAAATGTTTTGTCGCAGTCTTCAGTCCATTTTACATGCACAAGCATGCCTTTCCATAAAAGAATAGACAATATACTGGCTCATGCTGCATTGGCTGAGCATAAGTCCAACAATCAATGTAGATACAGTCTATATTAGGCATGGTAGAATCACATAAAGACAGAAAACATGTTGACAAAATAGAGATGTCACAAAAAATGTTTTCTGCAAGAAAAAGAATAGAATAAATAAATCATGAAGAAATATATATGACTTGGTAAGAAAATAAATGATGACTGCACCAGCTGATTCATCAAAGAATGTGACAAGAAATGTGACTGTAAAATGTTATCTGCGTGAAGCAGAATCAGGTACAACTTGTAACTTGAGAGAATGGTGATAAAAGTATATCCCTAGTATTGATACTATTCTGATGCAGTCACAAATTCGCTGGGCAGGTCATGTAGTCCGCATGCCAGACCATCGACTGCCAAAGATACTCTTTTATGGTGAGATGCAGAAGGGTAAACGCTCCCATGGTGGCCAAAAGAAGCGCTTCAAAGACACGTTAAAGACGTCATTAAAAACCTTTGACATAAACCCAGACACATGGGAAGCTGCTGCGCAAGACCGAACTGCTTGGCGCACATCTCTTCGTAAAGGTGCAGCAGCATGTGAATCATCCAGAAGAGCAGCAGCGGAACAGCGGAGACAAGCTAGAAAGGACCGTGAAATAAAACCTTCACATGAAGCAAACATTCCCTGCCCACACTGTCCAAGATCTTTCCAGGCCCGCATCGGGCTCTTCAGTCACCTTCGTACCCATAGACTAACCTAACATATTCTTAAATAATTGGATGAACAGAGTGGTCTTCATCACCCGTGATGGACGAACAACCAGATAAAAGTATGCACCTTTGTCACGTTCGACAATCATACGAGTATTGCTGAACTATGACGATCAACAGCGGATTACAGTCTGTTGGCTGCGGACGTTTGGACATTTATGGACATCAATATGGACATCAATGCGTATTCATTGTGCATACCATGCTTACGCTATCATTTGACATGTTCAAAAAAACGAATCGTATGTTCAAATTTCGACAGAAGTCAAGCCATTCATCGTGCTATGCATCTCCTTATATGACAAAGTCAGATTAAAGTAGTGATCCCAAATCAGTTTCATGTAAAGAAACGAGTAGGATACGAACACACTTGCCAATTGACTCACTCATCTTTCAGTGATTCGCATGTAACTATCAAATAATACTTCAAGTTGCTTCAATACCCATTGCCGATTGTCTTGATTACAAGATTATGGACATATGGACAATCCTTACTAGCAACTAATACATGATAGTTATGACTTCACATGAGGTTTCATTGAATATATCGATGAACATTAATAATCATCTGCATCCTGTCGATCGTCGATTCGGTTTTCAATATGTGCAGGCCATTCTTCCACATTGTGTTTTGTAACCTTGACTAACAAAGACGTATTGCAATATTGAAATATTCTCCTATCTAAGGACATAGATACGTCTCTTCATCGGTACAGGTTACCACAATCATGATTCAATTACCCAAAGGTACAAGAAACCTTCTTCAATGAATATATACCAAGATTTCAAATATTATCCAACACTTCGTCATTGACATTTGAAGTGATCAAATCCACTTTCGTACCTTATATCCATTGGTACGTAATTGACTATCGGCTCAATAATCGTTACATTATACGTCCGGAATTACCAGTTAATTTGAGGCCCTTTATTGGTTCTCCATATTTACTACGATGGACTTTGGTTAGTGTCCATAGCGATCTACCACTTGTTCCAGTACGATCTACCAGCACTATACGCTTGAACGTTGTGAGAATGTTTACGGGATATACATTCCATATCGTCGTTGAACACTTATGTTCTACTTCTTCAGAATAAACATTTGATGCTATTTTGATATCAGATACATTGGATATATTTATGTAAAATACCAGGATAGCTATAATGATCGACACTCGTTGTTCTCCAAAATATTATACGAGAGTATACGTTGAAATAAATATTAGTAAACAAGAAGTAACATATTTACGATAATTGGATTGTAATTAAGACATATACTAATTGCATATCATTATTAGTGTCATTATTCACTTAAAGTAACATTTATGCTTCATATTATGTATAATTTTTTCTTTCTTAGTGTGTAAATTAATTTAGTTTAGTTCCCACTTAGATAGATATTTCACAAATAAGTTCATTGATACATAATTCTTAAATTACTTTTATTCTTTACTACTTCCTTTCATTTCTTTCATTTCTATTTTCTCGTATGTTCTTTGTGTTTTCTTTGTCTTGTTTTCTCTGAAGAAAATACTTTAGTAGTTTAATTAAATAGAATTATGTCTATAATATTAACAACAAATGACATTCATAATTTATTATATTAATTATTTAACTAAATTTAATTATTTATAGTTTAGTACATTGATTAACTAATTACATCTTAAGTTAGTAATACACATTTAGTTAATTAAATAATAATTCACTATACTTTCTTGACTGTTGACGTTTCTTTCATTAACTTAGTTATTATGTTTATTTATTATGTGACATTTTAAGTACATTGACGACGACCTTCGACACTGCTTTATTTAAAACATCGTGGGCCGTATGTCATAAATTTTTTAACTTTGATAGAATTAATTGCGTTAATAATATTAGTTAAAAAAATCTATATAACAGATTTTTTTAAAACCTGGTCGGTCAGGGGAATGTTACGACATGTGTAATTATGTTGGCCACTACAATATGTTAGCATTTTAAAGTGACGCGTTAACATATTGATGGGCTGTAAACAAAAGATATTTTGTGCTTAAAGATATTTTTATTGAACGCGAATTTTTATGGTTGTCTATGGTTAGACATGACGTGGGGCGTTGTTATGCTACCGCATGACAACGATCTTTCTTCACCCTTTATATTTTGGAATCAGTCAAATGCAGACGTGATCTTCAACGCTCCCATTATATTGTAGTCGTGCAGATGTCCTTATTGAAGATAGGCCAAGGGGTCGGCCATATTATTAATGAATACAATGAAGGAGCAACTTATCTGATGCATATCTTCCCTTGGATTGGGAATAGAAGGGAGTAATTTATTATTATTAATTAATCGTTCGCCACTCTTCTTGGTTTCACTATCGGATGTTCCGTTCGTCGGCATCGCGTGTATACAGCCTAGTTTTGTTGATGATACCAATATTAATCTAAAGGACTGCACTGAACTGTAATGGACTACACAGATTGAATGTATTATATTTATGCCATGAATTCGATGAACTCTGTATACGTAATAAATTATATGATTTTTGTGGACTCTACCAACACGCAGTTGTAAACTTCCTCCAGTTATATTGAAGTCATTCACCACTATTCGCGAACAAACAACAACAGCACGATAGCCAAACAAATCAAGAACAATGATAATTATGAGGCACAGAATAAGTAATACGAATCCTCATTACAAGGAAGAACCCTTTTCCCTAAAACTGACTTCAACAATTGATGGCCAATAAAGCAGCTTTAACAATACTGTCAAAAGCCTTTTCAAAATCAACGAAATTAATGTACAGCTGTCTTTGCCATTCTGAGCACTGCTCTATAATGTTCCTGAGGGTAAATATATGTGTCGCCGTGAGGCTTGCGCTAGTCAGTGTTGTGTCCAGCCAGTGTTATTCTATCGGAAGATAGTTATTGATTCTGTGGTTCACAGTAATGTTTATTTCAAAAGGAGATCAGCAATTATGCTATCCTGTAAGTATTGGATTGTGAATACATTATGCACAAAATAGGTTCTTATTTACAGGAATGTTTTTGTAGAAGCACGAGTTCCTGGTTCGCTTTAAATATTTCACGACAATGTATTAAAAAAAAACGGATGGCCAGGAATCTTTGAAGGGAACTGTATATTATTGAGCAGCAACTTTAAGTAAAGGTTGATCTACGAGAACTTTAAGTTAAGATTGATATACCAAGAAATAGACTGTTAAGAAACAGAACAGTATTAGAGGCAGGTCTGACTAGGTTCATAAGGGAATCCTATTAGTATATATATATATATATATATATATATATATATATATATATATATATATATATATATATATATATATATATATATATATATATATAGATAAGAGATGGTATGCTATTGAGGAGCATAGGTACCACAAGTAAATAGTAGCAGATTTGGGAAGACTAAGAATGTCTACAGGAGTTAATATAAAAAAGAAGAATATGAAAGTTTACAAGACATAGAGCTCATGTATGAAGTACCCCCGTTGTTCAAAGGATCCAATGTATGATTTTATGAGAGATATGTTAATTGAACGACTCATCATGCTTGTTACATTATTAAGTTATTAAAAGTTTTGATAGATCAGCTAGGAGTCGATTTCATCTTTGCAAGTTGCTGAACATATGCCATGTTTATTTAAACTACCACTATATGAGAAGTCACTGTAAGATCCAAGAAGGGATAGAACCAGCCTGGGTTATACAAGGAGAAAAAGTATTAGCATCATCCAAGAACGATCACCTCTGGGGGAGTTAACCAGTAATGATATTAACTTGAACTTGAAAGATAAAGCAAAGAAGTTTACAAAATATAGACTACGTCACTAGGCCTGCCATCTGCCACCTAGTGTCACATATGATTTACACATCTTCTGTTCTTTCTAAATCCTGCTTGTTCTTTCCTCAGTTTGTGGTCTACTGCTTTTGAAATTCTCTGTATAATTATCCTGCCTAGTACTTTGCTGGGAACTGAGAGAAGAGTGATTCCTCTCCAATTATTGCAGTCTGCAAGATCTCCCTTCTTGGAGTTTTATTATCACTAGTCCCAAAACAATTCATAATCATATCATCACAATTTCCGAAATAATTCATAGTTTTATCATCATCATTCATAACATAATTCATAGTTTTATCATTACTATTCCCCTTAAAATTCATATTTTACTGAAATAATTATTAGTTTTATCATCAGTGTTCCCAAAATAATTCATAGTTTTATCATCATTTTATCATTTCCGAATTAATTTACAATTTTATCATCATCTTTACTAGAATAGTTCATAGTTGTATCATCGCCATTACCGAAACAATTATTAGTTTTATTACCATCATTCCTTTAAAAATACATAGTTTTGTCATCACCCTTCCCGAAATAATTCATAGTTTTCTCATCACCATCGCTAAAAATATTCATAGTTTTATCATCACCATTCACTAAAAAACTTCATAGTTTTATCATAACTATTCCCAAAAAAACTCATAATTTTATCATCGCTATTCCGAAAATAACTTACTTACTTAGTCGTTCCCCTTCTACCGTGAGGTGTAAAGGTTTGGAAGAGAGAGCGCCACTATCCTATCGGCTGTCTTCATCCTGGCCTGGTTCCATTCTAGTCCTCGGTCCTTCAAAGATTGTCTAATGTTGTCCTCCCAGCGGACTCTGGGTCGTCCTGGGGGTCTGGATCCCTGGCTCTTTGTTTCCCATGCTTGTCGTGGTAGCCGGTCTTCTCCCATTCTGCAGACATGACCAAACCATCTAAGTTAGGACTGTTCTACTTGGGTATGCAGGGGGTGGAATTTTAGGCCTTGACGTATCGTCTGGTTGCGGACCATGTCTCTTCTTGTTACTTCAACCACCTTCCTCAGATACCTCATTTCTGAGGTTTGGATCTGGCTTTTGTGGGTTGTAGTCATTGCCCATGACTCGCATCCATATGTCAACCGAAAATAACTCTAGTTTTATCATAATTATTCCCAAAAATATCTCATAGTTTTATCATCACTAATCCCGAAATAACTCCTAGTTGTCTCATCACTATTACCGAAATAATTCTTAGTTTTATCATCACTACTCCCACAATAACTGGTAGAGTTTTATCATCACTGTGGCGAGAGGTTTTATTTGGCTTTAAGATCAGTATAGTACTGACAATTACAGAAATAGAATTTCTGCAGAAAATGGTGAAGTCCCAGTGCTATCACAAATTAGTTACGGCTGTGAATGTTCTGATCTCGAAACAATAGTAGAGAGGAGACCGACATAAAGTGCCACCTCCGCTGTGTAACTAACTGTGATATTAATAAACAAGGAAACAGATTTTACTTAACAAAGATAAAATTGACAAGTCGTTCAAATACAATTTCCTTATTATTTATTTAGTATATACACTATCTACTCTTGTGCTGAAGGGTGAATGTTGAAAAATGGAATGTAATGAATTTGTAAGTTTACATATGATTTACAAATATTTTATATATATATATATATTATATATATATATATATATATATATATATATATATATATATATATATATATATATATATATATATATATATATATTTTTTTTACAACAAGTTTTCCAATTATAGGAACCAAAAATTATATCAGCTGTGCTGTTATTCAATTATAGTACATGTATCAGCTGTGCTGTTAATTAAGGATATAACACTTATCAGCTATGCTGTTATTTTTGTCTCTTGCTATGCTACTTCACTTTCTCATCACTGACAGTTTCTATGCTCACAATGCCGACAGAAATGGTACTAATGTGTACTCATCTCTTAGAAGTGCTGTCCTTCTTGGTTTGGTTGACACAAAACACCAGCTGTTGATCGCTTCGTTAGCCCACCCAAGACTGAGGGGACTAAAGATGTAGAGTCTTGACAACCTCTATGCTCCTGCGGAGTTCCAGGCAGCTGGATTGACGACCCACGATCTCAGTTTTTATGACACGTATAAAACCTGTAACAAGGAAAAATAGGGGCTAATTTCTGTCCTCAAGCCCACCTATTTCTATTGTATATGATATGAGCGTGTCTCAGTGTCTCCATGTAGGATGAATGACAACATGGCTCAGTATGATTTAGCAATAGCGAGACAAGACAGGTGTCTACTTGCAAAACATTCTTTCTGATAAACTAATACATGGATATCATTCAATAATATAAATTCAATGCATGAATACATTCAATAATATAAATTCAATACATGAATACATTCAATACATGAATACATCTCATAATATAAGATCAAAACATGAATACTGTTACGGTATATGTTATTAACGCCGTCTGCTAAAGGTTAGCAGACGTGCAATTGTAAAGGTTAAGACATTTAATATATTGCGATAGATGTTTCAATTATTGAACGCTCCATACACGATCGATTATGACGTGTCTAGCGTTGTTTGGGTCACAGTCGGTAACTAGGAGACGCTACCCTTTGTTACTTTGACCGTCAAGCTGAATAGCTGCGTTTTTCTAGCCTTCCAAATTAATGGCATGATATAGCCATTTATATGTGTATTTATGCAGGACCAGGGTCAGTCCTAGAACTCTACGAGAGAGGAAACTTATGGAGGTTAGTGATTAACTAAATCCTTGGAAGGAGAAAGATAATCGTCTACTTTATACGAAGTAATTAGACTCACAGTCTCACTGTCGGCAGGTAGCCATTCTATCTGCGCGTGCATATAGCTGTGATGTTCTGACGACAATTACTGCATTGTATCCTTAAACGGACATTGACACGTAAAACAGCAGTCTACGCTATTGATTGATTGATGCATGTACCTCATGTGTGAATTGAACTGTTTATGTATGTGTGTAATCCATATTAAATTGTGAAGGACTCGAACCGGAGGCATTATTCGTTGAATCACGTTACACCATTCAACCTTATGAATTACGTATTTTATGTCAAGTTGCTGAGTTAATAAGATGAACAGTTGTTTACATCTTGATGCCAAGTTCAGGCATTACGACAAACCGAAGGTGAGGTTCACCCCATTCGCGTAAGAACATTAGCACGATCAGAATTCAGGCAACACAACCAGTAACCCCACACGAAAGTCCTTCAACAAAACTGGTGGCCAGTGTGGGGATCGACAGAAGAGAAAAATTTTTTTCTGTGTTCCACACGCCTCCACGATATTTACGTTTGAATGAAAATCACATGACCATTACGAAGCTGACGTGACGCACGTGATCATGAATAGCAACATGACGTCACTGTTGCATTGTCGCCGTGAAGAAGACATCTTTTCAACGCCTTTCTAGTTCGCTTCAAATTTATCAAGATGCACAAGATGGACTACCGTTGCCTGCCCATCAGGAGCAGACAGTCAAAGGCACAGGCCTAGCCGTCGACGACAACGAGCATCAAGTGAAGCAGCAAATAAAGATAAGTTTAGCTCAATAACTATTGTCGTTAACGTGACAGTGCTAACTGAGTCCATGCCTTCTGCCTACATAGGCATGTTTTTACCTATGTTTAATGTACTTTTTGTTGTTTTAAGGTGTTGTTAACTAGTGGGCGGTAGGGAGGATGAACCGAAATTAGATTCTGTGGCTCTCACGATGCCTGAATTGATTTCGGTCGTTTCTTAGGGCAGTTAAACGATCGCACTTTTTGGGAGCTCCATCGAAGATTCTGCCGAATGGACTGCCTGTCCAAATCTGCTGTCGTTTGACGATTGTGTTAGCTGTACCGTTCCGTAGATAACTGGTGTATTTTATTTGTACTAAGTTCACATTTTTATTCAGTTTTGTATCATGTTCGTTAACTATTTCGTCCAGTCTACTCTTACTATCATTTATTTGATGATTGTTAAATGTTCGTCCGTTATGAGTCCTGTGATGTCATCATTTTTTGCAGTCATTTTTTTTTGTGTACTTTGCATATTCAGTTGACCTCGGGTCAATCTTTGACCCTTCGTTTTCCGTGTGACACTTCCGCTTGTTTTATTTAGTTCATAAATTCATTTTTAATTGTGAAAATGTCTTGTTTGCGTCTTGACATTGTTTGTACCCTTTAGTTGCATCATTGTTTTGTTTGTACTCATGATATATATTAAATACTACATTAATAATATGACATTATATTCAATAATACACTTGTAATTTAATTTAATTAATTTTTTCTGACATTTAAGGTTAATATGGGACATTGCATAATTATGCAGTGATAGTCCAAGAAATTAGCACTACAATTTATAAGAGATGCCTAGGGCATAATAATAACAATAATAATATAATATATATATATTGACCAAATAAAATAATCTTATAGTCTACCTTTGAGGTGACAGACCCATTGTATATTATTTAATATACTTTTCTGGTACTAAGAGAGTGACTTAGTACATTGAACAATATAATTACTAGGAATCATACCCAACATTATTGGATATTAAGATTAATTGTGTGATGTAATTACATTATAGTTAACAGATATCATAACTATTTATGATATAGTTAGTACTTAGATACAATATTGTTACAAAATATTGTCTATTAGTTGAACTTAGACATAAGAGTTCAGTACTATTGTGATTATTTATATTGAATATTCCTAAGTTGAGTAAGTATAATAATTACTCTGAAGCTACTATTGACTATTTTAATCAGTAATTATCAATAATTACTTACAGATAAAAGTCAAAATGCTTACTATAGACCATTTCGTTAAAATTGGTAAAGAATATGGTTATAAATCCCAAGAACTTCGTCAGTTTGCTGAGGCAGAACTGGAAAAACATAAAGCAGAAATGGAGGAACAAAAGGCTGCATTAAAAAAAGAGGAAGCAGAACGTGAGATGAAGCAAATTGCCAAGGAAAATAGATTAAGAGAAATTGCTCAACAGGAAGAAGAGAATAAATTGAAACGAGAGGAAATTATTTTACAACAAGAAATGGAATTGGCGCGTATTAAATTGGAGACAGCAAGATTACAAGCACAAAGTGCTGATGCAAACCAGAATAATAACGCACAAAATGGATCGTCATCCAGCCAAACTAAACATTTCTACAACTTTAAATTACCCACTTTCAACTTAAACGTGGACGACCTTTCATCGTTCCTGTCACGTTTTGAACAGACTTGCAAAACAAATCATTTGCCCGAAGAGTCATGGGTACTCAAGTTAAATGAATTCTTGGTTGGAGAACCATTGACGGCTTCTCAAAATGCTGACCCATCAATAGCAAATAACTACGGTGCTATTAAGTCCTTGCTTTTACGAAGGTTTCACCTGGACGAGGAACACTGTAGGTTGAAATTTAAGGGAATTTTACCTGAATCTCCAAAAGATTTTGCAGGATTCATTGCGAACATACGCAATACATTTAATAGATGGGTTGAACTGGCAGAAGTCAACAAATCGTACGACAAATTAGTTGATTTGCTACTACGGGATAAGGTATTATCTTCGGTTAGCCAGCCATTCTTTGCATATTTGCAGGAGCGTAAACCAGGTACTATTGACGAGTTGGAAAAAATTTCTTTAAACTACTGTTCGGCACATCCGAATGCAACCATTTCTAACTCCTCATTAAGAGAACCTCTACCTGTGGCGTCTAATATGGCCTACAATCATAATAACAAACAAAGACATCACAGTGTAGACAGAAGTAGGTTCCAAAGAAATCACAATGTTAACTTTCAGAAGGGACATAATAATGATTTCAACAATAAAAATGAGTTCAACAGAGGTAGATCACGAGATAGAAATTATTCACCTCAAACAAACTACCACAATAGTCAACATAACACTAATTATAATCGATCACATACCCCGAAAAATAACAATAACTGGAATGGTAATAATCATGGCTCGAGACATCGAGATAATAGTTACTATAGAGGACGACGAGATAATTCTAACAATTATACTCGGAATCGATCTCATTCTCGGGGATCATCTCATTACAACCATAATACAGGGGCGGCAGTTACAAATAATACTACCCCTATAGCTCAGGTCCCACTTGACAATAATACAACACAGTCTTCTGCTGCATGTTTTGCTATTAATTATAATGTGGCAAATAGTTGCCAACAATGCAATCTTATTTTTCAGAAGGCGAAAGAAACAGTGCTTAACTGCGGACATATTACACCAGAGGTAGGTCTTGCAGTCAACGATGGAACAGGCTTACTAATTTTTAACAGGGGAATCGTTAATGGATCCGTCGTCTCAGTGCTGAGAGATTCAGGATCCACGACGATTGGTGTACGTCAGTCGCTGGTACATCCTAGCTGTGCGACAGGAGAATACGTCCGCTGCATGACATTTGGTGGAACTATTGAGTTTTACCCCACAGCTATTGTTCATATTAGAACACCCTTTTTCACAGGGAATGTAAAAGTATGTATGCTAAAAAAGCCTATTGCTGATCTGATGGTTGGTCGTATACACGGCAGTAAAGATTGTACTCCAGATGAGATCATAGAATGGGAGAAACATAACCTATGCACTGGAAACGCCGTGACGACTAGAGCGCAGACTCAACTCATGGAGAAAGTTGGTGATAATAAAATGGATGCAGACAACCAAGAGGAATTTGTAGTCAATTCACCTATTGACAGGGAAACATTTGCAACCAAACAAAAAGAGGATAAATCTTTAAAAAAAATTTTTAAGCTGGTTGATAAAGTTGACAATCTATCCTCAGGTAATAATAACAAACATTGGTTTGTTATTAAAAATGACCTATTGATTAGATGTTTTAATGACAAATCACAAATGAAACAACAAGTTATGGTCCCGTATACTTTTAGACGGTACATTCTTCAACATGCGCATGACTCACAGTGTGCTGGACATATGGGATATACTCGAACACGATCTCGAGTACTGTCTTCATTCTTTTGGCCAGGAGTGTCAAGAGATATTTCGCAGTATGTACGTTCCTGTACTACATGCCAAGAAGTGAAAGCACGTGGAGCTTTTCACACGGCGCCTATTCAGGCTTGCGATATCTCAGTAAGACCGTTTGACAAGATGGCCATAGATATTATTGGTCCATTGCTACCATCGGCCAGAGGACATAGATTCGTCCTTACGTGCATTGATTTGTGCACACGATGGCCAGAAGCTATCCCATTAAAGACCACCACTACCACAGATGTAGCTGATGCACTACATCTCATCTTTTCTAGAATAGGGTTTCCTAGAAAACTTTTATCAGACCATGGGTCACAGTTCATATCTGACACCATGAAGGAAGTCATGAAAACCTGGAACATTGATAGGAATTTAAGTAGTATTTATCATCCTATGAGTAATGGTGCAGTTGAAAGACTTAACCGTACACTTAAACAACTACTACATAAGGTTACTGTTAAGCACCCTCATGACTGGGACAGAGCACTCCCAGCTGTTCTATTTGCTTATCGGGAGGTACCGCATGAACAAACTGGCTTCTCTCCCTTTGAATTAGTTTTTGGTGCTCCCCCAAGAGGTCCTATGGGACTAATAAAAGACTTATTAATTGACGCGGAGATGACTCAGGACACTCAGTCATCTTACGAGTATGTGATTAATCTTCGGAAGAACATTATTGAGTCTTGCCAGTTGGCAACAGCTTCTTCTGAGGCTGCAAAAGCTAAGGCTCGATCTCTACAAAATAGGTCTCGACGATTACGCCAATTATTCCCAGGCGATGAGGCTTATGTGTTACTTCCTCACAATAACAATAAATTATTGATATCTTGGAATGGTCCTTACAAAGTCATTGATAAAATTTCCGACGTTGATTACGTCTTAGATATCAAGGGACACAAAAAGATATTTCATATTAACATGCTCAAGCAATTTCATACACGTCCTGAACACTTACAGTCAATTTTTCATGAACTAGATGACAACACAGTATCTACTTGTTATTATTCTAACTTATCCGTCATCCAGGAAGAAGAATCTTCTTTTCCTGAGGTACAGTTACCGTTACCGGTACCAGTAGTTCAACCTACTGAATCTTGGCGGGATGTAACCATCTCTTCAACGGTTACACCGCAACAGCGTCTACAGATTGCTAATCTATTACAATCTTATCCAGATGTGTTGACCGACGTCCCGGGTCGCACATCGGCTATCAGTCATGACATTACTCTCAATGACGATACACCTATTCGTGTACATCCCTATTCGGTTCCTTTACATTTCCTTGCTAAAACTACTAAGGAACTTGAACAGATGTTGTCTCTGGGAATCATTGAGACTAGTAATTCGCCATTCTCTTCTCCATTAGTGATTGTCCGGAAGAAGGACAATAACATCAGACTATGTGTTGACTATAGAAAATTAAATGCTAAGACTATAGTTGACAGCGAACCACATCCACTTATCGACGACTTACTGCCACGTCTATCCAACGCAACTATATTTAGTAAGATAGACTTAACTAAAGGTTATTGGCAGATACCACTGACCGAAAAGGCTAAGTACTACACCGCATTTTCCACTCCACAAGGTCTATACCAGTGGAATGTGATGCCTTTTGGGCTTGTTAATGCGCCAGCTACCTTCATTCGCCTGATGCGACAAATTTTATCAGGTAGATTAGACGTTATTACGTATATTGACGACATATGCTTGTTTAGTTCGTCGTTTGAGGAACATGTTTCGGGACTTAGATATGTTTTCGACACTCTAAGGAATTATCATCTAACTGCTAAACCTACAAAGGTGCAGATCGCGTGTAATGAGATAACCTTTTTGGGACATATCATTGGAGCGGGATATATCCGAACGTTACCTAGTACGGTCTCCAAAATTCTAAACATAGCAGTTCCTCAGACGAAGAAACAGGTCAGGAGTTTGTTAGGACTTGTTCAATATTACAGTAGATTCATACCAAACTTGTCATCCATCACGGCTGTATTGTCTTCATTGTTAAAAAAAGACATGCCGGTGAAGGTGACATGGACTGGTATATGCAATGAAACTTTCAACAAAATTATAAATTTGTTTTCGCATGAACCAATTTTAAGACTTCCCGATGCTTCCAAAAGATTTTTCTTACGAACAGATGCTAGTAACTACGGCATCGGTGCATGCCTGCTCCAGAACCATGATGGCGTTCTACATCCTACATTATATATTTCAAGAAAGCTAAAGCCGGCAGAAACAAAGTATTCCACAGTGGACAAGGAACTTTTGTCAGTTATATGGGCAATCACAAAACTGGAAAAGTTCTTGCTTGGTGCTCCATTCACCATTCAGACTGACCAGCGTGCTGTAGCATCTTTGCGTAGATCAAACCACAAAAGTCCAAAACTCGCCAGATACGCGATCATCCTGCAGCCATTTGAATTCTCCATTGAACATATTCCTGGCACTGAAAACATTGTGGCGGATGCATTGTCACGTAATCCTATTGACGACGAATAATCAACATTGACATTCCTAAACTACGTCAATCATCACTACATTGGATAGAACGAAGTATCAACTATAAGGGAACTAACCTTGACTTCAATTTAATAATTATAAACACTATATGCATCACAGAATTGAACTAAAGACAATCAAGGTATACATATTGACATTGAAACTTCGTCTAACGTCCATACACAATATATGAATATTCGTTCAACAATCATGGAACAATATCTGACGACAAGTCGAACTTATTATCCTATGTGCACTTAATTCTTGGATCCTAGGATAATTGACATTTCTGTCCGACGTAAATGCTTCAACACTTTGTCTAAAAGAATTCATCAGGATCAGGACTACGGATGGATCATCATATCCTATACTAATTAATTAGTTAACTTAACTTCTTAATTGAATTAATATCAATAAAATGAAATGTGAGAAAAAAATGAAATGAAAAAAACAAAAAAGAGAACGAAATATAAAAAGAAGAAATTATGAAAAGAGAAAATAAATCTCACACAAGTATTAGATTAATATTTTTTTTAATGTACCTATACGTTATTTAGTTAGTTAAATTAGATAGTTATTATTCACTAACACTTAACACACACAATTAAGTTAAACTTATATTCGAATTTCTTTCTATTTCTTCTCACTTATTTGTCTTTTCTTCTCTCATAACATCGTGTTACATTAGAATCTTAATAATTTAACTCTTAGTTTAATTAATTAATTTAATTTTAATTAGTCAAATTAATTCCTATATGACATACTAATACGACAGACCTTACTTTAATTTAATTCTATCATTCACTATTGACATTACACATTTTATTTAGTTGATATAATAATATGCATAATATTGATATATAATATGATTAATGTTAGATGACTATGACAAATAGTTAGTTGACATGACCGCGACACGGTTCTACTCAGAACATCGTCGGCCATATGTCACAATTGTGTTAAATTTTTTGAAAAATTGTTAAGTCGGATAGATCTTGAAAAAAAATCTATCGATTTTTTTTCCCCGGTGTACAGGGAATTGTTACGGTATATGTTATTAACGCCGTCTGCTAAAGGTTAGCAGACGTGCAATTGTAAAGGTTAAGACATTTAATATATTGCGATAGATGTTTCAATTATTGAACGCTCCATACACGATCGATTATGACGTGTCTAGCGTTGTTTGGGTCACAGTCGGTAACTAGGAGACGCTACCCTTTGTTACTTTGACCGTCAAGCTGAATAGCTGCGTTTTTCTAGCCTTCCAAATTAATGGCATGATATAGCCATTTATATGTGTATTTATGCAGGACCAGGGTCAGTCCTAGAACTCTACGAGAGAGGAAACTTATGGAGGTTAGTGATTAACTAAATCCTTGGAAGGAGAAAGATAATCGTCTACTTTATACGAAGTAATTAGACTCACAGTCTCACTGTCGGCAGGTAGCCATTCTATCTGCGCGTGCATATAGCTGTGATGTTCTGACGACAATTACTGCATTGTATCCTTAAACGGACATTGACACGTAAAACAGCAGTCTACGCTATTGATTGATTGATGCATGTACCTCATGTGTGAATTGAACTGTTTATGTATGTGTGTAATCCATATTAAATTGTGAAGGACTCGAACCGGAGGCATTATTCGTTGAATCACGTTACACCATTCAACCTTATGAATTACGTATTTTATGTCAAGTTGCTGAGTTAATAAGATGAACAGTTGTTTACATCTTGATGCCAAGTTCAGGCATTACGACAAACCGAAGGTGAGGTTCACCCCATTCCCGTAAGAACATTAGCACGATCAGAATTCAGGCAACACAACCAGTAACCCCACACGAAAGTCCTTCAACAAATACATCCAATAATATGTACACCTAGGTGTGATACAACAATGTCCTTCCCCCTATAATATACCAGGCCCTCTCTGACAAGTGCTATAATATATCCTAACAATAACGTTATGTTCTTATGATAGGAGTATGTGAGACGAGGACTGTTTGGTGATATATCAGGTGGGAGTTATAGGAGACAATAGATTGAGTCCTAACAAGAACTGTTTTGGTTATATGGCAGTTGGTCTTATCGGAGACAATAGACTGAAGTTATAGGAGACATAGATTGAGTCCTAACAAGGACTGTTTTGGTTATATTGCAGTTGGTCTGAGATAACAGATTGAAGTATAGGAGACAATAGGTTGAGTCCTAACAAGGACTGTTTTGGTTATATGGCAGAGTGTCTTATCGGAGATAATAGACTGAAGTCATGTGAGACAATAGATTGAGTTATAGGAGACAATAGATTGAGGTATGAGTCATATTAGTCTTTGTCTATTCAATCATAATAGGAAATACAATCATTATACTTAATTTTCCCCAAGATACAATCAGTAACCTGATAGGTAGTATAAATGACACACACAAAAATATCAACATTATAGACCTGCTGAACGCCTATTTTCCTAAAGGTTATCGTAAATATATTTACCCTCTAAGATTCAAACCGGCCAGATTTTGACTCGACTTAGCAAAGCAAGCTGCAGGTCATTGCACTCCAGGTAAGCTATAAATCAAGGTGACAGCTTCTCCTCTTCAGTCGGTCGGTATTTCTGGCGTCGCGTCGGTGATGTGTGATTATGCATAAAATCCGCCCGATTATATAGGTAGGTAAATGCTTAAGGAAAGCGTTTGGTTGGTTCCTGGCGGAGCAAAATGATTGGTTTCCTCCGGTTTAGTCTCAAGCGCTGTACAGCCTAATTTTATTCAGTTTTCATCCGCCATCTTGCGTGAACAAGATGGCCGTTAATTTATTCTGTCTCAGAGACTGGTGAACGTCGCTCGTACGTTGCTCGTTGATTGATTGAAGCAAATCTGTATCTCGACATAGTGATTAACAAAGTAGTGGGTTACACTCGTTTCACGACACAGCCCCCTCCTTTCCTAGCTGTGACTTGTCATAGCTGACGTGTAAACCCCTGCTGTGGTTAATCCTTTTGCGTCTGTCCTTCCAGAGTACTAGGGTGTCGACTTAAAAAATCAGCTCCTACATTGTCTCTTCCCGGAATGTAATTCACGGTAAAGGAATAAGGCGCAAGAAGCAGACTCCACCTTAACAATCTCGAATTTAACTTTTTGGATGCAGCCAAGAAAGTTAAAGGTTGATGATCGCTTTGGACAATGAAGTGTGTCCCATACAGGTAAGGTGAAAATTTGTCGATGGACCAAATTAGAGCCAAACATTCTTTCTCTATGGTCGAGTAGTTCAACTCAGCTGCATTCAGCTTCCTACTGGCCTAGGCGACTGGTAAAAGTTCCTCCGGCAGGGCTTTTGATTTCTGCAAGAGAGTTGCACCAATACATATACTGCTAGCGTCCGTCCTTAATGCAAATTCCTGCGTGATATCGGGTAGCGTAAGGATTGGTTTGCTGGTGAGTTTTGCTTTTAGCTCTGTGTAAGCTTTTTCACAATCAGCATTCCATTGGATTTTGTCAGGCTGTCCTTTCTTCGTTAAGTTAGTTAACGGTGCACACAGAGAGTTAAAGTGGGGTATGTACTTCTGATAGAACCCACATAATGACACGAATGATCTCACATCTTTCTTCGTTTGAGGTCGGGGTGCCTTCTTTAGCTTCTCTATATTCTTTGGGTCAGGAGACATATGACCTGTAGAAATAGTGTGACCTAGGAATTCCAACTCCTTACAACCGTTATAGCACTTGGTTGGACGTGCAGTCAATCCAGTTTCTCTCAGTCTTTCAAACAACATGGAGAGCGCTACTATATGCTCTTCAAATGTGTTTGTAGCAACAAGAATGTCATCCATAAAGTTAGTGATATGGGGATTTTGTAGAGGTTCCAACAATTTCCTCATCATTCTTGAAAAGATACTGGGAGCATTTTTCAGCCCAAAGGGTAGTACATTAAACTCGTAGTGTCCGTCTGATGTACTAAATGCCAGCATTTTCCTAACTTCTGGTTTCACTGGTATTTGGTAGTATCCCTTGCTTAGATCTACCTTCGAGAAATACCTAGCCTTACTCAGTCTAGAGAACAGCTGGTTGGTATCAGGTAATGGGTCCACCTGAGATTCTGTGATCGCATTAAGCTTCCGGTAGTCAATACATAACCTGTGTTCACCACTCGGTTTTCTCAATAGCACCACACTTGAGCTATAGGGAGAGTCTGACTTCGAGATAATTTTCTCCTTCAACAGATAATCAACTTCCTCCCTTAGTGCTTGGGCTTTCGCATAGGGTATAGGGTATGTTCTCATGCATACTGGGGTAGGGTAGGTAACCTTCATGTCGTACTCTAACAGATTCCTACGACCTGGCTTATCTGTGAGCACATCAGCATGGGTTTCCAACACTTTCTGAACCCTCTTCTTCTGCTCTGGAGTTAAATGTTCACTAATATTTACTTGAACATAATCCTCTGTAGTTGTGAGTGGAGTGAAGTGGTTCACCGTGCATTTCTGTTGCAATGGCTAGGGTCATGATATGTGCAACTTCTGATGATTCCTTGTCATAGTATTTTTTAAGAAGATTGACATGATATACCTTCTCCTTTCCGTTCTTGTCAATCTTATAATTGGTCCTGGAAAGTTTCTCCAGTATGACATACGGTCCCTGCCATCCAATCTGCAATTTATTATTGCTGCTCGGCAACAGGAATAACACCTTTTCACCCACCTCCAGTTCCCTATCTTTTGCTTTTTTGTTGTAGTACGCAGCATGCTTCCTCCTGGCCTGTCTTAAGTTATCATTGGCCAGTTTCCAACCTGCTTTCAATCGAGATGTCAACTCGTTGACGTACTGGTATGAGGAAGTCACTGTTTCCTCTGCTTTTTCATCAGTCCATGTCCGCAGCAATGCTTCCAGTGGACCTTTGATTGGTCTTCCAAACAACAATGTAGCTGGAGCCAATCCAGTTGAATTGTGGGGTACTTCCCTATATGCAAATAGTGCCGCGGGTAAGTATGTATCCCAAGTATCAGGTTTTTCACTCGCCAGCTTTCTAAGGATTGAAATAAGCGTACCATTGAACCGCTCTACTTGACCGTTCCCTTGGGCATGGTAGGGACTACAATGATAGTGCCTGGCTTGAAATATCCTGAATACTTCTTGTGTTAGCTTTCCCTTAAACTGAGACCCATTGTCAGTCAATATCTGATGCGGGAAACCTAATCGGGTGAATATTGTCAACAGTGCCTCTGCCACATGCTTTGAATCTATAACTGACATGGCCACTGCTTCTCCCTACATAGAGCAAGTATCAACCAAGGTTAAGATATATGCATTTCTCTTCTTGGTCCTAGTGAGGGGTCCAACAATATCCACTGCAACACGTTCAAACGGGGTTCCCATAATAGGCATTTCTCCCAGTGTTGCTGGTGCAGTCCTATGCTTAGGAGTTACTCTTTGGCATTCTGGACAGGATCTTACATATCTTTTTATGTCCTCTGTAATTCCTGGCCAAAAGTAGTGACAGGCTATCCTTTGTCCAGTGGCCCCTATTCCCATATGTCCACTGAAGGGTATAGCATGCCCTAGCGTCATAGCCTTCTCCCTGTAAGATTTTGGCACTACAAGCTGTCCATGCCCTTTAGGTCCTGTTCCAGCTTTTCTGTATAGTAGGCCATTCTTCATATACAAGTCTCCTTTCTCTGGAGGGTTATGTGCTTTAGGCAATTTGCCAAAACAAGGCTTCAATGTGCTGTCTGCTGCTTGAGCTTTTTTCATCTCTTCTGGATGAGTATTGATAGGATTCTCCTCCATTTTCCTGGAGCTTTCCCTGGTCTGGACTGTTGCCATAACTACGGGTTGTATAGGTTCTCCAAGGAAAACATACCTACACCCCAAAATCAAAGGGTAAATAGGGTCGTCCATCACTGCTGCTTTGATTTCTCCTTCCACATAGCGAGATCTTATGTTGATTCGAGCTATGGGTAGTGTCATGGTTCTTGCTCCCTTGATCGGTCCTCTGATTTCCACTGTTTCTGTGGTTATCTGGTCAGGACTCACTAAAGAAGAGCACACAACTGAATCAAAGTCCAATCCTGTGTCATATAAACACAGTACTTGAGTGCCATTCACGGTCACTTCCTCACATACAGGGGGATGATGGAAGTCTTTCTGACTTACTGCCATTTCCTTCCTTCCCTGATTCCCTGTTGTAAGACATGCAGCATGATGAGGAGGATTCTTCCTTCTGCAGTCCGCAGTATTGTGATTACTCATTAGACAAGTTTTACACCACTTTCCTTCCTTCCGGTAAGGTGTCTTATCCGATCTTAGAGGGTTTTTGTCCTTTTGGTCAAACCTTTGTTTGTTCCTTGTGGTATGTTCCTTTTGTTCATATTTGGTATAGTTTTGTGATGATTTGAAGTTTTCACCCTGCTTCTTCTTAATTCCTAATAATTCTGCCTGAGCTGCTTGATACCTCTCAGCAACAGTTACAATATCTTCCAATCTCTCTGCTCCTTGTTCCATGATAAACGTCCTCATTTCTTGAGGCATGGACTCTTTCACTTGCTCCATCATTACCATTTCTTTCAGATCCTGACACTTCCCTAAACTACTCCATTTTTCCAAATAGCTTTCCAATCTAGCCGAGAATTGGTGATAGTTTTCTCCTGGAAGAAGTTTAGCTGTTCGGAATTTCTTTCTATATGATTCTGAGTTCTTTTCATATCTCACAAGCAGTGCCTGCTTCAGGATTTCATAATCTTCCTGGTCATCTCTTGAGAGCTTCAAATACACATCGTAGGCCACACCTCTCAATCCCTGAGATAGTTTAAGACTCCATTTTTCTTTCACTAAGCCATAGGTAGTGGCTAGTCTTTCGTATCTATCCAGGTACGACTCAATGGCGTCTTCTTTCTCAACAAATGGGTCCAGATGAAAATTCATGGCCCCACTTGAGGTGCTCTGGCTGGAGCTACTCTCAGAGTGAGGTAAGCTACCACCATTATTGCCAGTATTTGCCTGAATTTCAAGCTCTTTTAATCTCAACTGATGGTCTCTCTCTGCTTGTAATTTCCTTTCCTCATTTTCAGCCTCCCATTTCTTGGCTTCAATTTCTAATCTTTTGGTTTCTCTCTCAGCTTCCAGTCTTTTGTCTTCTCTCTGAACTTCCAGTCGTTTGTCTTCTCTGTCAGCTTCCAGTATTTTGGCTTCTCTATCAGCCTCTAATTTCCTTGCTTCAGTCTTTAATTGCATCTTTCTTTCTTCCCTATCCATATGTTTGTCCACTTCTGTTGTGACATACTGAGTGAGAGCATCACCTGTCATATTTAATTCCTTACCCATCTGCATGATCGCAGTTCTGAACTTCACTAGATCAGCCATGGCGTTACTTAGATAGGGTATGTATATTTACTATAACCAAGTTATTGTAATTAAATTTAATTAATTTAAATGAACAAAAAATTTCCGTGCAACTTTGTGAGCATCAACTATTTACTGAGTACTAAATGGTACTCCTCCTAAGAAAATTTTTTTTTTTTTTTTTATCCAATTATAGAATTTTTTTTCAAAAATCTGTTTCTTATGTTATCTATGGGTGGCACAAGATAGAGTGTAGATAGATGAATAGACTAAGTATGGCTCAATATATACAGAAATATCCCAGGAACGAGCCCCCAGTGTGGCGAGAGGTTTTATTTGAGATAATAGACTGAAGTCATGTGAGACAATAGATTGAGTTATAGGAGACAATAAATTGAGGTATGAGTCATATTAGTCTTTGTCTATTCAATCATAATAGGAAATACAATCATTATACTTAATTTTCCCCAAGATACAATCAGTAACCTGATAGGTAGTATAAATGACACACAAAAATACCAACATTATAGACCTGCTGAAAGCCTATTTTCCTAAAGGTTATCGTAAATATATTTACCCTCTAAGATTCAAACCGGCCAGATTTTGACTCGACTTAGCAAAGCAAGCTGCAGGTCATTGCACTCCAGGTAAGCTATAAATCAAGGTGACAGCTTCTCCTCTTCAGTCGGTCGGTATTTCTGGCGTCGCGTCGGTGATGTGTGATTATGCATAAAATCCGCCCGATTATATAGGTAGGTAAATGCTTAAGGAAAGCGTTTGGTTGGTTCCTGGCGGAGCAAAATGATTGGTTTCCTCCGGTTTAGTCTCAAGCGCTGTACAGCCTAATTTTATTCAGTTTTCATCCGCCATCTTGCGTGAACAAGATGGCCGTTAATTTATTCTGTCTCAGAGACTGGTGAACGTTGCTCGTACGTTGCTCGTTGATTGGTTGAAGCAAATCTGTATCTCGACATAGTGATTAACAAAGTAGTGGGTTACACTCGTTTCACGACTATCACCATTACCGAAATAATTCATAGTTTTATCATCATCATTACTGAAATAACTCATAGTTTTATTATCACTAGTTCCAAAATAATTCATAATTATATCATCACCATTTCCGAAATAATTGAGTTTTATCACCACCATTCCTAACATAATTCATAGTTTTACCGTTACTATTACCCAAAAAATTCACATTGTTAAAATCACCATTACCGAAATAATTTTTAGTTTAATCAACACTGTTCCCAAATTAATTCATTATTTTATCATCACCCTTTCAGAAATAATTCACAATTTTATCATCACCCTTCCCGAAATAATTTCTTGTTTTATCATCACCTTTATTAAAAATTAAATCTTAGTGCATCACCACTCAACTCCGCCAATGCCGGTCCCAAGCCCGGATGAAAAAGGAGGAGGGCGGCCTGCATGGAGGCCGTAAGGAGGCAGCCCCTCCACCATGCAAAGGCACAACAGGCCAATCACCTGTTTGCTTTAAATCACGATTACTAGCACACAAGAGAGAAAACTGGACTGATTCTAAAGGCGACGAACTGGAACGGACTACGGACTACGACTTATGGAACTTGGAACACAAGAAGTATAAATGGGAAGGAAGAGGAGCTGGTGGAAGAGACGAGGAAAGCCAAACTAGAAATCCTGGCTATAACGGAAACAAAGAAAAAAGGACAAGGAGTCATGGATCTCGATGGCAACACGCTGCTCTACAGTGGTGTACCCATGTCTGAAAGAGCTAAAGGGGGCGTGGGTTGCATTGTGGCCCAAAATCAAAAAGATAGTATCAAGGGATGGAACTTTGTCTCAGAGCGCATTATGGTTGTTAAACTAAAAGAAGGAGAAACCATAGTCAACCTGGTCATAGTGTATGGGCCAAATGAGGATGAGAGAGCAGAGGTCAAAAAGGAATTCTTCGAGCTGCTTCAAAGGACAGTGGATGACTGCCTAGATGAAGTTATCATGCTCGGAGATTTTAATGTCAGAGTTGGAAATGACCATGCTAGATGGGGTGGAGTTATCGGAAGATATGGAGAAGATACTCTCAATGACAATGGAAAGCGACTCCTTAGATTCTGCAGTGAGCAGAATCTGATCATTACAAACACAAAGTTCCCCCATAAGCGCATACATGCATACACTAGATGTGAACCAACAAAAAATGAGAAGTCAGTGATCGACTATGCCATTGTTCGGAGAAGCTCATTCAAATATGTCCGAGATGCTAGAGTCTGGAGGGGACCAGAGATTGGAAGTGATCACTACCTGCTAACAAACAAAAGAACAACTGAAAGAGTTGCTCAGCCTAGGAACTGCCCAACATCACGCAAGAAACCAAGTAAACGAGCAGGAGAAATGAGCATTAGGATCTACAAGCTGAGAGAGCCAGAAATTAAGACCAGATATCAGGGGCTTATTGCTGCAGCGGTGAGCAACACAGAAGAACGACCTGATGACTTGGAAACCCTCTGGATTAAATTCAAGGATATCATAAAGACAGCTGCTGCAGAAGCATGCGGTAAAGTCCGACTTGGGAACAAGAGAAAGAGGACACCTTGGTGGACAGAGGAAGTCAAAGAGAAAATAAGAGAGAAGAAAATGGCATGGAAACAATACTTAGGAGCTAAAAACACAGCAGGACAAATGGAAAAATATAGAGAATATGTGACACTCAGAACAGAAGCAAAGAACAAAGTGCTAGCAGCAAAACAGAAGTCCTGGGAAGAATTTGGAGAAAAGCTAGAAAAAGATGCACAAGAAAACCAGAAATTGTTCTATAAGACCCTAAAGAACATGAGGAAGGAAAAACAATGCCCTCTCAAATTTATAAAGGACAAGCAAGGCAAATTGCTTACTGCCCCGAAGGAAGTAATGGGAAGATGGAAAGAATATTTCTCAGAACTCCTGGATGGTGAGCATGGTGAAGCATCAGAAATGATAAACACTAGCACAGAAGAGGAAACCAATGATGGTGAAGATGACATAAAGATGGAAGAATTGAAGGCAGCACTGGAGAAAATCAAGATGGGCAAAGCAGCAGGGCATGATGGTATAACACCAGAAATGGTTAAGTTCATGGGAGCATCAGGCGACCTATTACTCTTAAGGGTTTTACAGGCAGCGTGATACAACAAGACCATACCAAAGGATTGGGAGATTGCCATCATAACACCAATTTTCAAAAAGGGTGACAATCGACAGTGTGGAAACCATAGAGGCATATCCCTTCTCAGTGTCCCTGGTAAAATCTACTCTAGAATCCTAGAGCAGAGACTCCGACGCCTAGCTGAGCCACAATTGGATGAGGTCCAGTGCGGATTCCGAGCAAACCGAAGTACTCAAGACCTAATCTTCACACTCAGACAGCTGAGTGAAAAGGCCCTTGAGTATAAGAGTGAGATGCATCTTTGTTTCATAGGTCTGGAAAAGGCGTTTGACAGGGTCCCCTGGAGCAAACTTTGGGACTGTTTGGCAAGGAAGAATATTCCAGCACCTCTGATTCATGCTATACAGAGCTTCTACAAGTCTTGCAGAAATTATGTGAGGACAGCAAACCATAAGTCAGAAGAGTTCAGGACCACCACTGGTGTAAGACAAGGTGATATCCTATCACCTTACCTCTTCATACTCCTTATGGACGATGTCATCAAGGCATGTAAGGAGAGAACAAGAAAGTATTCAGTGGGGTACTGGAAGATGAGACAGGTCTATATTTCGGAGCTGGCATTTGCTGATGATGTTGCCCTGATTGCTAAATCAGAGGCACATCTCCAATCCAACCTGCAAGTCTGGAAGGAAGAGCTGGAGAAGAGAGGGATGGTCATAAGCAGCTCTAAAACAAAATCCATGGTGATATCACGAGAAGAAAGAAAACATCAGATTAAGTTGGGAGAACAGGTCCTGGAGCAGGTCGACCACTTTAAATACCTCGGAGCTATTATAGACCGAAAGGGAGGCATCAAAGAAGAGTTGGCCACTTGAAAAGCAGCAGCTGGGAGACTTTTTCAGGCCATAAATCGAGGATTCCTCAGCAAGAGAGAGGTTGGTAAGAAAACGAAGATGGCTGTATACCGCTCCACCTATGTCCCAGTCTTGACATACGGATGCGAGTCATGGGCAATGACTACAACCCATAAAAGCCAGATCCAAACCTCAGAAATGAGGTATCTGAGGAAGGTGGTTGAAGTAACAAAAAGAGACATGGTACGCAACCAGACGATACGTCAAGGCCTTAAATCCTACCCCCTGCAGACCCAAGTAGAACAGTCCCAATTAAGATGGTCTGGCCATGTCTGCAGAATGGGAGAAGATCGGATACCACCACAAGCATGGGAAACAAAGAGCCAAGGATCCAGACCCCGAGGACGACCCAGAGTCCGCTGGGAGGACAACATTAGACAATCTTTGAAGGATCGAGGACTAGAATGGAACCAGGCCAGGAGTAAGACAGCCGATAGGATAGTCTGGCGCTCTCTCTTCCAAACCTCTACACCTCACGGTAGAAGGGGAACGACTAAGTAAGTAAGTAACGACTAAGTAAGCATCACCACTCCCGAAATAAATCATAGTTTTATCATTATCATTTCCGAAATAATTCATAGTTTTGTCATCACCATTCCTACAATAATTATTAGTTTTATCATCACTGATCCCAAAATAATTCATAGTTTTATCATCACCATTCCTAAAATAATTCATAGTTTTATTATCATCAATACCGAAATAATTCATAGTTTTATCATAACCTTTCCTGAAATAGTTCATTGTTTTTTTCCCTCACCATTATCCCCCCCCCCCAAAAAAAAAAATAGTGCACCACCACTCCCAAAATAATTCTTAGCTTTATCATCAACATTTCCGAAATAATTCATAGTTTTCACATCACCATCCATAAAAAATTTCATAGTTTTATCATCACCATAATTTTTAAAAAAAAATCACTGTTTTATCATCAGTATTCCTAAAAAAATCATAGTTTTATCATCACTTTTCCCTAAATAACTCACAGTTTTATCATCACTATTAAAAAAACCTCATACTTTTATCATCACCATTACAGAAATAATTCTTAGTTTTATCATCACCATTCCCAAAATAACACATAGTTTTATCTTTACTATTCCCGAAATAATTCACAGCATTATCATCACCATTACCGAAATAATTCATAGATTTATCATCACCATTACCGAAATAATTCATAAGTTTTATCATTACTATTACCGACGTAATTCAATGTTTTATCATTACTATTTCCGTAATAATTCATAGTTTTATTATCACTTGTCCCAAAATAACTCATAAATATATCATTATCATTTCCGAAATAATTCTTAGTTTTCTCATCACCATTCCTAAATTAATTCATAGTTTTATCATCCCTATTCCCCAAAATAATTAATATTTTTTATCATCACCTTTACTGAAATAGTTATTAGTTTTATCATCACTATTCCCTAAATAATTCATAGTTTTTTCATCACCATTTCCGAAATAATTCACAGTTTTTTCATCACCATTCCTAAAATAATTCGTAGTGCTATCATCATCATTACCGAAATAATTATTAGTTTTATCATCACTAGTCCCAAAGTAAATCATAGTTTTATCATTACCATTTCCGAAATAATTCATAGTTTTGTCATCACTATTTCCGAAATAATTCATAGTTTTATCATCAATATCCCTAAAATAATCATAGTTTTATCATCACCATTCCTAAAATAATTCATATTTTTATCATCATCATTACCGTAATAATTCATAGTTTTATCATTACCATTCCCGAAATAATTTCTTGTTTTATCATCACCATATTAAAAAAAAATCATAGTATATCACCATTCCCGAAATAAGTCATAGTTTTATCATCCCCATTCCCGAAATAAGTCGTAGTTTTGACATCACTATTCCTAAAAAATTCATAGTTTTATAATTGCCATTCCAAAAACTGAATAGTGTCACGGTGTACCTCCCCTTAGCTCTGCAGTATTGGTCCACCAGTGGCCTAAACTCAAGTGTAACTAATGTGGGTCTTCAAAGGTGTCTACCTTCGCACAAAATTACTCTTGGCAGAGTTGTAGATAGAAGGATAATGACGCTTCTACCTCAAGGCAGTAATAAGATATTCAGAAAAGCGAGAACAATGATGCATTGGCTGAGGACGTTAACTCTAGTATCTGTCGTCAACTTTTGTGAAGGATTATCTAATATAGTCTTAGCTCGTACAAGACCCCCAGCTGAGTTATTTCAGCGAATTTCTTACTTACTTACTTAGTCGTTCCCCTTCTACCGTGAGGTGTAGAGGTTTGGAAGAGAGAGCGCCAGACTATCCTATCGGCTGTCTTCATCCTGGCCTGGTTCCATTCTAGTCCTCGGTCCTTCAAAGATTGTCTAATGTTGTCCTCCCAGCGGACTCTGGGGCCTCCTGGGGGTCTGGATCCCTGGCTCTTTGTTTCCCATGCTTGTCGTGGTAGCCGATCTTCTCCCATTCTGCAGACGTAGCCAAACCATCTAAGTTAGGACTGTTCTACTTGGGTATGCAGGGGGTGGAATTTTAGGCCTTGACGTATCGTCTGGTTGCGGACCATGTCTCTTCTTGTTACTTCAACCACCTTCCTCAGATACCTCATTTCTGAGGTTTGGATCTGGCTTTTGTGGGTTGTAGTCATTGCCCATGACTCGCATCCATATGTCAACCGAAAATAACTCATAGTTTTATCATAATTATTCCCAAAAATATCTCATAGTTTTATCATCGCTAATCCCGAAATAACTCCTAGTTGTATCATCACTATTACCGAAATAATTCTTAGTTTTATCATCACTACTCCCACAATAACTGGTAGAGTTTTATCATCACCATTACCGAAATAATTCATAGTTTTATCATCATCATTACTGAAATAACTCATAGTTTTATTATCACTAGTTCCAAAATAATTCATAATTATATCATCACCATTTCCGAAATAATTGAGTTTTATCATCCCCATTCCTAACATAATTCATAGTTTTACCGTTACTATTACCCAAAAAAATTCACATTGTTATCATCACCATTACCGAAATAATTTTTAGTTTAATCAACACTGTTCCCAAATTAATTCATTGTTTTATCATCACCATTTCAGAAATAATTCACAATTTTATCATCACCCGTCCCGAAATAATTTCTTGTTTTATCATCACCTTTATTAAAAATTAAATCTTAGTGCATCACCACTCCCGAAATAAATCATAGTTTTATCATTATCATTTCCGAAATAATTCATAGTTTTGTCATCACCATTCCTACAATAATTATTAGTTTTATCATCACTGGTCCCAAAATAATTCATAGTTTTATCATCACTAGTCCCAAAATAATTCATAGTTTTATTATCATCATTACCGAAATAATTCATAGTTTTATCATAATTTTTCCCGAAATAGTTCATTGTTTTTTTCCTCACCATTACCCCCCCCCCCCCCCAAAAAAAAAAAAAAAAAAATAATAATAGTGTACCACCACTCCCAAAATAATTCTTAGCTTTATCATCAACATTTCCGAAATAATTCATAGTTTTCTCATCACCATCCATAAAAAATTTCATAGTTTTATCATCACCATTAGTTTAAAAAAAAATCACAGTTTTATCATCAGTATTCCTAAAAAAATCATAGTTTTATCATCACTTTTCCCTAAATAACTCACAGTTTTATCTTCACTATTAAAAAAACCTCATAGTTTTATCATCTCTATTCCCAAAATAACTATTAGTTTTATCATCACTAATCGGGAAATAACTCATAGTTTTATCATCACCATTACAGAAATAATTCTTAGTTTTATCATCACCATTCCCAAAATAACTCATAGTTTTATCTTTACTATTCCCGAAATAATTCACAGTATTATCATCACCATTACCGAAATAATTCAGGGATTTATCATCACCATTACCGAAATAATTCATAGTTTTATCATTACTATTACCGACGTAATTCAATGTTTTATTATTACTATTTCCGTAATAATTCATAGTTTTATTATCACTTGTCCCAAAATAACTCATAAATATATCATTACCATTTCCGAAATAATTCTTAGTTTTCTCATCACCATTCCTAAATTAATTCATAGTTTTATCATCCCTATTCCCCAAAATAATTAATATTTTTTATCATCACCATTACTGAAATAGTTATTAGTTTTATCATCACTATTCCCTAAATAATTCATAGTTTTTTCATCACCATTTCCGAAATAATTCACAGTTTTTCATCACCATTCCTAAAATAATTCGTAGTGCTATCATCATCATTACCGAAATAATTATTAGTTTTATCATCACTAGTCCCAAAATAAATCATTACCATTTCCGAAATAATTCATAGTTTTGTCATCACTATTTCCGAAATAATTCATAGTTTTATCATCAATATCCCTGAAATAATCATAGTTTTATCATCACCATTCCTAAAATAATTCATATTTTTATCATCATCATTACCGTAATAATTCATAGTTTTATCATTACCCTTCCCGAAATAATTTCTTGTTTTATCATCACCATATTTAAAAAAAATCATAGTGCATCACCATTCCCGAAATAAGTCATAGTTTTATCATCCCCATTCCCGAAATAAGTCGTAGTTTTGACATCACTATTCCTAAAAAAATCATAGTTTTATAATTGCCATTCCAAAAACTGAATAGTGTCACGGTTTACCTCCCCTTAGCTCTGCAGTATTGGTCCACCAGTGGCCTAAACTCAAGTGTAACTAATGTGGGTCTTCAAAGGTGTCTACCTTCGTACAAAATTACTCTTGGCAGAGTTTTAGATAGAAGGATAATGACGCTTCTACCTCAAGGCAGTAATAAGATATTCAGAAAAGCGAGAACAATGATGCATTGGCTGAGGACGTTAACTCTAGTATCTGTCGTCAACTTTTGTGAAGGATTATCTAATATAATTTTAGCTCGTACAAGATCCCCAGCTGAGTTATTTCAGCGAATTTCTTACTTACTTACTTAGTCGTTCCCCTTCTACCGTGAGGTGTAGAGGTTTGGAAGAGAGAGCGCCAGACTATCCTATCGGCTGTCTTCATCCTGGCCTGGTTCCATTCTAGTCCTCGGTCCTTCAAAGATTGTCTAATGTTGTCCTCCCAGCGGACTCTGGGTCGTCCTGGTGGTCTGGATCCCTGGCTCTTTGTTTCCCATGCTTGTCGTGGTAGCCGATCTTCTCCCATTCTGCAGACGTAGCCAAACCATCTTAGTTGGGACTGTTCTACATGGGTCTGCAGGGGGTGGGATTTTAGGCCTTGACGTATCGTTTGGTTGCGGACCATGTCTCTTCTTGTTACTTCAACCACCTTCCTCAGATACCTCATTTCTGAGGTTTGGATCTGGCTTTTGTGGGTTGTAGTCATTGCCCATGACTCGCATCCATATGTCAAGACTGGGACATGGGTGGAGCGGTATACAGCCATCTTCGTTTTCTTACCAACCTCTCTCTTGCTGAGGAATCCTCGATTTATGGCCTGAAAAAGTCTCCCAGCTGCTGCTTTTCGAGTGGCCAACTCTTCTTTGATGCCTCCCTTTCGGTCTATAATAGCTCTGAGATATTTAAAGTGGTCGACCTGCTCCAGGACCTATTCTCCCAGCTTAATCTGATGTCTTCTTTCTTCTCGTGATATCACCATGGATTTTGTTTTAGAGCTACTTATGACCATCCCTCTCTTCTCCAGCTCTTCCTTCCAGACTTGCAGGTTGGACTGGAGATGTGCCTCTTAGCAATCAGGGCAACATCATCAGCAAATGCCAGCTCTGAAATACATACCTGTCTCATCTTCCAGTACCCCACTGAATACTTTCTTGTTCTCTCCTTACATGACTTGTTAATATCGTCCATGAGGAGTATGAAAAAATAAGGTGACAGGATATCACCTTGTCTTACACCAGTGGTGGTCCTGAACTCTTCTGACGTACAGTTTGCTGTCCTCACATAATTCCTGCAAGACTTGTAGAAGCTCTGTATATCATGAATCAGAGGTGCTGGAATGTTCTTCCTTGCCAAACTGTCCCAAAATTTGCTCCAGGGGACCCTGTTAAACGCCTTTTCCAGATCTATGAAACAAAGATGGATCTCACTCTTATACTCAAGGGCCTTTTCACTCAGCTGTCTGAGTGTGAAGATTAGGTCTTGAGTACTTTGGTTTGCTTGGAATCCGCACTGAAACTCATCCAATTGTGGCTCAGCTAGGCGTCGGAGTCTCTGCTCTAGGATTCTAGAGTAGATTTTACCAGGGACACTGAGAAGGGATATGCCTCTATGGTTTCCACATTGTCGACTGTCACCATTTTTGAAAATTGGTGTTATGATGGCAATCTCCCAGTCCTTTGGTATTGTCTTGTTGCACCACGCTGCCTGTAGGACCCTTAAGAGTAATAGGTCTCCTGATGCTCCCATGTACTTAACCATTTCTGGTGTTATACCATCATGCCCTGCTGCTTTGCCCATCTTGATTTTCTCCAGTGCTGCCTTCAGTTCTTCCATCTTTATGTCATCTTCATCACCATTTGTTTCCTCTTCTGTGCTCGTGGTTATCATTTCTGGTGATTGACCTTACTCACCATCAAGGAGTTCTGAGAAATATTCTTTCCATCTTTCCATTACTTCCTTCGGGGCAGTAAGCAATTTGCCTTGCTTGTCCTTTATAAATTTGAGAGGGCATTGTTTTTCCTTCCTCATGTTCATTAGGGTCTTATAGAACAATTTCTGGTTTTCTTGTGCATCTTTTTCTAGCTTTTCTCCAAATTCTTCCCAGGACTTCTGTTTTGCTGCTAGCACCTTGTTCTTTGCTTTTGTTCTGAGTATCACATATTCTCTATATTTCTATATTTGTCCTGCTGTGTTTTTAGCTCCTAAGTATTGTTTCCATACCATTTTCTTCTCGCTTATTTTCTCTTTAACTTTTAACTTCCTCTGTCCACCAAGGTGTCCTCTTTCTCTTGTTCCCAAGTCGGACTGCACCACATGCTTCTCCAGCTGCTATCTTTATGATGTCCTTGAATTTAAGCCACAGGGTTTCCAAGTCATCAGGTTGTTCTTCTGTGTTTCTCACCGCTGTAGCAATAAGCCCCTGATATCTGTCTTAATTTCTGGCTCTATCAGCTTGTAGGTCTTAATGCTCATTTCTTCCGTTCGTTTACTTGGTTTCTTGCGTGATGCTGGGCAGTTCCTAGGCTGAGCAACTCTTTCAGTTGTTCTTTTGATTGTTAGCAGGTAGTGATCACTTCCAATCTCTGGTCCCCTCCAGACTCTAGCATCCCGGACATATTTGAATGAGCTCCTCCTAACAATGGCATAGTCGACTATGCGAATTTCTTATTATTATTATTTAGCTCTGCTTACGTGTATTTAATAAATTGTCTGAGACATACGGATGTATTAGATTCAAAATGGTGGAATCAACGTTATATTTGTCTTTATACAAGTATCAAATTTAATAATCAATTAGGTCTGAACAGTTATAAAAATGAATAATTGTTTAATAAAAGTATTCACAGTTTTACTTAGCTGCCAATAGTTGTTTCTCCTAACGCAGATGTTTGGGTCTTTGCAGATAGATGACTGGATCGCTCGCGTCCCTGGTCAAGATTAAGAGTTGCAGCAATTTCCGAGTAGGTAAAGGTAAAGGTAAAGGATCCCGTTACATGCCAATTGAGGCATATTGGGAATATGGTATTAGGCCCATATTTTCTTGACCATCTTGGCACACTAGGGGGGATGTGGTCAGCATCACGCCGGCCGCCTTAAACTTCCCAGAAGTTGCTCTGGTACCCAATTGGGGCTGGGTCGACCCAGAAGCCGTTTGCGGCCTAAATAAATCCCACATCATCTGTCGATCGAACCATAAACCACTGAGCTAGGAATCCAGTGCACTAACCACTTTGCTACCGCGGCTCCCTAAAATTTCCGAGTAGAATCAAGGAGTAACTGCAAAGCTGGTCCCGCGTCTCTAAGACCAGCCTGATGATGGTGTCGAGCGTCGACTTCAGGCCACTTATACCCTCACTTGTTCCAGAAGCAGTACCCTCAACTGGTACCACCAACTAGCATCACGAAAGAAGAGAAACAAATACCCTCTGAGTATTGAGTTTCCTGACACATACTTATGTGCCCCCTCTTTTCATTTCAACATCCCATCTATCTCAGAACTTTTAACCTCTCTGAGAATTAAAATTAATCCCAGTGGGCGAAAAAAACTATCTTTACATTTAAAATGAAAAGTTTTATTTGTAACTTTAGTTGAAAATGTTAACAATATAGTTTGAATATGTTTACATTTACATCGGTTGAAAAGGTTGAAACTTTCGCAAGTATGTATATCATTTCTTTCATCATTCCCTTCCTGCTCCATATGGAATTTGAGACTACCTCTGCCTTTGGTTCTTTATAAGAAACTCGCAATAAAGCAGTCACCAACCCTGGCAGTGGTGGTTCATGAAATCATCATTCTATATGCTGAGGTTGCCAGCCTCAAATGACTTGGACATCCACAATAGCAATTTTCACATATTAATATTCACATGTCAAAATATACGTATTAGTTCACATGTTAATAATAAAAAAAATATAGAATTCAAAATGTACAATTTACGCCAATCTTTAGGTCTCACAGACTGCTGGCTCAGAGAAATAAAGGCACTTGTAGAGGCCTCATACACTTGGTCTGGGGAGTTTATTACTTGAGCAACAAGTTTCCACTTTGACTCCGTGTTTCAGATTCCTCAGATTCCGGTTGGTTTTCCTTGCTAATAATGGTAGAGTTTTCCTGGGAGATAATTCCTCAAGATTCTCAAACAAAGTCCTGTCCGATAAATGAAATATGCTGCTATTCTTAACTCTGGGAAGGTCTGGTTGTCTTGTCTTCTTGGTGCAAGTGAGTTTTCACAGTGCTTTCAACCGGCTTTTTTTTTTTTTTTTTTTTCGTACGCCCGCTAATACTCGAGGCGAAATCTCAGGTTATTATTTATTTATTTATTTTTTTTAATGTCTAGCCTGACATTGATTTTTACGTGAGTATCCTATTTTCTTGTACAGAGACAAGTGTCCCTCGCCATTCAGGCATATACTCGCCGTTTTCGGAGGTACCCATTAGAGCTGGGTCGGCTCAGGAGCCGCCAGTCCCTGGTCGACGACACTCCTTCAAATGTCTTCGCCAGGTCTCGAGTTAATCCAGTCCAAATCCCGGTCGACGAAAAATCCTCAAATGCCGTCGCCCGGGTTTGATCCTGAATCACCCGGTCGCCAGAGCGGTGTTGTAACCACTACGCTAGCGCGGCTCCTTCAACCGGCTGAAGTGTCAGGTTATATTGCCCCTCTCATTCCTGGCACGTTTTGCTTACTATTAGACCAGGCCCCAATCAGAAATATAATTATGTTTACATCTCGAGTGCCGGCCAATAATTTCAAACATGCGTGTTTAGGATGGGGTAATTCAAAATATTTCCACTAGGAAATTTCTGTGCATTAATGCAAAGGTCACGTCTTCCAAAAATGGAATGAAAACTTCCGATCACTCTCTCGGCGATGTTTATAAATAAGATATTACTTTTATCTAAAGTTATGTCTTTGTAACAAAGTGTACAGGAAATGATTAGGTTATTCGTTTCCACCGAGTGCATGCCGACAGGTCGATACTTTATCGTGGGGCACTCCTAGGTAAACGGGACTAGCGTTTACTTTACGAATTTTGACAAGGCCCATCTTGGTTTTACCTGCGTCTTAATCTTAGCAAAGCCGTGAAGCGCAAATCAAACATGATCAATTATCGCTGAAGAGAGTGTAAATTTGATAAGAAAATAGCTACTATCTGCTTGATAGCAGAGAAAAAAAAATGGGCCGACCACGGAAATTGCGAGTGATTTAGTAGACACAAAAAATGTAACTAAAAAGAGAGGAAAAGAGATCGACCAAATAATTATGTGACACACAGTATATCACCACTTCCGAAATAATTCATAGGTTTATCTACATCAGTGATCAGTGGTTCCCAAAGTGGGCGGTACCGCCCTATGGGGGTGTTTGGAAGATCTAAGCGGGTGATAAAGGAAAAGGAAGCGGCGCGGGGGGAGGGGGGTGTTCGGTAGTAAGGGAGTGGCTGAGGACTTGTGAAGCTAAATGCAACAATAATACTTAATATAACGCTAACATGTAAAAGCGGTTTGATTCTGTAGGCCCTGACGCGAACACTTAAAGAGAAGGTGGCCTAGAACAAATCCTAACCCACCGCTCCTCCATAACTTCGCCTGTCCTAGGTTCTCATACACCCAATATCAGACGTTCCCAACCTGGGGTACGCGTACCAGGGGGTACGAGAAGCTTTTCAAGGGGTACTGGGAATATGTGGTAGTTAACTGTATTATCCTATTCAAATATTGCATAGCAGTGTTCGTGGAAAAAAAAACAACATTATTTGGACTTGAGAGATAACACCAATGAGGCGTGGACAAGATAAGAAAGATGGGGAATGGAAGGGGCGCTGGGGATGTTATCTGACACCCAATGGGGGCCGTAACTTGAAAAAGTTAGGGTAAATACTGATCTACATCATTCATGAAATAATTCATAGTATTATATCGCCATTACAGAAATAATTCATAGTTTTATCATCATCCAAAGTGATTGAAGAATATGGAATGAATGGAAAATTAGAGAATTGTGTAAGAGCACAGAATAAAGCAGTAGTCAGCAACCAGACGATCCCTCACTAGCGGTAGATCCAATTGCATTGTTTGGTAGATCTTCGGGCAATTACGGAGGAAAAAAAACAAAGACTTTTTAAACGATGGAAATTTCGGACTAGATCTCTCCCGTAGGGATTTAAAAATCGTGTTGTCCCCGGAATCAAAGGTAGTTTTTCCGCATTACCAGTGAAAACTTCGACTACTAAAATATATTCGGGAACTGCATGAGACAGGAACGCAATCATTTCTTTATAAGGTTCAGCATCCACACATCCCCCTTAAAAATACGCACACACACTCACACACACATATATATATATATATATATATATATATATATATATATATATATATATATATATATATATATATATATTATATATGTATGGTAGAGAGTTCAATTTTGCTAAAGTATATCCCAAAAGGTTCTGGGTATTCGACTCCTAGTATAAAGTATACAAAAGTGCTTTAAGAACACAAACTGCCTTTCATCGAAGTTTGCATTAACATCTGAAGTAAGACAGGAATGTGTACTCTCACCAATACTGTTCAAAATGTGTATCGGCAATAACATTAACGACGAAAAGAATCCAACATATAATTAAGATGAATCGTGTGATTATAGTAAACTATGTGATCAAGATGAATGTCATTATAGTGGACCATATGATCAAAAACGAATTATGTGATTACCGTGAACCATGTGATCAAGATGAATTACGTGATTGTAGTGAACTATTTGATCAAAATGAACCATGCAATTATAGTTAACTATGTGATTAAGATGAAACGTGTGATTATAGTGACCTAAATGATCAAGATGAACCTTGGGATTAAAGTGAACTATGAGATAAAGATGAACCACATGTTTATAGTGAACGATGTCATCATAATGAATCATGTGATCTATATAAACTAAATGTCGACGACTGGTGCAAAGTTCACATAAACATAACATGAGAGAAACATAAACATCTTGGTAACACCATGACCTGATGACGCGACGCTCAACACAGATAAAACAAACATTAACAAAATGTACAGTGATAAGATTACTGCGTAACACACTGTGAGGGGAAGACGCCGGGTTTGGATAGGATGCACATTGCAAAAGCCAGTTGATCGCATCACAAGACAGTCCTTGTTCTGTAATCCCCTGGGTAAAAGAAAAAGAGGAAGACCAAACGTAACACACGGAGAATACAACTGAGACGGATAGCAAAGGAATAAAGAAGACATGAAAAGGCATTGAACTGACGAGACAGGCCAGGATGGCTTGGAGTGTTCATGTTGAAGGCCTATTCTCTACAGGGAGCTTGTCATGAGATTTCCTCCCCTGCTCTGCAGTGATGGTCCGACAATGTTCAAAAATTAGAGTATACAATAAGGGTCTTTAAAGGTATCTATATTCGCTCAAGATTACTCTTGGCAGAGTTGTAAATAGAAGGATGGTAGTTCTATTTTAGGGAGTCTTCATAGGATATTTCAGAACTCAAGCACAACGCTGAATTAATCAAAACCGTCCCGAACTTTGTATCTGCCCGCCCTTCTATGAACATAAAGATATGCTAGCTCATTACTGAGACATTAACTGAACTATTCAGTAAAATATTACTTAAGTAGCTCAGATGTATATATATATATATATATATATATATATATATATATATATATATATATATATATATAGATATATATATATATATATATATATATATATATTTAAAATAACTGATTCATACGTGTGCACCTCTCTGTAGTAATTAAATCAACTTTGATTTGTAGATACATATAACAAATTTAATAATCAATTATTGTTTAACATGAGTAAATAAATAAGTGATGATAGTGAATTGAACTGTTGAGTTCTTCTTCACTGAAAATGGTTAAGGTGGTAGTGTGTATGGGGTGAGTTATTTTGCTTTGGTGAGATTAAAATTAATTAACTGGCCAGATGTTGAAATGATTTGCTGACTGTCACATAATTGGGTTCGCTCTCTTTTCTTCTCCGACAGTATTGTTATTTTAGAGTCATTGTTTGCATTTCTTCTCCGTAATAATTCGTCTTGTCAGTTTACCTGACCATCCCTGCTGAGAGAGTAGATAGGTGATGCAATATTGACCAACAGTCAGGTTGGTAAAAATTCTCGTGTACCAAACCTTGGCCGCGCCGAATTAACTCGACATACGCCCAGCAAGTTCATTTAGCGCTGATATGGCTATTGTGATTCACTAATTACTGTCATGAAGAGTCACATCCCAGATGGTTACACGAGGGTCGGTGTTTGCACAAGGACGGGGAGATAAATTACCCGTCTGCGGACATATTACAGACATGCACCTGAAAGACGGAATGTTGTAATAACTTTCTGACAGAAGTGTTACACGGACATTATTTGTGATAATGTAGGGAGTTATAGTGCAATCATTACCGCGAATCGAAGGATATAACAACTTTTTATACGGAAAATAATCTTTTAAATAACACGCAGATTATCCTATGAGATAAATTTTTTGAATAAATCCCATCCCAAACCACACATGATTGTAACTATTGGCCGGCATTCGAGATGTAAACATAACAACATTTCTTATTGGAGCCTGGTCTAATAGTAAACAACAACGTGCGTGGGACGAAAGGACGAATATAACTTGACACTTTTGCAGTTTATAGCACTGTGAAAATTCACCTCGTCAAGAAAACAACCAGACCTACCAGAGTTAGAATAGAATCAGAATCCATTTATCGGATCGGACTTTTTTGAGCCTCTTGAGGACTTAAAAGCCCAGGAAAACTCTACTAATATTAGCAAAGAAAACTGGAATGTGAGGAATCTGAAACACAGAGTCAAAGTGGGAACTTATTATAAACTAACACCCCAGAACACGCGTTAGAGGCATCTTCAACAAGTTGCCTTAACTACTTCTCTGAGCCAGAAGTCAGTCAGTGAACCTAAAAACTTTTTGGGGTAAGTTGTACATTTATAATTTTATATTTTGCATTATTAACAAGTGAAATAATATGTATATATTGACACGTGAATATTAATATGTGAAAATTGATAAGTGGATGTCCATGTCATACGAGGCTGGCAACTTCAGTATATAGAATGATGATTTCATGAACCCCCACTGCAAGGGCTGGTGACTGCGTTATGTGAGTTTGTTATTTAGAAATAAAAGCACATACAGTCCCAAGTTCCATATGGAGCAGGATGTGAAGGATAAAAGAAAGGATGAACATAATTATTATATTATTAACATTTTCAATCAATATAATGTTAAACATAAATCTATTAAATTTAAATGTAAATAACGTTTTTCCACTCAATGGGATTAATATTAATTCTCAGCAAGGATAACAGTTCTGAGATAGATGGAATGGTGGAATGAAAAGAGGGAGCACAAGCGTGTGTGTCAGGAAAACGCAATACTCAAGAGGGTATTTGTTCTCTTCTTTTGTAATACTAGTCGGTGGTACCAACTGAGGGTACTATCTCTGGAACAAGTAAGGGTATAAGTGGCCTGAATTCGACGCTAGACACTATAATCAGACGGGTCTTAGAGACGCGGGACCAGCTTGGTAGTTACTCCCTGACACTTCTTGGAACGTGCTACAACTTTCAAACTTGATCAGTGACGAGTGGGATCCAGTCATCTATTTGCAAAAAACAAGTCATCAGTTGGAGCAGAACCCCATTGGCAGCTAAGTAGAAACATAAAAGCTGCCAAGTGAACTCTTAACCAATACTCACTCGATGATGATTATTGTTTGTTAAAGAATTATTCATTTTTAAAAAACTGTTAACTAAAACTGATTAATAAATTTGTTACTTGTATAAAGACAAATCTAACGTTGATTTAATCATTTTTTTTTACATCCCTATGTCTCAGAACATTTCTCAAATACACATAAACAGAGTTATACAATAATAATAGGAGGAATTTCGCTGAATTAACTCAGCTGGGGGCTTGAACGAGCTAACGAATTATAAGAAAACCCTATCCTTCACAAAAGTTGACATCAGATACTAGAGTTATCATTTGCTCAGCCTCATGCAGCATTGTTGTCGCTTTCTCAATATCTTGTGATTACTCCCTTGAGGTAGAAGCATCATTATCCTTCTATCCACAACTCTGCCAAGAGTAATCTTGTGCAAAGATAGACACCTTTGAAGACCCACATTAGTTACTCTTGAGATTTGTCCACCGTTGGACCACTACTGCAGAGCTAAGGGGAGGCAACCCGTGATACTGACTGCTCCATAACCATCGACTTCTGTGGTGAGGACACGTACTCAGGCGTTGTTGCAGGGGTAACCGCTCCTAACGGCAAGGACCTTCACAACCCGTCAAAGGCAAGATTCTTGTGTAGACCACAAGCTGTTGATCCACAGACTCGTATCAAGCTAGTATCACATACTGGTATCTTTAACTTGCACCACTAATGGTATTAGCAACATGTACAACAAACTAGTATTTCCAACTTGTACCAAAAGCTGGCATCACCAACTTGCATCACAAACTGGTATCACCTACTTACACCACAAACTCGTATCACCAACTTGTACCACAAACTTTGAGAAGAAACAAATGTCTCTGCTAAGTACTGATTTCCTGACTCTAGTGAGACGCATTCCCTGATGTCCGTTCTACCGACGCTTCCTTGTCTTCTCAGTAACTTTACCCATCCTGAGCATCAATGATAAACCCAATGGATGGAATGAAAAAAATCATCGTTAATTCAGGTAATCTGATGGAAAAAAAATGTAGCTGGACAGCGGAAAACGACTTTTGCTTGATTTAAGCATGTTTAAAAATACATATGAACTTATTAAAATGTTAATATAATAAATATGTACACCATGATGTCATCATCATCCACCCCCTGCTCCACTTGGAGCCTGGGGTTACCACTGATTTTGGTTCACTGTGAGAGAACCGGCATGAAACAGTCACCAGCGCTTGCCGTGGTGGTTCATGACTCTATCATGTTCATATGCTGAGGTTGCCAGCCTCTTATGAACCTGTAAAACCACCAGCAAGTTAAACATGTCAAATGTAAAATATTAAATAATAAAATTGTATATGTTACAACTTTCCCCGTATAAATGGTTTAATTTACAGACAGTGAATGAGGAGGCTGCTGTAAAACTGGTAAAAACAAATATATAAATTAAAAAATAAAATGGTATGAAATCAGTTTTACAAGTTAACGGTACACAGGAAACACGGGACGTTTCGGGTTTTACCCTTCGTCAGCCACAGTTACGAACAGGTGACAAAGACAAGAATTACATATAGGCACTACAAAAATATATCATGATGAGGAACACACCAAATGAGCGGTACAAGCAGAAGGAACAACGGTGCTGAGCGACACAAGAACAATAATAATGCAAGAAAATCATAAAACCAGAAAGACATATCGAAACAAGAAAGTAAATAATCAACGAAACGAAGACAGAAATGAACAGAACTATTAAAACAAGTAAAATGTCACTTAGCTGGATCCAAGAATGAAACACTTAAGATGGCTGTGAAAATAAGCGTCATGCGGAAGTGACGTATGAGCTATTGGCGGCTAAAAAGATACAAAAGGATACGAAACGAACTAAAGCAAAAACAAAAATAGATCAGAAAAAAACGACAGAAGAAATAAAGAAGTATGAAACAGAGAAAGAAGCCACCTGAATTGATACAAAATGATGCTGGACATTAAGGCCCTCAGGGGATAAAACGCCCACTTGAAAAATGAGATGATTCTCCAAAGAAAAGCGAGTTCGGTCATCACCGACACTTGAAAGGAGGGCAGAGACATGAATATCAGAATTACCTGAATGGTCAGGCCTATTGAAATGAAGGGCCACCGGTAAAGGTTTGCCATGATAGATGTCATTAAAGTGCTCACGAAACCTGTCTGCCAAACGTCTGCCAGTTTCACCAATATAGGTGACACATGCTGGGGTGATGCATGCTGTCACACTTATTATTCCTCAAAGATGCTTACTATCTTCTTACATCATATTGACACATCCATTCCTGAGTAAACCAATCAACACCGAAATTTAGTCCCAAACTGAACACTGTATTACGGAAATTTCATGAAACACAAACATTATATCAAATACAAATATCCCAAGTAATAATTCTTAATTCTTCCTTCAGAATTAAACAACAAGATTCAGTCATGACATCTAACCATCTTCTCGATCTACACGCAACCTCTTAGTTCACCTTCCAGTCAGAAAACTAACCACTTCGCACCTTGAACTATTCTCCCGTGTTTTTACCCATAGTCTCGCACTAGGCAAACTCACGTAAAACCCGACTGACCAGTTTTCATTTGCACTTAACGTACACACTGGTCTAAGCAATTTACTGTTCACGCAAACAACCTCTCTTACTTTATTATTTGCTTACACACACACACACATTGACCATAATCATCATCATCAGCGTAATCATCATCATCATCAATACAATATACGCTTGATAATTGTATTACACTGATATCATCATCATCATCATTACAACATATGCTCGATGTCTGTATTATACTGACATCATCATCATCATTACAACATTTGCTCGATATCTGTATTACACTGACATCATCATCATGTGACAATAAGTAATGCCACACTTCTTGCAGATGGTAGCATAAATCAGGTTTCTGAATTCGCACGTGAAAGACTCTCTAATGACAAATTTACCGTTCGGAAAAGAAACTGACTGAGTTTGGAGTACAAAAGTACAGGTCTTACATATGCGGCGGTGGCACGGTTTAGTACCAAAGTGAGAGGGACGGGTTTTTCTCAAGCGACTGTGTACAAGAATATCCCTAAAATTCTTATCCCTACGAAATGCAGCCAAAGGGGTATCACGAAACAACTCTCTTAGGAGTGAAAATGCTCGCTCTCAGAAGTAGTTAGGTTAGATCGACGGAGACGGGGTAGAAAACGTTGATTAATATCATGCAAAGTGTTGGCAATATATAAATCAATAGCAGCAGAAGCACCTGGAGCAGGAGTCCACTCATGCTTGGGTTTATCAAAATGGTGAAAGATATCCCCGTCGGGTTTAGAATCATTACCCTTTCTATAGTAATATTTGAGACGCATGCGACTATGGAAGCGGTAGACATCTTGGAGCATAGAATATTTATCAAATGTCGAACGAAGAGGTACAAACTTAAGACCTTTACTAAGAACAGACAATTCATCAGGAGATAGTTGTAGATCAGGAGGAATGCAAATAACTTTAGTAGAAGTGTGAACAGGGGACGCTGAAGATTCAGAAGGAACACGAGGGCGGAGGCAACGCAATTTTTCGTTTTTATGCGTGCTCAGCTGAGTGAAGAGCTCCTTATTGGTATCATGAATAATAGTACGAATAAGAAGCAAGGCTGTCGGGTACGAAGAAGTCAGTAGATGAAGTTGGTGAGTGAGGTTGGATTTCAAAAGTTCCAAGTCAGTGAGAAGGCGTTTATGCATAGCAATAACACACCTCATACGTTAAAAGGAACACTTCTTCTCAACTAATTCCTAGCGGTGCAGTACAGAAGGATGAAAATATCCAGTCGAAGGATGGAAGTGGGAAAGAAACCCTTTAGGGATAACTCTAACACGAAGACAGTTATTAAGAAAATTAGAGTGACATGTAAAGCGTGTTTTTTTTAATGTAGTGAAGGCTAAGACAGTGGCAGTCCGAGATATGTCAGAAGGCATGAGAGAAAATGAATGGGTGATAAAGGAATGAAGAGAAGAAATCAAATGTATAAAATTAGTGGCGTTGCTATGGGCACCAAAATGGACCCGAGTTATGCTTGCCTCTTCATGGGTCACTTTGAATATTTGGTGCTTCAAAGTTACGATGGACCATTACCTGAGTTTTACCGTCGCTATATTGACGATGGAATTGGAGTCACAGACATGTCTGAATTTAACCTCCGTAGATTCATTGACTATTTTGGCAATTTCCATCCCGCCATCAAATTCACTTCTCAAATTTCTACCACTTCAGTTAATTTTCTTGACCTTACTGTCAATATTACTCCTACTGGCCTTACTACTTCTGTCTTTTATAAACCTACAGACGCTTATGGTTTTCTTCTTTACATCTCTTCTCACCCTCTCAGCTGTAAAAATTCCATTCACTTTTCTCAACTTCTACGCTTACGTCGGCTATGCCACGATGAAGACGATTTCCGTGAACGAGCTCAAGAAATGCTCGAGGTTTTCGCAGAAGTCACTATACTCAAAGAGTATTATCTCATGCTCTTTATCGCATTAGTCACGTTACTAGTCAGGTGGCACTTACTGCCAAACCTACTACTACATCTGACAGACTCAAACACTGTTTGGCGGTCAAAACAATTCTGTTTCGTCATCTGCCTTTTCTCCACGCTGATCCTGATACCAGAGAGTTGTTTCATGATACCCCTTTGGTGGCATATCGTAGGGATAGGAATTTTAGGGATATTCTTGTACCAGTCGCTTGAGACAAACCAGTTCTTCTCACTTTGGTACTAAACCGTGCCACCGCCGTATATGTAAGACCTGTCCTTTTATACTCCAAACTCAGTCAGTTTCTTTGCCGAACGGTAATATTGTCATTAGAGAGTCTTTCACCTGCGAATCTAGAAACCTGATTTATGCTATCGTCTGCAAGAGGTGTGGCATTACCTATATTGGTGAAACTGGCAGATGTTTGGCAGACAGGTTTCGTGAGCACTTTAATGACATCTATCATGGCAAACCTTTACCGGTGGCCCTTCATTTCAATAGGTCTGACCATTCAGGTAATTCTCATATTCATGTCACTGCGCTTCTTTCATGTGTCTGTTTTTGACCGAACTCGGTTTTCGTTGGAGAATCGTCTCATTTTTCAAGTGGGCGTTTTATCTCATAAGGGCCTTAATGTCCAGCATCATTTTGCATCAATTCAGGTGGCTTCTCTCTCGGTTTCATACTTCTTTATTTCTTCTGTCGTTTTTTTTTTCTGATCTATCTTTGTTTTTGCTTTGGTTCGTTTCGCATCCTTTTGTATCTTTTTAGCCGTCACTAGCTCATACGTCACTTATGACGCTTATTTTCACAGCCATCTTAAGAGTTTCATTCTTGGATCCAGATAAGTGACTTTTTACTTGTTTTAATAGTGTTGTTCATTCCTGTCTTCGTTTCGTTGATTATTTACTTTCTTGTTTCGATATGTCTTTCTGGTTTTACGATTTTCTTGCATTATTATTGTTCTCGTTTCGCTCAGCACCGTTGTTCCATCTGCTTGTATCGCTCATTTTGTGTGTTTCTCATCATGATATATTTTTGTAGTACCTTTATGTAATTTTTGTTCTTGTCACCTGTTCGTACCTTTGGCTGACGAAGCGTAAAACCCGAAACGTCCCGTGTGTCCTGTGTACCGGTAACTTGTAAAACTGATTTCATATCATTTTATTTTTTAATTTATATATTAGTTTACAGACGTCTGGCATAGTAAGACTTCCTATTAATGTCTGGCCAAAGGTATGAGGCTGTCTGACATGCACTTGGGTATTACTTTAATTATAATCCCACTATTATCCTGTTCATAGGTTCCGAGAACTTTGTGGTTTCCAGTATTATAAAGAGTTTTCTTGCTGGTTTATTTCAGAAGATCCTCAATACTTGGTCTAATCCTCTTTTTTGAAATCAAACTTTACTTCGGTCCTGGCTTGTTTGAAAGTGTTGTATGTTCCGCATTTTGAAACGCAGTGCCGGAGCCTAAACTTGTGCTACAATATAAGGTACTTTTCGTCCACGCTCTCCCAGCTTTCTACGCGGTAAAAGTCGCCAATCAAACGTATAGTTTAATATATTATATCTAGATCAAGCAGGTTAAAATATTTTTACTTTAGTATATATCTTCTTCTCCCCCTGTTACGGGTATTTTATCTTGATAATGTTAATATATAATGACAGGATGGTTCCTGTAGGGCAAGTTCACTTCTAGGGTAGCAAACATTTAGACACCGAAACCAGCCAACATCAATCACCCTTATTTGAGCAACAATGGACGAAGTGGACAGCATATATTTTATTCACACTTCACGAGGCTCCAAAATGAAAGCATTTCAGTTCAATATATAAATGGCATATTATATGCAATCGTCGATAAAACTTTATGCAGTCCGTTCATGTCTGGAACGCTGTCCTTTTCATTTTCCACATTTTATTAATCATATTTTCACGCTCGACATTGAGAAGCTATACCCCCTTTAAATGAAGATAACTAGATACACCTCACAGAAGATCTTGATGTATTATGGATGGAATAACATAGGGATGTACAATATATATATATATATATATATATATATATATATATATATATATATATATATATATATATATATATTCAGGAGCTCAAACACATGCGTCCACTCGCCATGACACACAATGGTAGAAGGCGTGCAGACAATCTCCTCACTTCTGCAGTTTTAGTTTCACGTCTGCCAAATACACCATATCAGCATGACGTCACTTCCTGTATTAATAAACAACTCCGTATAAAATAAACAAAGAAGGAGCCCTGTCGAGCTATCTAATTATACCGACACAATCGTTATGAATTTTTATCATAACATTACTCCCCCCCCCCCCCGCCCGCAAAAATAATGGAAGCAAAGTTTTCATTATTCCCGTGGTGCGAGTATAACATCACAAGAGGGAAATATGGTAACATCAAATTTCACTGTAAGTAAGAACTAGCATAGCACCCAGGTTTCTGCCTTAGGGTAGGCAATTTAACACTAAAAGTGTGGTCCATGGTTAAAACCAGACCCAATGTCTACTACGAACAAATTCCTTTTTAACAGTAATGTGAGGTCGCAATACTAATAGTACCCAACATACTAAAAAATGATGGTAGCAATACATGCACTCACATACATCACACCGTCCAATAACACCTATCAGTCAAGTCCAGTATCAGTTGTCAATTAATTAACTTATTGATCAACAGCAATAATGCAAAGCATTAAAGAATAAACAAATATATAACAGCGTAAATAGATTAAATGTGGCAGACAACCATATTAGTAAAGTGAATAAATGCAACATCGTACGCTAAAAGATTAAAGTCATGTGTACATCTTAAGTACTTGTCAGAAAAAGTGTATTGTGGTGCCAATAAAAAAAAAATGTTATCTTGCACCTAATGAAGTATGTGTCCAATCAGGTAAGAATACGCTGATGTATGGTACGAATAGACAATAGCATTGAGAACTATCAAAGTGTTCACTCAATAATTAGTGTGAGTGTAGTAATGCCTTGTATCAAAGACCGAATCTTATCCCACGAATTAAAATTAATTAACAGCTAACTAAAGCACTGTAGTTAAAATTAGTAGTGTAATAGTATTATACACACTAGTAAAATAATAAACAACTAAGGTCCAGCGAAAATATTTCTAATCAAGCACACAGTTCATGTCCATGATTCTCTGCTGTATTATAGTATGTTCCTTTATAAGTTCACTTTAAGTACGAATGTTCAATGTCCAAACGGATAGCGATTACAAAGGGCATGATAGGATTATTATATTTATGTTCCTTTGACCATGCAAAGCATCCTTGAGTTAAGTCCCTTAATCTTCAGACGCAGTTCCTATAATAGAATAAATCAAGATTTTGCATTCAAAATATCCAAATGTCACGTTATTCTTAGATTATCAATGAATATGTGTGTTTTTGCACATAAACCGAGTATGACAACTGTTAATCATGTCCAAGACATCTATGTAATGCGCTGAGTAAAATGAGGTACAATTTGAAATTGGCGATATCAGCATTCATCATCATCAGGTGTCGAGTGAACCGATCAATACCTGTAAGTACTGTCAAAAGAGTCATTGAGCGATTTCCTTCAATTTTCGATGAAAAAGTTACGATAGTGTTCAGTCTTGGCATTCAACACAGAGTTTTTGTACATTTTATCTTTGCACAGCAGTAATAAATCAGGAAATTCCTGTCAGCATCAGCATTGACAGCAAAATACTTTCATATATAGTGCAATGTTCCATTGGTCAACACGTGAAGAAGTAAGTTAATAGGTTTGCTGTAACCTCACAAGGTATGTGCATTTGCCTTGTTGTTAGACGACAGTGAGTCTTTTACACAACGTGATTACACATCCGCAACCACGTTTTTTCTGCCCTTGATGGCACGAATGTCATAGTCGTAGGGTTGGAGCGCAAGTGATGCTCTTGTAGCCCTCTCATTACGAAACTTCGCCGTTTTCAGATAGGACAAGGCGCTCTGATCAGTCTCCAAGACAAATTTTGCACCAGTGAGGTATCTCTGAAGTTTAGAGAAACAATATACCACGGCGATCAACTCTCGCTCTACGATATGGTATTTTTGTTCCGTGGGTGTCAATTTACGACTGACATACAGAGTTGGATGTAGACAATCATCGAATTCTTGCATAAGTGTACCGCAGATTCCCGATCCAGAGGCGTCGACTCTAAGGATAAAAGGAAATCGAGTATCAGGCAATCTTAAAATTAGTGATTTTGAAAAGTTTGATTTCAATAAATTTAAAGATACATTGCATGAATGGAACCAAACAATCTTATTTGGAGAGTTCTATCGTAATAACGAAGACAGAACTGAAGAAATTTCTGAAACGTTAGGCAAGAATTTCCTTTAGAATCCGACAAGACCTAAAAGACTGTGAACCTGTTTTTTTTTTTTTTTTGTCTTAGAAATTTCTAGATTCAAGATCCTAGAGATAGTGGAATCTTCGGGCTTAATAAATCTGCCTCCTACTTTATGACCAAGAAAAGAAATTTCAGTGAATCCTATTTTAGTTTTCGAAGGTCTAGCAGTAAGATGATGGAGACGAAGAGTAGTCAACAACGACTGAATTCCAAGAACATGTTCTTCCCAAGATTGATGGAAAAGACAAATATCATCAATATAGGTAATTATGTCATCACGATTAGAGACAATTTTTCGCATCATACGAACAAAGGTCGCAGTAGCGTTAACGAGACCAAAAGACATAAAATTAAATTGGAACAACCCCAAAGGTGTAGCGAAAGCAGTATAAGGTTTTGCTCTGTCCGACAAGGGGACTTGCCAATAACCTTTAGACAAATCAAATTTACTGAAAAAAGTAGCAGTAGGTAGTCTATCCAATAGAGAATCTAACAAAGGCAGAGGTTCGGCGTCAAAAATTGTCAAAACATTTAAACGCCTGAAATAAATGCAAATCCGAATGGATTTGTCTTTCTTTCTAATCAACACCATAGGAAAACTGTATGGAGATTGAGAAGGAGAAATTATGTTTAATTTTATCATATCTTTTATTTCTTCTTGTATTTGCGATTGAAAATGTACAGGGATAGGATAAGGTTTCAGCTTGATTGGTCTGAAATCAGTAAGAAGAATATCATGCTTAATGATATTTGTACGCCCAGGAATATCCGTGAGCACGTCAGGAAAAGATTGTAGTAACAAGGAAATCTGATCCTTCTGATATGAAGCAAGAGATGGCGAAACAGAAATATCCCCCCAATTCTCAGTAGACGAAAGTGGTAAAGTAGGAAGAGATAAAAGAGGGTCAGAACTATCAGGTAATTCACATAACTCTTCCTGTTTGACAGCTAAGAAACAGCGACGATCAATGGGCTCGTCGACAGCCTCAAAGACTGGTTTAAGATGTGGAGGACGAGCGTGAAATTGTTGCAACATGTTGATGTGAAAGGTTTTTTCATTTCCTTAAATAGATATAATGTAGTCAACATCTGACAATCTTTCAAGTACAGTTTATGGTCCTCTCCAAGATACAAGTAATTTATTGTCTTTATTGGGTAATAATACATAGGCCTCATCACCCGGCAATAATTGGCGCAGTTTTCTGTTTTGATTAACAAACAATCTTGCCTTAAGTTTAGCTTTATCTGAAGCTTCTACAGCTATCTGGCATGCGTCGATAATTTTCTTTCTCAAGTTAACTACGTATTAGTAGTAGGTTTGAACATCCTCATGCCAATAACTGTTTCAGAAGGGACATAAGTCCTCTTGGCTTGGCACCGAAAACTAATTCAAACGGCGCAAATCCAGTATGTTCGTTTGATATTTCCCAATAAGCGAACAATACCGCTGGGGGTACTCTATCCAAATCCTGCGGGTATTTCGCAGTTACGTTGCCTAGCACTTGTTTAAGGCAGCGGTTGAGCCTTTCTATTTTCTCGTTTGAAATGGGGTGATATATGCTACTTAGAGATCGATTTACTTCAAACTCTCTCATAACCTGAGTCATAACGTCAGAAACAAACTGAGTTCCCCGATCCGATAATATGTTTTCGGGAAAACCCAATCGACTAACAATTAAAAATAGCGCGCCAGCAACATCTGTAGTGATTTTTGTTTTTTAGAGGAATAGCCTCTATCCAGCGCGTGCACATATCAATGCATGTCAGCACATAACGATGACCTCTAGCTGACGTGACTGGTAGTCGACCAATAAGGTCGATTGCCATTTTTGCGAAAGGACGCAATGATATGTCTGACGCCTGGATAGGCGCATTATGCTTGGGGTGTTTAGTTGCCATATCTTGGCAAATTTTGGAAGTGCGACAAAAAAGTTTCACATCTCTTGTCACCCCAGGCCAAAAAAATGAGACAAAACCCTCTGTTTTGTCTTGGCAATCCCTAAATGTCCTGCACAATTAACATCATGAGCATGCCGTAAAACAAATGGGCGGAAACTAGTAGGTACCATAATTTGTTTTTTACTGATGTGGAATCTTGGAAATTCCGAGTCAAGATCCCATTCTTTATTGTGTACCAGTGTACAGAATTATCATTAAATACCACATCATCAGATTTAGCAACATGAAAATTTTTTTTTAATGAATCATCATTATTCTGCTTCTGTACGAATGATTCTTTGTCAATAAGTTCAACATGTAAATCATCCTCATTTGCCCCTCCTCATCATTCATCACCACTACAGTCACCACCTATTCAGTTATCATTTCATCTACAACATTTTCAATTTGGACATGTTCATTTACTTCTGCACGAGACTGAGCTCTAGTCGTGACAGCATTTGCCATAAGCAAATGTTGCTGTTTCCATTTTAAAATATCATCATTAGTGCATTCATGAAGTCCAGGAATATTTCCCAGAGTTATCCCAGCAATTGGTTTATCCAACAGGCACACGAAAGTCCTTCCAGTAAAATCAGAGGTATATAAGAATACTTCCGCAGTCGGATAATATTCCACTGTGCCCCGGAATGTAATTCATTTGACTTTTTTGCCTGTGTAATCAGATTGATCCACCAATGACCTTCGCACCCCAACAGTAGTGCATCCAGTGTCCCTGAGCACTGAAACAAGTTGGTTGTTTACAAAACCCATATCAAACACTAGTAAACCTGTCCCATCATAAGAGGACATGACTGGCAAAGGATGTCCACACAGGAGCCTAGGAACTCCCTGTAGCTGAAATAAAGAATTACATTCAGAACAATTAGTACTATTGAATAAGTCCACACTACATATATTTGCATGAGAAACAACATTGGTATTTTGGACTGTATTATTGTCATTTTGATGTACAACTGAACTGGAACGTTCAGGATTTCTCGAACGTCGAAAGTTATTGTTCTGTTGAGAACTTCTGTTGTTGTAATTATTTACGTTGTTTCCATAAAATTACTTTTGGCCTCTGTTTGACAGGAAATTGTACCCACCTCTGTTCCAATCTCTGTTAGGTCTGAAGGATGACTGTTGAGGTATATATCCATCATCATATGAATTAAAATCTCTTTGAGGTTGTTGTGACCTATTATTACAATTATTCCTGCCTCTGAAAGATCCATTTTTATTATCTCGATTTAATCGAAACTTTCTGTCCATGCTATATGATCTTTGTCTGGGTGGATTGGACATCATAGTTCTAGCAGATGCCACTGGCAATGAATCCTTTATGTTATTCCTGCTAAGATTTCTACCAGGATGTGCAATTTGCTATTGTTGTCCAAGATTTTCTACTGCAGCTAACGTTTCAGGCTTTCTCTCCTGCAAAAAGGACAAAACGTCATCACTGACTGACGACAGCACTGTCTCTTAAAATTAAGTCAGCCAACCCATCAAAAGTTTTATCAATTTTAGACAAATCAACCCATCTAGAAAAGCAAAGCTTAATTGGTGAAACAAATTCGGCAAAATCTTTAGCTGAAGCAGGCAACAATGATTTCAGTTTCATTCTGTAACCATTTTCCTCCAGTAGATACATTTTTAGCAATAAAGCGTTCACGGCATCATAATCATTTCTAGTATGATCATCCATGGTGCAGACTGAAGTAAGAGCCTCACCCACTAATAAACTCATCAACCTGCTAGGCCATGTAGTTCTATCAATCTTAAACTATTGGCAATATGTCTCATATCTATTTAAGAAGCATGAAATATCGTCTATATTAGAATTAAATTTGGGAAAATTTAGTTTAAAAGTAGAGGCATGGTCTTTTTTTCCAGCCTCATCACCTCCTGGATTAGTCTGTTTATGTTGAAATCTCAATGTTTCCAACTCAATTTCTGCCATTCTTTGAGCAAAGGCCAATTCTGCTTGAGCATGTGCTAATTTTTTTTCCTCAAGTTCTTGTTGTGCCTTTATTTCTGCTTGAGCATGTGCATGTGCCAATTTTTTTTCCTCAAGAGCTAATTCTTCCTGCCTTCTCTCAGCTAAACCTTCTCTTTTCCTCTTCTCAGCTAATTCTTCTTCTCTCTTTTTATCATCTCTATCTAAGAGTCTCTGTTCTCTTGCCACGTCTTCTAAATTCTTTATTTCTTTTGTGTGCTCAGTGGATGCATATGTTTTTAAAGCCTCACCCTCCATACCAAACTCCTTTCCAAGCTTGGTAAAATATTCCAAGGTAGCCATAATTCACTATTACTGAGACTCCAAATTGTCCAATAATAATTCCAAAAAAAAAAAAAAAAAATATATATATATATATATATATATATATATATATATATATATATATATATATATATATATATATATATATATACATATATATATATATATATATATATATATATACATTTTTAATAAGTGAGCAATATTAGCAACAATTATTTCACCACTCAATATCAATCAACTGCATGAAATTATAGATGTTATTTTAGGAGCAAAAAAAATAGAGATACCAACAAGATTACAATATAACAGTTGAAAGAGCCAACCGAAGAAAATACTAATGATAAAAACAAGGCAAAAATTTATGAACTGTAGAAAAATGAAAAAAAAATGTTGGCTCTACCACACTTATGACAATACAAGCACAATTTCACAACGTATATTACATCTAATAACAGAGGGATAGCAAGATTAGATGAACAAATTTACAAACAATAATGAAGAATAAACAAAATAAAATACAATGAACCTGACAACAAATACAAAATTACAAAACCTTCACAACTAGACAAATAATGAATCTGGTTAATTCACTCAAGGCAGTAACACACAGCTATGTTCGCCGGCTCCTTAAGTTGAAAAAAATCAGATGCAAAAACTAAAGAATGCCTACGAATTCACGACCGTCAATGAGGTATATTAAATTCATAGGTTCCACCAACCAACCCGCCTAACACACAAACATGTAGATACAGAAATACATATAACACGTAAAAGAAAGAACTCTGTCAAAAGAGATTCTTCAAGCCTCAAACTGCATGAATCATTAAATTTACTTATCTGCTTTTTCTTGCGAAAAATCCTCCTGGCATCAGCCTCTGCCTCAGGAAACGACGATTCAAATTCAGTGCAGTTAAAAGGGTTAGTCCTAGAATTCCGGCTTGCAGCTGACCGACACCGCCATCTTGAAAAATATTCTGCAAAAAATGTAGTCCACGGACTTGAAAAACTTTTGAGACCTCACTGGAAGATATTTTGTTCAGGATCCCGGCTTGAGGCTCCCATCTATTGCTGTTACGTGTCTTTTGTCTTGATAATATATAATGACAGGATGGTTCCTGTAGGCCAAGTTCACTTCTAGGGTAGCAAACATCTAGACACCGAAACCAGCCAACATCAATCACCCTTATTTGAGCAACAATGGACGAAGTGGACAGTATACATTTTTATTCAAACTTCACGAGGCTCCAAATTGAAAACATTTCAGTTCAATATACAAATGGCATATTATATGCAGTCGTCGAAACAACTTTATGCAGTCCGTTCATGTCTGGAACGTTGTCCTTTTCATTTTCCACATTTTATTAATTATATTTTCACACTCGACATTGAGAAGCTATACTCCCTTTAAATGAAGATAACTAGATACACCTCACAGAAGATCTTGATGTATTATGGATGGAATAACATAGGGATGTACAATATATATATATATATATATATATATATATATATATATATATATATATATATATATATATATATATATATATATATATATATATATATATATATATATATATATATATATATATATATATAAATATAGATATATATTAATATATAATGATATTAATATAAATATATATATATATATATATATATATATTTATATATTTATATATTTATATATTTATATATTTATATATTTATATATTTATATATTTATATATTTATATATTTATATATTTATATATTTATATATTTATATATTTATATATTTATTCAGCAGCTCAAACGCATGCGTCCACTCGCCATGACACAAAATGGTAGAAGGCTTGCAGACAATCTCCTCACTTATGCAGTTTTAGTTTCACGTCTGCCAAATACACCATATCGGCATGACGTCACTTCCTGTATTAATAAATGACTCCGTATAAAATAAACAAACACGTCTGTGTTTGTTTTTAACAAAGTAGGGCAGTGTTTTCTGACTGCTGCAAGCTGGGATGTTAATGTTATCTCTACCCATGGTAGATTAGGCAAAATAACAGCACGAAATCTGAGTTATGCGTTCCAATATGAGAGAAAATACAGGGAAGGAAAACATGAATGGAAGGCAAAATATAGAGAAAAAAATAAAAGACAGACATAACACGATAAAATGAAGAGCACGTCAATTCGTGACAGAGCTGATAAGTACGGATGTTGATGATAATAATAAGAGAGAAATGGAGATATAGAAGTTAGTGGACATAAACTCCAGATCAAGCAGTAACTTCAGAATAGAAGTGACTAAGAATTGTAGTCTCTCTAAAAGTAGGCGGATCAAGGAGGTGACGTATTTAAAGAAACGCTGCGTGGAAGCCAGCAGACAGAGGACCCTGAATCGGAAACCGGTAATGAACTCCATCACCGATGCTTCTCAACACAAAGAAATAATAAAAGAGGAAGAAACCAAAGCAAGTTTTATTTATCATTCTGTTTTCCTTCATCAAATTTTCAAGTCCAATATAAAAAAGTCAAGTATTTGATTTAAATCAGGGGTTATTAAAAACCTGTGAGCTCTCACACCTTCTGAGGACGAAACAATGTTCACGCCCCCAGTCATTTCCTAAATTAGTACACGAACCAATTAAGACATAATTAATATGCTATTACAGGGGTTTTATTTCTAGCAAATTCCTCACAAACACAAATTGAACAACAAGAAATAAATTACCTTAATGTGATGATTGTTGTTGCTTTCGATCAGTAAGTGCACAAACTCGAAGGACGGTCTTAGACATATAGAATTGCAAGCAGTAAAAAAGCAAGTACGTTACATTTTCTGGAGGCCCGTCACAAATCCCATGTATTCCCTCAGCAAGTCCCCTAGAGAGGCATTCCCAACAGGTTAAGAACCCCTGATTTAAATGTTAACGTATATTATTTCCATACACATATCTGCCGTTTCCTGTTTAAGGGGGAACACCCACCCAGAAATGGGTTATCTTTTAAAAAAATTAACAGAAAAATAACTAACAAACTTGTTGACATAAAATTTGGCCACATGTTACAAGAGATATTACATTTTATGATGAACAAAGTTTACTTTATAAATTTTAATTTTTTATGTGAAAATAATTAATTAACATGAAGTGATGAAAAAAAAAAAGGAAAACCCCCAGTGCACCTGGGAATGAATTTCACTCACATAAAAGGTGCAAAGAATGCCAAACCAGCAGATGATGTGCATAACATCCCTACCTATGGCGTGAACCACCCAAAAATGTCTACCCTAATGAGTTTTGTAGATATGGCTCTTGCAATATGACCCTTTTAAATAGCACAAATTTAGAACTTTGTGTAGCAATATCTCTGTTTCTATACCATGTAAGAAAAAAGTGGAGGTTCATGCCATAAAGGATAACATGGGCTATAAGTGTGCAAAATTTGAAGGCTATAGCTTTAAAATTGTAGAAAATATCACCGGAACTGTGAATCGCAAGCCCTGTTTTCGTTAAAGTTTAGTTTTTAAAATGTTAAAACACTTATCTGATTCTCTTTGAACATTGATAACTCATAAACTATTACAGATAAACACATAATTCAAAAAGAATATCAAAGTAAAAAGGCTTATAAGTATTTAAAACACAATTATTATATGAAAATCAAAAATAACCTTTTTTGTCTTTTTCTGGGTGTATATGCCCCCTTAATGTTGCCTGTTGAAGATTTCTGTGGTCCACACTCTGACACTTTCTTTTCTGATAATACATTTTCTCGCTCATTCTTTTCATTTTATACAGATGTTACAATTGTACTATACATTAATCAACTTCTTTTTAGCTTCAATATGGGTTAAATAATATTGGGAGGGGGTGCGGGGGGGGGGGGGGGGGGTTCTGCTGTAAAATTGGATAATAAGGCACTCACACAAACACAAAATTAAATATACACACTGAGTCAGTTTTATAACTGGAAAAAAAAACCACTGGACCTTCCACAATTTATCCTTCGCCAGCCAGTCACAGACATGAGATAAATTTATAGATTCAGAGAAAACAAAGACAATAGACCCTGCAAACAAGAGGAAAAATAGATTAACAAAGCTAAGATAAGATGAGCGACCCAGAATACTGAAAATGTAAAAAAAAAAACCAAAAAAACTACAGAAAACTCTTAGGAAAATGTATGATATATAAGCAGTTAAAAATACAGAACATGAAAGGAAGAAATGTAAACGAACAGTATCAACAAATATGCTAAGAGAAAACTAAAGAACAAATCGATGAAACGGTATGAAAGAAATCGTCTGTAATTAATCATATATCTCTAACCATCCTGAATACACTTGTTTCATCGTTTCTCGGCTATTTAAACACCGTACCAACACTTTTATATTTTCACATGCACCGTAACATAACCAACATACATTGTGTCTAGGTTGCCAAACACCAGGGAAAACTCCGATTTAGAAAATGGACTCTGGAGTTCATCTGTACATGTAAAAACAAACTTGTGTGGGTGAAAGACGGGACCATGAAAAGGGTGAGATGAGCATTGAAAAAACGAGTGTAGTAAAAACGAATAAAATAAAGTGCAGCCAGATTACTGTAAACCACATAATATTGTCTCGTTGACATTAATCAGTCAATTGAAGCATTAACCCCCCACAGATCGTTTCAAATTTCGTCATCTCTTTGTGAAAAGTAATCGAAGAAATAAAGTCGCGTGGGCTGTTGGTGTTAACAATTATTCTGATGCGATTTTACAATCCCCTTTCCCAAACAAAAAATGTTTTACGCAAGTTAATACCTATACAACAAACATCGTGTCCATTCATCAATCCTGGAAAATGAGTTAGTTATTTTACGAGAGATTTTGATGTATTGTTATTGATTGCGTCTTTTATCACTCGTCAGTTCCATGTGAAGTATTCGCCTTCAGCCTTTTAGCTGTTGAAGTTCTTGGTACCGATTCAATCTTGTAACAGTCATTTCCCACCTTCGATACTAGATAGGATTTCTTCATCGTGTCCAGAGGATAACATTATTTCTCCTATACAGGGTTTTTTTTCCCTAATGCCTACTACCTTTTCTGTCACAATCTCGTGATATGAATTTTACATTTTCACATTTCTGCTGCCAGCTGTACAATTTTTCTCTATTTTCTTGATTTTCAAGAATTGAATATGTCACATTTGGAGATTTTCCTAGAAGTATTAAGATGTTAGATGTGGAGTCATACACATATCTTGGCAGCAATACAGACAATGATATCAAAGTAAGAATACAAGAAGCAAGAGGAGCTTTCATTGCATTGGAATATATATTAAGATCAAGAGAAATCAAGTCCAACACAGAAATAAGAATCTTCAGCTCAAATGTCAAATCAGTCCTATTGTATGGCTCAGAAAGATGGAGAACAGCAAAAGACAACAATCAAAAAGCTACAGACTTTCATAAATGGGTGCTTGCGTAGAATAGAAGGATTAAAATTGTATGACAAAGTCACCTATGTAGAACTGATGACAAGAACCAGACAAGTGCCAGTGGAACAAGAGAGGAGAAGAAGACGCTGGCGATGGATAGGACACACACTGAGGAAACCTGTGGATAGCATTACAAGGCAGTCCTTGTTCTGGAACTTCCAGGGTAAGAGAAGCAGAGGTAGGATAAGAAACACATGGAGAAGAGAACTGGAAACAGAAGTAAAAATGATGAGAAAAACGTGGAAAGAACTTGACAGGAGGACTTGGTATGTGTTTTTTGAAGGCGTATGCTCCTTGGTGAACTAGAGGGTATTGATTGATTGATTAAGATGATTTTGGCGTTGTCTGCACTGGGCCACAATCCTTTGTGATAGAGAACCTCCTCAGATGAATGCGACTAGGATTATTATCTTTGTTTGGCCATACCCAACCCTTTCATGGCCTTCCACAACATGCCTGGTAGGATAAAGTAACTATTCGCTGCTCCCCTTTCGGACCCCCCGGTAACAGGCGGGCTGATTGCGTCATTCATCCTAACTAATCTAACCAATCAATATTTGGATACTTATAACTCATTCACGGCTGATTTAGTTTTGTTCGCCAGCGTATTTTCATTCATATTTATCGAGCGAATGAGAAGTTATTTTCAGACATGGAATGAGATTAAAATTATTTCCATCATCTAAAAGTGGGCGGCATGTGTGCTTTGTAGCTTCCTGCTATGCCTACTTTAATAACCCATGTACACAGATGTACGAAGTATTAATGAATGCATGGGCCGATCAATTGTAACTAAAAACATGACGCTCGTCGTCGGCACAGAGAAAGCGGAAAACGAAATAACCCACTACAAAAAGTAGGGATACATTTATCTTTGCAGATATATTAACATTAAGTGTTTGATTTATTTCATAACATATTTGGATGGCACAATATAACGGACAAGATCCTAATCTGAAAATGGGGATGCACTTTTCCGATTTCAGTTTCAGTATACTTTGAATTACTTCAAGTAAGCTGTGAGAGGTTTCTGAGCGAATGTCCAAAAACGAACACAAGTGGAGCTGAGACGCCCCATTACAGTCTGCTGAAATAGAAAACGGACACTAGTGGTTAAATAAGAAAAGTATATGTGGACATTATGTCCAATTAAATATAAGTTTACTTTATTCTTTTCTGTCCCACAACCGTAACAAGTTGGAAAACAGAATGAGAGTTCTTGATGAGAAGATACAGCAGTGGGGTCCACCAATTCACTGCGAACAGACTAAATATTATGATAATATTGTTCATTGTTATTGTTGATCAGAATCGACCTCACTGCACTCCGGGCAAACCCATAGGTGCTCAGTCTCCCTTAGCAAATGTCGAAGAATATGAATGCTAATAGTACCTGTAGCACGCTGGTTGTACATACGACGGATACATCCTCTCCCACGTCCATCTCTGCTAGTCCCACGTTTGATGCCGAACTCCAACAGTCTCAGCCTTGTTGATTCATCCATTGCAGTGTCATTATCCAGCAGGCGATCATTAATTGCCCTTAGTATCTCTCCCTTATCCATGTCCAGTGTCCCCCCCTATGGGTGCTCTCGAGGCCAGTCTGTCACCTCTCTCATTGCCACGTACCCCTGCAAGACCAGGACAGTAGATCCACAACAGTTCTTGAAGACTTGAGGATTCTATTGATTGTTTTTCATTCCTGCCGCAGCCAATTGTTCTGAACTTTCCGAAGCATAGCTTGAGATTCTGACAATATAACTTCCCTGGTTGATGGAGTTTCAGACAGCCATCTCAGTGCTGCACTAACTGCCTCTACCTCAATTCTCATGCTGGAGGTTGTTGTCATGTAGGCTCCACTCTGCTCAGCAACGACCCTGCCCTTTATTCTCGCAGAGAAGCCCCATCCTGATTTCTCACAACGCACTACAGACCCATCAGTGTACACAATGGTGTCATCATCCCCAGCATGATCGCTTATCAGCTGATTAATCTCCAGCTCTGCTTTTCCATTGCCCCAAGATCTGCACTCTCTGCCAAGGCTAATGATGACTTACTGGTAGTTTATCCAGTTCTCCCCTGACTTACTCCACTCTTCCCCCTTGGATATATTTCCAACCCTGGTCACCTGACCAATCCTAGCCTCTGCGCCTGTGCCATCCATGACATCCCCCTCTTTATTCTTGCTCCCTTGATGTCAGCTACGTTCTCATGTAGGGAGTGTCTTTTGTCGGTGGTTACCCGCATATAGGCTTTTGCCTGGGCCATCGAATATTTGGATCTAATCGACAGCAATCCGAGCATGTATCTCATTGTCGCAATGGGGGTATCACGCGTATATCCCTTCACTTTGAATGCGTGCCAGTCGTTCACATTGTGACACCGACAGTATGAGTATTCTTAGCCCATACTCGATTACTGAAATCACGAGCTGATGATACAGGAGAAACAGTAGTCTCTGTTCCAAGCGCGCAGCAGCCATTGTTTTTAAGGCTGCCAGTCCTCGCTTGCACTTCTGTATGATCATTTCGACATGATACTTGAAGGATAGTCCACGATCAAACGTTACTCCCAGATACTTTAGCTTGTCTTACCTGTCAATGTTCTGCCCACTGAAGGGTCTGCTTTCACTATGGAGTTGTTCAAAGAGCATCATATCACACAGGCCTTGTTGGGATTGATCTTTGATCCGCTTTCCTCACACCATTTATAAACCGCCTGTAGTGTCCCACGTATCCCTTGGACCATTTCCTGTCTGTCTGAGCCAGTTACGTACACGAGTATGTCATCTGCGAAAGTTAATGTTCGTCCCAGTTTTGTTGGTTGAAAGGTTGCTACTTTTGCTGTGTAGATGTTAAACAGCACTGGTGATAGTGGAGAACCTTGGGGTAGTCCCGGGCAAAGGCCCATTGGTTCTGATGTCCATGTTACCAAGCGACATGCAACTGATCTCTCCATTAAGGCAGCTGCTATCCACCGTGTTAACCAAGGGTTTACACCACATGCCATTATACAGTCTAATAGGGTTGCAAAGTCCACACTACTATAAGCATCCTCTAGATCAATTGCGACAGCCACCGTTTCCTTGTTACACTGGAATCCCTCGTACACATACCCAAATTTTCCAGCGTTACTCCATGTTGTTTTCATAGGCCTACAGCTTCACAGGGTATCAGGAAGGATGTGTGCATTTTCGAGGTGGCTCATTACTTGTCTTGCAACTAAGTAATTTACGATTTACATTCTGTAGTGTGATAATACGATAGCTGCTGAGCAGTTGGGGTCTTTGCCAGGTTTAGGAAGTGGCCGAAGGTAACTGTGTAGCCAGTCTTCTAGCACCTCAGCATTATGTATGCTGGTATTGAAATCGCTCACCATATTTATAATGGCTGTGTCGTCGAGCTGTTTAATGTGATGGTAGTGACACCATTAAGACCCCGAACAGTGTTTATGCTGGTTTTCAATGTGTACACCACGTCCTCTTCAGAAATGAGATCGAAGTATATCTGGCCCCTTAGGGCATTTTCCAGAACACTGTCTTTTATTTTCAGGCGGGCACTTTTGTCACTTTTATCCGTCTGCTCCACATATCGAATGAATAATGCTCTGCCCTTCTCTTTGTCCGTCTTCAGGCTTAGGCCTGTGGAGCTTATGATATTAGGGATGGGTTGGCTTGCACTTTTCCTATTCATTCTTCCATGTAAGAACCAGAATTTCTGTAGGGTCTTTTTCCGTGCCCACCTTTGTCACAAAGTCCTACCACACTTTATACTTGGCCTCCCTTGCCAAGCTCTTGAACCTATTAACGCTCTTTGCTTTTCCTCTTTCATCTCTTCAACCTCTCCCTCATTCATCATTCTTCTGTTTCGTGCTTTACGCCATTCCTTAGTTGCTCTTTCATTTTCTATCAACGCTTCCTCCACTGTCTTATTCCACCAGGGATGATTGGTGAAAGATGTTCTCGCTGTCTTTTGTTTGCATTTTGACGCAATGTGGGCAAAGAGTTGTTACAGCCGAGTGGGCCTGTAGGATACTTGAAGGTCTGTTTAAGTTTCCTGTGTCTAGTTGTCCTACCCTTTGCAATGTGTATGGCGCAAGGTATGTGATCACTTTCCTGTGCATCTAATGCATCCCATCGTGCAGTGGTGGTGGCAGCACTAGAGAAGAACGTTGGATCTATGATACCATTTGTATACCCAGGTTTAGTTGCCAGTCTAGTTAAGCGACCATTATTCAAGATGTTAAAGTTCATGTTAAGTAATGCTTGGCTCAAAGCTATACCTTGCCTATTTTTCGTGATCTTCTCTCCGTGGATCTGGCATTGAAATCTCCAGCTATTAAACACCTTATGTTATAATCTTCAGACAATTACACCAGAACATTCCAACTACTCTCTTCTGTAAGATGGTCGACATGAGCATATAAATTGTAGACTCGCCACTCCTGACCGCCTATATTCACAGCAATCCCCCGCAATTCCGCATTCTCACTAGTTTGGGAACTTGTATCCAGCCACGTAGGAGGGAGCTCATGTTTTACATATATAGATTGCCATCGTCTACCAGATCTACATGGATTGGAGTAATATCTGTAGCCTGGGCAATTGATAACACTGTTGGCTTTTAAGTTTATCTCCTGGATCATGAGGATATCGAAACTGTAGATGATTGTTTTTATAATTGGCACATCGACAATTCCAGTATCCTATACGCACATATTTCATCGAGAGGCGATCTGCATTCTTTTTTAACTTTATTTTTCCTGCCCTTCTTTTCCTCTCTCTCCTCTTGTCTCCTCTACCTCTCCTTCTGCGTTTGTATTTCCTAACTTCATTTACTGCGGTATCGACGACAGTGCACGATCTTAGTAGCTCCGGCGATGATTCTGGATAGTTAAAATACTCATGGTGTATTTGCAATAAATGGTGGAAATAGTCGGTCACCCACCATACCAGGGAAGAGGCAAGGGATGTCCTTACGGAGTAGATCGGCCTGGTGCCGCCCCGCTCGCCATCCAGACAGCCAATGTTCGCGACTGCTTACTCAGCAGCCATTGAGTATCTCTGCATATTGGTCCACTTTAGACTTGGGGTCATTCACTGATGACTCGGTGATTATTTGGCCCATGATTTGGGAGTGGATTGATGGGTGTCAGAGCATATACCAATCATCGGTGATTTCTACACACTACATCTTTAGGGCTCCACGATCCTCTACCAGTTTTGTTCAGACCCTGAGAGGGGCCGTTATTCGTGGCGCACAACGAGGATATATGGCAGAAGTATTGCATGGAATTCCGTAGAAATCAGCACGGGTAGACTTATGAAACTGCACCCTTTTCGCCTTGTGGCTAGCTGGCACCTCTAGTGATAACCGACAGGTTACTCCTACCTCTGTTACCGTGCACTTAACTTCCTCTCATGCTTGTGAGTTGAACCCACTGTGCCACCGATTATGATAATAAATTCAACTAACTATAACGATATTGCAAGCAGGTTTTCGACAAAACAGATCCTGTACAAACCAGACAGCCACATTGAGAATAATAGTTGAACAAAGTCTGAAATGATTACGGAAACAACGGCAGATGGATCTATTTGTTGTTGCCCTAAAGACGCCGCTAGGCGTGATGGGAAACTACAACAGAGAAAATCAATCTGCTGTTGCCCTTAAGACGCCACAAGGCGTGATGGCCTCTGACTGCTTGGTCGGTCTTTGGCTAAGGACGGAAGAAGAAGAAGAAGAAAGTCTGAAATGCAATTCGCCGCTATACATTCGATTTGTGGACTATGAAAAGGCATTTGACAGTGTAGACAGAGAATTACTTTAGAAACTGATGAGATAATATGGAGTCACCCTGAAGATCATTAACTTAATAGAGAAAACTTATGAAGCCTGTGATAAAATGTTCATTGGCTTTGTCGCACTGTACAGTTTTCGTCATCTTCTTATTTTATTTATCTCTCGTTTGTACTCTTTCATCATTTTTAAAGTACTCTTTCTTAATCACGGATTTTACCAACGTATAACTTAAATCCCACCTTTGCTATTTCCCGAACCTTACATTATCTTTAGAACCACACCTGGCTTGGTAGATATCATTGTTAGCGCGGGAGACGTTGACATGGGGATATATAAAGAATTCCTTTGAAACTTTAATCCCCTGATTCAACAAAACGACTGCCACCACATTGGTACAAGAGCAAGTTTGCCAGAGCGATCGACAACAAAGGACCCATGACACGCACATAAATGTTGGTTACCTGATGGCAGCCTGCTTTGAGAATGGCATGTTGTCTACGTGGTAGGACAATGAAAGATATTAAAGGAAGATGCTCGCGCCAGAAAAGCGACACAATGGGACTTAACTTGAGCCGCAAAAAGAGAAAGACGTGGTGATAAAGGAGCAGAAAATTTCTGTATCCGGAGGTTAATCCAAAACCACGGTTTGTCTCGCAACCAAACACCAAGCACGGAGTGAAGAGTTCGTTACGACAGCCCACACTTTAGGGGTTGACGTGCACTAAAACTTCACGTGGTCATGACGATATCACAGGGCAAGATGGACGCCTAGCTACTGGATTAGAGGGGGCAGCCGTAGGGCACAGACAACGACTTCTCACATATTGGCAACCCGAAATATATCGACAAGTTCACCAGAAGTCGGTACGGACTTCCAAACATTCGCGGACCATGAATTTTCTCAGAAAATAGTCTATTCACAACCTGTTTTATAATTTCATTTCTGTGTGGATATATAATTCATACCTGTGGATTTAATCTTATATAGTGTTCTTGAGGAATTTTCGAAGGGAAAATGAGGTTAGTAAATTTTAGGAAAAATTATTATTAATTTTTTTTTTTTTCATTATTTAAGATTACTTTTTGCACTTAGCCTCATAGCTAAATGTGCGAAAGACTGTTTTTCCATTAAATCTATTCGTTAATGGTTTATTAAATCGCAGATTTTTCATCTAGGATAATATAACCAAGTAACTCATGGTTATATACTTCACCGTCATCTAAATTGTTGGATCACTATTACAGACTTACATGAGCACACACTTTCATTCTCAGTATGTTTAACACTTGTCGTGTGCGCCTCATGTCATTATCATAATAAGAGAATTAAAATTAGTATGATCAGCTAGGAAGAAGCCATAGTGAGGAATAAGATAAAATAGAGTCAGCTATTGATATTAGATGTGAAACTATGAATGCACATATGTGTCTTCAGTCCTACAGAAGTCTGAGTCTACATTTTATTTTTTCGGCGTCTAACTGGAAATAAGGTCGTGTAGTACTGTTGTAGCTGCACACAATACGATACGATACGACAAAGACGTGGAAAGAACTTTCGCTGATGGCACGTGACAGGAGGACTTGGCATGCTTGTTATGAAGGCTTATTCTTCTTGGTAAGCTAAAGGATATTGATTATAACCATATTGCACTCGGAGATCCATGCAGGATCTGGAATCATACATTTATCATGACAGCAACATATACAAGTTGGAGTAACCGATAACGATATCAAAATAAGAAGTTAAAAGGCAAGAGGAGCGAAAAATTGCCTGTGGAAATAAAAGGAAATAAAAAGAAATACAAAAAAACAAAATCTAATATAACAATAAGGATCTCCAGCTCAAATGTCAAGGTTGTCCTACTGTATGGCTGTGAATCATGGAGAAAAATAAAAGTAACAATCAGAAAGATACAGACTTTCATAAATGTTAGCTAGCATAGAATAAAAGGAATGAAAGGGTATTGACAAGATGGCTAATTGTAGAACAGATAGAGCTGTCAGGATCCTTGAGCTGAACTGACTACCGTATTTCCAGTCATTAATGTGGGGGTCTGAATGGGAACAAGGAAGAAGAAGATCAAGAGATAAAGAAGACGCTGGCATAAGTTGGGACACACATTAAAAAATCCTGTTGAAAGCATGACATGACAGACCCTGTCCTGGAATATCCACGAAAATAGAAATATATATATATATATATATATATATATATATATATATATATATATATATATATATATATATATATATATAGAGAGAGAGAGAGAGAGAGAGAGAGAGAGAGAGAGAGAGAGAGAGAGAGAGAGAGGGGGAAGCAACAAAAACATGGAGAAGAGAACTGTAAAAAGACGTGAAAGGTATTTTTAAAAAGATACGGAAAGACCGTGCGGACAGGAAGTCCTGTGCTCCTCAGGGATCTGAAAGATATTGATGATGGCTACTTTATTCTGTCTCGACCTCATTCTATTTGCGTCATCTCATTTTAGTGTAGATATTTAATTCTGTTAAATGTAAACTAAATTATAAAAGGTATTACTGTTTTTATTACTTTTACTTGACACAGACAAGGGACTTCACAATGTTACTCTTGTGGTGAAAAATTCTTATACCCATATATAAATTATAACATAAATGTAAAGCCGAACGAAATAATACAATAGAAAGAAAGAAGAATGGTGAAAGATCAGTGCTTTCCCAATAGCGCTTCCGTTTTATAACGCCATAATGGCTGAACAAGAGACCCTCCTTTTTCTATTTCGTCTGCATAAACTCTACGTAAAGCCTACACGCGAATCACAGTCGTTTCTAAAAATAAAACTGGTACTGTATTTCTTAGACGACCTTGATAGGCACACTGCATAATGACCTAGATACAAATACTACATTAATGAAATTATACACACAAAGTTGACCTAAAAAGACAGACGGAGCGAAGCAATAATACTACGTCGTCTCGCGATTAAAAAGTGAACGCCAATCACACGCGAAACGCATGAAGGCCTGATTTTTTCAAATAAACAGTGAAAAAAAAAACACTAACGAAACGAGGTTAGGTTTTGAAAACAGGTTTAAAGTCTTATTGGAAAACCTGACATTCTACTGTTTTATGTCTAAGCTCCTGACATTAGTCTGACAGTACATAAGACATCCCATAGTATGGAAGTGAACAGGTGGTAACAGCAAAGTCACGACTATCATAGAAAAATACATATTTTGAACGAAGCCACTTAGCCCCATTAAACTTATATATTCTTGTACCTTAGGACTTGCTGACAAAGAATATGTTATGTGTTACGCAAATAGTCTATGAATTAACAAATTATAGCAAAAATACTATAGTGGGGTTGACTGACAGCACAAGATCATATCTGCTTATTTTTTTAATGGCATGTTTGGAAAACACTGCTTTGGGGAAAGTGAGGCCGACAAGTTAGATACGATTTGATTGGCTGTGGTAAAATGTAAGGCGAAACCTTATTGGTCTAACTGCAAATACAAATATTGTTGTTAATGGCAACTTATAGGAGGGATAGTTTTTTCAAAGGCTCATGTAAACATGGCCTGATTGGTTAGAACGTTAGATATGGTCAAATAGAAGCGTCAGTTCACTGCCATTTTTGAAAATAAATCCTGTTAAAATCAAGTGCGTTGAGAACAGGCTAATAATTTTCTAATAAAGGAAAAGCCTGGAAAGCGGCAGATCAAAATTGTGCCAGAATTCATCGCCAGTCAACGTTACTTGTTTAATATTTCCTTGAATTGTGGCAAGCTAGACATATTTAATATATATTTTATATGAAAATTGAATGTGAAATGATAAATTATGTCTGTATGTGTGTGGTTCAGTAGCAAACATGAGGCAAAGCCTAGATATTGCTCCACCTTGTAAAGATTGTCAGAGAGGAGTATAACTGCCTATACAGATAGATATATTGGATTGCCATATGTAACATGACACCTATCCTATTGTATAGAAGGGATTAACGCTGGAATTGCAGAGGCGTTGTAACCATTAGGGAGAGGAATACTGGTGTATATTGTCACATGAAAAGCTAGCAGTTGGCCTACAGCTCTGAACTTTATGTTTGTACTGTCTTGTACGTCAGTGTGGAAATATATTATATATTAGTTATGAAGAAGAAGGCACAACCTTCTTATTTCAGGGACCGTGGTACTGATGTTAATATAGCAGCACATGGTCTGAGCCTTGCTTGATCTAGAACTCTAGCAGCAGACTCCTTGCCCAAGATATCAGCCATTGTGGGTTTTTCTAGCAAACTAAGAAGCAAGCGAGCAGAAAATACAGTTTTCCTGCAGCCGCTATCTGAGCTAAGAATCTGTCAGCACGAGCAGCTCACCCTTGTATAACCCACCTCAATTGAACTTACCTAAATAGTCCAAGAGGGACAGTAATTGTTTTAAAAAGTAAAAGAATCTGTGAATCCTTTAATATTATTTCCACCAGCAACAAACACATGAAGTCGTGATGACAACCAACCACCTAGCTCAAACAGCCAGTATTGCCTCATAATACTACCTCACAACATTACACTCATATTATAATAATATTATATGTCGGGACAAAGATCCTTTGTATAAAATTTTGTACATAAACATTGTGTTTACATTTGATTGTGATTCCTGATTCACTGTGTAGTAGGATCAGGATATCTATTTATTGAAAAAAATTCAAAACATTTGTTAAAATTTAACCCTTGACTTAATAAGATAATCTTTAGAGTGTTAGTTGTTTGTGACTGTCATATTGTTGTCAATTTGTTGAGTATCTTAACTTAGATGTTTATCTGTCTGTTGGTTGTTGTGAATTACACTACAGCACTATCATAACCCTAGACATTGAACGTAGTCATCACAAAATTCAAGAATAAGTCTGATTGAGATCTAAATGTGGTAGCAAGTAAGGTCATCTGTAACACACCAAACTTATTAGATACAGATACCTTCACAGCTGATCTCAGTCAGTACACTAAGTCCCCTATAACTCTATTATATAATCCCAACTTACCACATATATTGAGAACCTGTCCGGGATTTTGAACCTTCTCCTAGCACGTATATTGGATGAACAGAGTGGTCTTCATCACCCGTGATGGACGAACAACATATTGGGGGGAGTTCATTTCAGGGAATAATAAAAATTAAAAAGGTATTCTTGGGTGGAAAATAAATAAGGTTGAGCTCTCAGTGCTTGTGGTTGTCCTTAGTATAATTAGTCATAGATTGAATTGTTTAGTTAAACATTGTCTAAATTTGCCTGTTAGAAAATGGCAGACCTGGCAAAGTTTCGATCTGCTGCTGTGCAGGCTACTAAAGAATTGGGAATGGACGGGCAAATTATGATTGCTTATGTCACAACTGAATGTGACAAATTCATTGAACGCGAAGAAAAAAGATTAGAGAGAGAAGCTGAAAGAAAGTTAAAGGCTGAAAAAGAAATTAAGAGGTTGCAGATTGAGGTTGAAAAAGAGGCTAAGGCATTGGAGGCGGATCGGGAGGCAGAGATTAAAAGGCTCCAGTATGAAGAGAAGAAATTGGAGGCAGACAGAGAAGAAAAGAGAATAGCTGCAGAAAGAGAAGAAAAGAGACAGGCTGCTGAAAGGGAAGAACAAAGATTGACTGCCGAAAGAGAAGCAGCAAAGGAGGAGAAAAGATTACAGAGGGAGCACGAGTTACGATTAAGGGAGTTGGAATTTCAAGGCCATGCTCATGAAAATGGTGCCAGTCCCTTTACCTCTGATGCTACTGCTAGTCAGGGAGCCTCAACCTCAGCTATGAGTTTTCATTTAGACCAGTTTGTTGAGAAAGACGATGACATGGAGAGTTACCTAAATAGATATGAACTGTTAGCTACCACGTATGGGTTAGAGAGAGAAAGGTGGAGCTTAAAGTTATCACAAGGGCTTCGGGGTACAGCTTATGACGTTTTTGCCAAGATGAGCAGAGATGACCAAGACAATTATGACATGTTAAAGAAGGCTCTGTTGTTAAGATATGAAAAGAATGGAGAATTTTATAGAAAAAAGTTCAGGAATGCTAAACTACTGTCAGGTGAGACATATCACCAGTTCTCTGCACGGTTAGAGACATACTTGGAGAAATGGACGGCTCTGGGGAAAACCCAAGATCTTAAGGAAATGATCCTTATAGAGCAGCTAAGAGAGTCCATGGCTCCAGACCTGATAAAGTTTCTCATGGAACAAGGTGCAGAGAGGCTGGGTGAGTTACTAAATGTTGCTGAAAGATATCAGGCAGCTCAAGCAGAGGTAACAGGTAATAAAAAGAAACAGGTAGATAATTTTAAGGCACCACAAAATTTTAATAAATTTGATCATAGAGATCAGAACAAAGGTAAGCACCAGTTTGATAGGCCACGGTATGATAATAAAAATAAAACCCCACAAATCGATGAAAGGAAATTTGATGAAAGAAAGTCTTTCAACCAAAAAAGGAGGTGGTGTAACAATTGTCGGATGGACAATCATGATACTGACCGTTGTAGAAGGAAACCTGTGCATATGGCCACCCTTCAGGTCAGGACGAACTCTAGAAAGGAGGAGGATATTCTGATAGATACCACTCCAGATGAGATGAGGAAGGCGCAGGCTGGGGATAAGACCCTCAAGCCTTGTTTTAGGAAATTGTCCAATTGCCACACACCTCCAGGAAAAGGAGACTTCTATATGAAGAACAAACTGATATACCGGAAGACCGGAACTAGATCCAAAGGTCAGGGACAGCTGGTACTTCCTAAAAGGTATAGGGCAGACTTAATAAGGAGCTTACATGTGAGAAACGATGGGGACCATGAAAAAATAAGTACCATCATCCAAAAGATAGCTCAAAATTATTATTGGCCCAAGGCAAGGTGGGACATTGAGAATTTTCTAGAAAGGTGTAGCATAGCACATGAGGGAACACCCACAAGTGGGAACAGTGATCAGGACCTAGACACGCCACGCGGCAAACTTAGGCCTGACACTGAAAAGAAAAATAAATTTATTAAAGTGGACAGAGGGGAATGGCAACCCCCTTTTCACGGACAATCTTCAATTGACTGTTTTACAATGGCCACTATGCTGAGTGCAAAAAGATGTCTTACCCCAGGATAAGCCGAAAATCCCTCAATCGGACTTATGTAAACTGGAGGAAGAAGATGTAGAGAGGAAATCTCTCATCAAGAATTCTAAGAGGGGAGAGAGCCCCAAGAAAAAAATTGGTAGCGGTCGTTTTGTGCCTGATGATTCTGGGAAGAAAAATCATCACTACAGTGCTTCTAGTGGAAGAGACCATACCGGTACCTGTAAAAACAGGTCAATAATATTCAAAGTCCATATGTAATCTGTTAAGAACGTGGACTGATGAAAAGGCAAATTGGATGGCAAGGTCCATATACAGTTCTAGAGAAGGTGTCTAGAACAAATTATAAGATAGATAAGAAGGGGAAAGAAAAAATCTATCATGTGAATCTCCTGAAGAAATATTTGGAAAGAGAAAATCAGGAAGAGACACATTTGCTGACCTTGTCTATTGCAATGGAGATGAAAAAAGAACCACTTTCATCATTTGAATATCCATTACACACCTGTGAGACAGCTGCACAGGTGAAAATCAGTACACACTTAACGAAAGATCAGAAGGAGAGAGTGCAACAGGTTCTAGATGATCATACAGAGGGGTTAACGGACCGTCCGGGGCATACAAACTTATTGGAATATGATATGAAACTTATAGACCCAACACCTGTATGTATGAAAACATATTCGATTCCTTTCGTAAAGGAGAAAGCTTTGAAGGAAGAGATAGACTATTTGTTAAAGGAAGGAATTATTTCACACAGTGAATCTTCATATAGTTCCAGTGTGGTGCTCTTGCGAAAACCCTCTGGAGAACATAGACTCTGTATAGATTACAGGAGACTGAATGCTATCACAGAAGGTCAGGTGGATCCATTGCCGGATACAAATAAGCTGTTTGCCAGGCTGAATAAAGCTAAATATTTCTCAAAGGTGGATCTGAGCAAAGGCTACTATCAGATTCCAGTAAAGCCGGAGGTTAGACCGTACCTAGCTTTTAGTACCTCAGAGGGACACTATGAATTTAACAGATTGCCATTTGGATTGAAAAATGTGCCCAGTGTCTTCTCTAGAATGATGAGAAAATTGTTGGATCCTCTGAATAATCCATGTATAACAAACTTCATGGATGATATCCTTATAGCGACAGAAACATTTGAGGAACACATTGACTCTCTGAACATGTTGTTTGATCGACTTAAAGAAGCGAATTTGACAGCCCGACCAACCAAATGTTGCGTTGGATGTAAAGAATTAGAATTCTTGGGGAATCCCAAGAGACCTGTGAGTTTGGCATCAGTCACATGCACAGTTGGCATCAGTCACATGCACAGTTGGCATCAGTCACATGAACAGTTTGGCATCAGTCACATGCACAGTTTGGCATCAGTCTCATGCAGTGACATCCTTGTGGGGACAATGGCTCTTCTTTTCCGTTGTCTCCTCAGAGTCCGCCATAAACCACTCACAGTCCATCAGGGAAACATGACCCCTGACCCCGAGAACTTGGAGAATCAAGGTAATCACCAGGCATAGATAGAAATTTATCTCTGTGTATATAGAATTAGAGACTGACAAATGATGTCTGTTTTAAGTGGGGAGAATTTGTGGTGAACAATTCTTATACCCATATATAAATTATAACATAAATGTAAAGCCGAACGAAATAATACAATAGAAAGAAAGAAGAATGGTGAAAGACCAGTGCTTTCCCAATAGCGCTTCCGTTTTATAACGCCATAATGGCTGAACAAGAGACCCTCCTTTTTCTATTTCGTCTGCATAAACTCTACGTAAAGCCTACACGCGAATCACAGTCGTTTCTAAAAATAAAACTGGTACTGTATTTCTTAGACGACCTTGATAGGCACACTGCATAATGACCTAGATACAAATACTACATTAATGAAATTATACACACAAAGTTGACCTAAAAAGACAGACGGAGCGAAGCAATAATACTACGTCGTCTCGCGATTAAAAAGTGAACGCCAATCACACGCGAAACGCATGAAGGCCTGATTTTTTCAAATAAACAGTGAAAAAAAAAACACTAACGATACGAGGTTAGGTTTTGAAAACAGGTTTAAAGTCTTATTGGGAAACCTGACATTCTACTGTTTTATGTCTAAGCTCCTGACATTAGTCTGACAGTACATAAGACATCCCATAGTATGGAAGTGAACAGGTGGTAACAGCAAAGTCACGACTATCATAGAAAAATACATATTTTGAACGAAGCCACTTAGCCCCATTAAACTTATATATTCTTGTACCTTAGGACTTGCTGACAAAGAATATGTTATGTGTTACGCAAATAGTCTATGAATTAACAAATTATAGCCAAAATACTATAGTGGGGTTGACTGACAGCACAAGATCATATCTGCTTATTTTTTTATGGCATGTTTGGAAAACACTGCTTTGGGGAAAGTGAGGCCGACAAGTTAGATACGATTTGATTGGCTGTGGTAAAATGTAAGGCGAAACCTTATTGGTCTTACTGCCAATACAAATATTGTTGTTAATGGCAACTTATAGGAGGGTTAGTTTTTTCAAAGGCTCATGTAAACATGGCCTGATTGGTTAGAACGTTAGATATGGTCAAATAGAAGCGTCAGTTCACTGCCATTTTTGAAAATAAATCCTGTGAAAATCAAGTGCGTTGAGAACAGGCTAATAATTTTCTAATAAAGGAAAAGCCTGGAAAGCGGCAGATCAAAATTGTGCCAGAATTCATCGCCAGTCAACGTTACTTGTTTAATATTTCCTTGAATTGTGGTAAGCTAGACATATTTAATATATATTTTATATGAAAATTGAATGTGAAATGATAAATTATGTCTGTATGTGTGTGGTTCAGTAGCAAACATGAGGCAAAGCCTAGATATTGCTCCACCTTGTAAAGATTGTCAGAGAGGAGTATAACTGCCTATACAGATAGATATATTGGATTGCCATATGTAACATGACACCTATCCTATTGTATAGAAGGGATTAACGCTGGAATTGCAGAGGCGTTGTAACCATTAGGGAGAGGAATACTGGTGTATATTGTCACATGAAAAGCTAGCAGTTGGCCTACAGCTCTGAACTTTATGTTTGTACTGTCTTGTACGTCAGTGTGGAAATATATTATATATTAGTTATGAAGAAGAAGGCACAACCTTCTTATTTCAGGGACTGTGGTACTGATGTTAATATAGCAACACATGGTCTGAGCCTTGCTTGATCCAGAACTCTGGCAGCAGACTCCTTGCTCAAGATATCAGCCATTGTGGGTTTTTCTAGCAAACTAAGAAGCAAGCGAGCAGAAAATACAGTTTTCCTGCAGCCGCTATCTGAGCTAAGAATCTGTCAGCACGAGCAGCTCACCCTTGTATAACCCACCTCAATTGAACTTACCTAAATAGTCCAAGAGGGACAGTAATTGTTTTAAAAAGTAAAAGAATCTGTGAATCCTTTAATATTATTTCCACCAGTAACAAACACATGAAGTCGTGATGACAACCAACCACCTAGCTCAAACAGCCAGTATTGCCTCATAATACTACCTCACAACATTACACTCATATTATAATAATATTATATGTCGGGACAAAGATCCTTTGTATAAAATTTTGTACATAAACATTGTGTTTACATTTGATTGTGATTCCTGATTCACTGTGTAGTAGAATCAGGATATCTATTTATTGAAAAAATTCAATACATTTGTTAAAATTTAACCCTTGACTTAATAAGATAATCTTTAGAGTGTTAGTTGTTTGTGACTGTCATATTGTTGTCAATTTGGTGAGTATCTTAACTTAGATGTTTATCTGTCTGTTGGTTGTTGTGAATTACACTACATCACTATCATAACCCTAGACATTGAACGTAGTCATCACAAAATTCAAGAATAAGTCTGATTGAGGTCTAAATGTGGTAGCAAGTAAGGTCATCTGTAACACACCAAACTTATTAGATACAGATACCTTCACAGCTGATCTCAGTCAGTACACTAAGTCCCCTATAACTCTATTATCTAATCCCAACTTACCACAACTCTTCACATTGTAACCTATTCATACCTGTTCTTTCTGGATTGAATTATCTCCCCTAGGAGTTCCAGTTATTTATATGTTCCATAGATGAATAACCTGCCGTAACCAAGCAAGAGATTTTATCAAAAAGAGATTTTATACAGTTATAGGTAAACACAAAAATACGAATCTTCAACTCAAACGTCAACACTGTATTTACTGGATGGGACCTAAGACGCGTCAACATTATGAATGCAGTCAGCGACCCAAAGCTTGACTGCTTGCGTCAGGGTCAGCGAACCAGAGCTGACCAAGACCCTACTCCACCTCCAAGTGGTGGTCCTGGAAACAGGATGCATCACTGCAGTCTGGCTGAGAGAGTAGGGATCGAAGTGGGAAGGCTAACCCGGTCCCAAAAAATGCCGTGCTGAAGTCGGATGTGTCGGCCGAAAGGCGCAAAACGAACACAACGCAATTAACGTCCTTTTCAGGACGAAGAAGAAGAAGAAGTATTACTGGATGGCTGCGAAACATGGAGATCACTAAGAATAACAACCAGAAAGTTACACACTTTCACAAATGGACGCTTGCGTAGAAAAGAAATGTAAGGTATGACTAGATCAGCCCCGCCTAGTAGTTCCTCTTGTTCTCTGAAGGGACGTAGAACGTATAGGGCATCTGCACCCTGGGATGCTAAATTGGTTGAGCGTCCGTTCACGGTTTACTTCCACGGCAAGGCGATGGCGCCATTTGGATGGTCTTTGGTTCGATTCCCTGTTAGCCTATCACTTACGTTTCTTTTCTGTTGTCTGGTGTGCTCTTTTCTGTTGTCTGGTGTGCTACTTTCTGTTGTCTGGTGTTCTCTTATCTGTTGTCTGGTGTGCTCCTTTCTGTTGTCTGGTGTGCTCTTTTCTGTTGTCTGGTGTGCTCCTTTCTGTTGTTTGGTGTGCTCCTTTCTGTTGTCTGGTGTGCTCTTTTCAGTTGTCTGGTATGCTCCTTTCTGTTGTCTGGTGTGCTCTTTTCTGTTGTCTGGTGTGCTCTTTTCTGTTGTCTGGTGTGCTCTTTTCTGTTGTCTGGTGTGCTCCTTTCAGTTGTCTGGTGTGCTCTTTTCTGTTGTCTGGTGTGCTCTTTTCTGTTGTCTGGTGTGCTCTTTTCTGTTGTCTGGTGTGCTCCTTTCTGTTGTCTGGTGTGCTCCTGTCTGTTGTCTGGTGTGCTCCTGTCTGTTGTCTGGTGTGCTCCTTTCTGTTGTCTGGTGTGCTCCTTTCTGTTGTCTGGTGTTCTCCTTTCTGTTGTCTGGTGTGCTCCTTTCTGTTGTTTGGTGTGCTCCTTTCTGTTGTCTGGTGTGCTCCTTTCTGTTGTCTGGTGTGCTCTTTTCAGTTGTCTGGTATGCTCCTTTCTGTTGTCTGGTGTGCTCTTTTCTGTTGTCTGGTGTGCTCTTTTCTGTTGTCTGGTGTGCTCCTTTCTGTTGTCTGGTGTGCTCCTGTCTGTTGTCTGGTGTTCTCCTTTCTGTTGTCTGGTGTTCTCCTTTCTGTTGTCTGGTGTGCTCCTTTCTGTTGTCTGGTGTGCTCCTTTCTGTTGTCTGGTGTTCTCCTTTCTGTTGTCTGGTGTGCTCCTTTCTGTTGTCTGGTGTGCTCCTGTCTGTTGTCTGGTGTTCTCCTTTCTGTTGTCTGGTGTGCTCCTTTCTGTTGTCTGGTGTTCTCCTTTCTGTTGTCTGGTGTTCTCCTTTCTGTTGTCTGGTGTTCTCCTTTCTGTTGTCTGGTGTGCTCCTTTCTGTTGTCTGGTGTGCTCCTTTCTGTTGTCTGGTGTGCTCCTTTCTGTTGTCTGGTGTGCTCCTTTCTGTTGTCTGGTGTGCTCCTGTCTGTCCAACGAGTGCATGCTAATTACCTTTATTTATTTACACTCTCACGCAAGCCGTACAAGGCGACTAATATGAGGCTGTCAGTGGGGCTGACAGTGAGGCTGTCAGTGGGGCTGACAGCCTCATCATGTTAAATAAGTTGCTGCAAGAGCGTGTGAATGTTTAGTTGCAGGTTTCTGCGCCCCAGCTGTTGTGATTACGTCATGCTCCGTAATGAGCGCAAAAGGAAAACGATGAAATGATGATGATAAATACCAGCGGAGCAAGATGGAAGGAGAAGACGAGGCATTGTACTGGAACATACATTGATAACACACAGTTTATAGCATTATAAGGCGGTACCTGTTCTGAAATCCCCAGGGCAGGAGAAAAACAAGGATGCAAAACAACACACGGAGAAAAAAATTAAGTATTGACATGAACCAGATAAAGAATACATGCAAAGACCGTGAGCGAACAGCACATGATATGAAGGCTTGATGTTTATGTGTTTACGGCTCCACTACCAGCTGATATGTAATAAATGAACCGGTGAAATGGTACAAGTATACGTGCACGTGCACAGCTATAACACTATCTACACTTCCCAATATACAGCCACGCATGGAGCCACACAGCTAAGTGCATGTATGCGCATATACTAATGCCTAACGTCATGTGGCTACAACTATCAGTCAGTCATACGAGCCTCAAACGCAGAATGTCCGCCCGCAGCAAAGCTTGCTCATATGTTGCTGTTTCCGTAACGTGATTGTTGTTGTTTTTTGTGTTGTTGTTTTTTTTACATAGACAAGTGTTGACCCTGTGCTAAAACCCTTAACCTGGAGGAGCAGGGTGTCAGCTTTTGTCAGACCCCTACGTCCGCAGATATGTCCAGCTTAGTAGAACCTGCCAGGAATAAAACTCGCGCTGGAATAGCTCTACGGGTTAAACATACAACTATAGACACACATAAACATAGCAGATTGTATTAATCCGATATCACGACAGTTGCCTATTTGCAGTCCTTTTCAGGACTGATCTTTTTCACGGCTTATCATGCTGGCTGATGGACTCTAGTGATCTTCTTTAGCGCTTGGTGTTTATCATCAATGTATTAGAGTTTATATATTGAGTTCTCTACTTTTATTGGCAATACAACCGAAAGGCTTGTGCCTGTTGTTGAAATGGCGTTTCAGGCCGCATAAACAACACCTCCAGGACATTAAATGTGCTAAATAAGTCCTGCTTGTGCAATAAAATGTATACATTAACATCACGTCTGTACAAGATGAACCTCATACACTGGTACTCCATACCATGACAGAATGAAAAACGCTGAAACAAAATGAAAACCGCTGATGCAAGATGAAAACCGCTAATCCACGCTATTGGCCACATGGATCGCTCATTAAAAGAGACAAGCATTATACGATATTGATGATGTGACTAATTATTAATGTTATTATTTGTTATTGCCAGTTGGCATTAAATTAGTAAAACAGTCGACACATCTCCTACAGGGCCACCAGATGGCAAGACTTTGACGTTACAACCAGCTCCAGCTGTTACTGGCCAAATGAGATAACATCGCAGTAGGTCAGGACATCCCACGCAAACGCATACCGCCTTATATATTGATGTAGGCTCTCTCCTACGCCATTTCAGGACTTTGTTCTATATCTATAATTTCGTGGGTTTATTTTTTGAGGAGTAGGTAGTTAGAGTACCTTTGCGTGGATTGAGATGAAAGGTTGCAAGACTGGGTGGGTGGGTGGCGTGGTGGTATTGAAAATGTAAAAAATTACATAGGCGAGTGTAATTTAGAGCACTAATGTTTGACTTACATTTTTATTGTGCTAACGGGGCTGCTATTTGCGTGGGGGACTAAACTACAGACACGTCCAATCGGCGTGTTGTGACTGTAACTTTGAATGATTAGTTCTACTGTATTGTTACAGTAAAGAACGAGTGGAGAAGACAACTGGAGACAAATATGAAGGGGATGAGTAGGACATGGAAAGACCTTGGAAAGGACAGCACGAGGCCTGAAGACTTATCATATGTTTGTATCGGCCTATGCTCCTTGAGGAGTTGAAAGGTGATGACGAAGAAGAAAAATGTTATAAGGTTATTGTAACGGTAATAGCAAGAGCGATCCTCTGGCTGTATGCTCATGAGAAGTTTAGCTTTCAATGATTTGTAATCGTCTTATTTTAAGACTAGCAGAAATACTGGAAAATGCTAAGGTATGTGAGAAAATACCTGAGAAAATTACAAATGTTACCTGCTTCTCGGGGTAAAAGGGAATAGGTTGATAACCAGGTATCGTCACACCCCAGTCTACCCATCTGTAGAAATAGATACTTGACTGAGTCCTTGTTCTGGAATCACAATGTAAAAGAGCTAGATGGAAACAGAAAAAAAAAACACACAGGGACGATAACTGGAGTCAGACATGAAAGGGATTAGGAAGACAGGAAAAAAACTTTGAGCTAACGGCACATGACAGGAGGACATAGCGTGAACTTGAGCTAACGGCACATAACAGGAGGACTTAGCGTGAGTTTCTTGAAGGTCTCTGCTTCTTGGGGAACTCAAGGACACTCATGATGGCTGTGGGGCTTGAGATAGATCAATTATGATGTCAGAACTTAATTTCTAATACAGGATGAGGACAGCGTCTTTGGGACCTGAGGTAGATCAGAACATAGTACCGTAACCTTTTAACACAGTGAGAGTACCCAAATTTTACCCCAGGGTCAATAACAGACGTTGTAGGAGGAGACAAATTTGATTGGGATATTTTGTCACAAATACCTGTATGGAACCTGCCGATGATGCTGTGATGGACTGTAAAGTGGACTGATTGCTACATTTGCAAAATAATATTTTGTGTCGTTTATTGTTGATCAGAATCGACATCACTATACTCCGGATAAACCCATATGTGCTCAGTCTCCCTCGGCAAACGTCGAAGGATATGAAGACTCATTGTTTCTGTTGCGCGCTAGTTGTAAACATGAAGGATGAATCCTCTCAAATGTCCATCCGTGCTAAACTTACTTTAAATGTCAAATTCCAGTAATCTTAGAATTGTTGATTCATCAACTACAGTGTCGTTCTCTTACAGGCAATCAATAAAAATAACACTGACGAATAATCTATGAAGCGAGACATATAAGTAAAAAACCTGTTAATAGAAAAAAGTCAACGCATTATTATTAATAAGACATTGAGTTAAACCAAGAAAGGGGTTAACCTGTAAAGTTTAAACAAGTTTAAAAATAAATAACTAAAATTAAAAGATGCTTAATTAGGGATTGAATAGAGCACAATATAGTCACTGAAAAAAACATTTAAAAATTCATGTGCGCGCAAAATGGAATAGTCAAGAAAGGATAAAAGTGTAGATCATGCCGTCTAGAAAATAAAATGTTATGTGGCCCCAAAGTATAGCCCAAATGGGATATTCTACCAAACATTTCAATATAGTATACACATACAAACAAATACGCACGCACACACGCCCATGGCGCAAGTGGGTTATTCAACCAGACATTTCAGTACAGTATACACACACGCATGCACACCCACATAGCTGCTCAAATGCTTGATGACTGGCCGGGATCTCTATAAACAATTTTGTAGTCACACGTTTGCCTACGTGCTCGCGAGAAATTAACACAAGGGTTTAAGATGGCAATATCATACCCAGTGTCGTGGGGTGATAACGGATATGTGGTACTGACGACCGTTAATCAAGTGAGCTGCAATATGAGGTAAGGAGTATAGTATCACTAAGTGTGATTTTGAGTCTCTTACAACAGCCAAGAAGTAATATTTAGTTAAACAGTATGACTCTTTGTTCACTTTACTGTTTGTTGACGTAATTCACTCACGCTCTCAGTTATTTATGACAGACAGGCTAAAAAGCACGATATGAGGCCGACTCTGAACTACTTACTGATAAAAGATTTTCTAATTTTATTGCAAAAGACAAAAAAGTAGAATCTCTGTCACGGAATTGCCTCCCCTGCTTTGCAGTAGTGGTCCAACAGTGGCCAAAACTCAAGAGTATCTAATATGGGTCTTCAAATGTGTCTACCTTCGCACACGACTACTCTTGGCAAAGTTGTAGATAGAAGGATAATGATGCTTCTATTTTAAGGGAGTTTTCATAAGATATTTCAGAAGTCAAAGACAATGCTACACAGGGCAGGGCAATTGTTAACTTATATCCGATCCGCCGCCTTTTATGAACAATTAAGCAATTATTAATTTCAGCTCGTTCAAGCCCCCACCCTAATGTACTCTATCAAATTCTTCTTATAATGGTATAGCTCTGTTTAGAGTGTATTTAGTAACTTGACTGAGAAAAACATGCAGTACATTAAAAATAATTAAACCAACGTTAAATGTGTGTATTTATAAATAACAAATTTAACAATCAACTAAGTTTTAACAATTTAAAAAATTGAATAATCTTTAACAGAAATTACTAATCATCGTGGTATGGTAGGGTGTTTTATATAAGAAGTCACTTGGCAGCTTTTAGGTTTGACTTAGCTACAAATGGTAGTTTCTTCTCCCGCTGGGTTTTGGGGTTCTGTGCAGATAGGTCACTGGAGTTCTCGCGTCTCTTGTCAAGATTAAAGGTGCAGCACGTTCCAAGTAAGATCAGGGAGTAACTGCAAAGCTGGTTCCGCGTCTCTAAGACCCTCTGATGATGGTGTTTAGTTCGACGTCAGGCCACTTCTACCCTCACTTTGTTCCAGAGATTAGTACCCTCAGCTGGGACCATCAACTATTATGGCAAAAGTAGAGAAACAAATACCCTCTGAGTATTGAGTTTCCCGACGCATACTTATGTGTTCCCAACTTTCTATTCCACCATGCCATCTACCTCAGACTTTACCCTCGATGAGAATTAAGCTTAATCTCTCGAGAGTAAACTTTCTTTGCATTTAAATTGAATATATTTATATTTACTTTACATTCAAATTAAAAGGTTAATAGTATAGATATAATGTGTTTAAATTTGTTACATTTACACTGGTCGAAACATTTTCACAATATAGATTGAATATTTTTTCATTTACATCTATACTGGTTGAAAAACTTGAAAACTTTCATTATTTTAAAGTGAATAAGTTTACATCGACATTTTACACTGGTTTGTACATGTAAATATTATAATTAGAATGTACATCATTTCTTTCATCGTTCCCTCCCTGCTCCATATGGAACTTGGGACTACCTATGCTTTTAATTCTCTTCAAGAAATTAGCAATATAGCAAGCACCAGCCCTTGCAGTGGTTATTCATGAAATCATCATTCTATACGCTGAGGTTGCCAGCCTCAAATGACTTGGACATCCACTAGCAATTTTCACATATTAATATTCACATGGCAATATATGCTTATTAGTTCACATGTTAGTAATGAAAAATATCGAATGTAAAATGCACAACTTACGCCAATCTTGGCTCACAGACTGTTTGTTCAGAGGAATAAAGTTAAGGCATTAGCAGATGCCTTTTTACACGTTTCTGGTGTATTATTATGTTAAAAATGAATTCCCACTATGACTCCGTGTTTCCTCAGATCTCGGTTTTCCTTATTAAAATGGTTTTCCTGGGCTCTTTAAGTCCTTCAAGATGTTCCACTGTGGTAAAATGGGATGTTATAAATATTTATAGGGGACTTAGTGTACTGACTGAGATCAGCTGTAAAGGTATCTGTATCTAATAAGTGTGGTGTATTACAGATGACCTTACTTGCTACCACATATTATACCTCAGTCAGAATTATTCTGGAATATTGTGATGACTACGTTAAATGTCTAGGGTTATGAAAATGATGAAGTGTAAGTCACAACAACAACAGACAGATAAACAATTTAATTTATTCTACAACACTTTACAACACTGTGACACTCACACACATATAACACTCTATAAGACTATCTTAAATGAGTCAAGTGTTTAAGTTTAAAAATATATGTATTAATTCTTGTCAATAATGGATATCCTGATTCAACTACACAGTGAACCAGGAATCACAATCAAATGTAATTACAAGTATTATTTACACAGTTTATATATATGAACTTTGTATTGACATAGTTTATTATTATTGTGATGGGGCCGAAAAGGAGACGCCCGCCCCCTACTTGTTTCTAGGCAGATTATTTTCGATGTCGCCCGCCCCTACCTGTTTCTAGGCAGATTATTTTCGATGTGCGCGAAGCATTCTGGGATGTGAAAAGTTTTCATGAAGATATATTAGTTTAGGCCACAATAATGCCTTTAAATTAAATTGTGGTGTATAGTTGTGAATCATATTTGATACTCGTGTGTTATATTAAATAGCTGTAGGTTTTATTTGTGTTTTCGCTATTCCTAAGCGATAATCGCGTGTGATATTTAAGTAGCCAAGATTAATACGCCCAGCGCGCAGTAGTTGAGTGATTAGCCTAGTGCCTATAAAATGAGATAGCGAATCAGCAGCGGGCCCTTCTTAAAGTATCAGTCCAGACAATAGAGAACGAAACGAGGCGCCCTGTGTACCCACACAGAAGAACACAAAGACATGACACATTAGCATCGGGCACTGTTGGGTGTTTTGTTTTGTTTAGTTTTGTTTTGTTATGTTCGCTAGTTTATTTGTTTAATGTTTGCTTTGTCACTGAATGGGTTGTAAAAATAAATATAGCCCCTGCCTCTAGAATCAAGAGTTTTATTGTTGTTCGGGTCGGTGCGAGAACTACAAGAGAGTGATCACACATCACAATATAATCATCATCATCATCTCGCCCACCCTATCACAATTGGCGTCGTCGGCAGGATAGACAGACAGTGACACCGAGCAAACAGCAAACGAACAAATATTGTAAACACCCAGCAGTGCGGTCGTGCAGCAAGATGGCTAATGCGCATATGAAGGTAGTGTACGTGGAGGAGCCAGAGATAAGGTTATTTAGTGGAGAGGGGAGCCCCACTTGGCAAGAGTTTGTGGAGGATGTGGAAGCCGCGTGGAAAGTGGCGCCTTTTTGTGCAGAAGACAAGTTAGACATGATATGGAACAACGTTACACCATGGGCATCTAGAGAATTACGGATACATGGTGGAGCCAAGGCCAGCCCTGAGAAGTTACTGGAAATTGTCAAAAAAGCCTACAGCGAGCAACCACCAGTCAGTGAGATGACCAGAAATTTCCCTTGGGAATATGCTGTTTATGGTGAAAGTAAAAAGCCTGAGACACTGGTCCAGATAGCAAGTGCAGAAGTTCAGAAGGAGAAGGAGGCACTTAGAGCAGAATTATCCTTCCTAAAGTCCCAGATAGCACAGATGTCAGAGTCCAGTTCGCCAGCACAAGAGGAGGTGCAGAGAGAGAAAGAACCAGGCCAACCGCGAAAACAGCCAAAGCACGACAAGGATGTGTGTGGTAAAGTGGGATGTTATAAATATTTATAGGGGACTTAGTGTACTGACTGAGATCAGCTGTGAAGGTATCTATATCTAATAAGAGTAGTGTATTATAGATAACCTTACTTACTGCCACATATGTATACCTCAGTCAGAATTATTCTGGAATAGTGTGATGACTACGTTATATGTCTAGGGTATGTGTATGATGAAGTGTAAGTCATAACAACAACAGACAGATAAACAATTTAATTTATTCCACCACACTTGACAACACTGTGACACTCACATACATAAAACACTCTAAGAGGATATCTTAAAGGAGTCACTGATAACTTTTCAAATAACAATATGTATTCAGTGCTGTCATGAATGTATATGTGTCCTGATTCAAATACAAAGGGAACCAGGAATCACAATCAATTTTAATTACAAGTTATATGTACAGAATTTATTAATATAATTCTTGTAGTGACATATATTATTACTGGTATCCTATGTGTGTCAGTTGTGTAGTGTTAATATGAGGTAATACTGGTTTGGTTTTGTTCAAGCTCTGTTGGTATTTGTCATCATGACTTCAATAGTTTGTTTCTATTGGAACTAGTATTGGAGATGTTCTCAGTTCCTGGTATTAAAACAATTAAATTCCCCTCTTAATTTAATTTTACACTGTCATTTTAAGATGGGGGTACATAATGTTGAGCTCCATGGCCACACTCTCTTATCTTGCGTGATGACTGCAGTAAAAGACTCCTCTGCTCGATTTCTGTAATGAGTTCTGGAGCCACCCCACTGGTTGCTATATGGACCAAGGAGTATGCTGTCCACCTCTGGCTTCAGCAAAGCTCTGACCAGGTGCTGCTCAATAACTTTAAGACCACGGTCCCTGAAACAAGAAGATTGTACCTTCTACGTCAGAACTAATTTATACTCCATTTCTACACTGAGCACAATACATCACAAACATTGAGTTCAGAGCGTTAGGCCAACTGTCAGCTTCATCTGAAATACTTTATACCAGTATTTCCCTCCCTAATGGTTACTACGCCTCTGCAATTCCAGCATTATTTCTTTTTAGTTAATAATCTAGGTGTCAGTGTACTGTTTGGCCATTCCATGCAGTTTTACTTTCCTCCGACACCTTCTGTTCAGGCTGGAGCACTATAGGCTTTACATCATGTTCGCTACTGAACCACACATATATACAGACATAAATTATCAATTTACATTCAATTTTCATTAAAAGATATTGAATATTTTAAGCTTACCACAATTCATGGAAATAATAATAAACAGTTTCGTTGACTGGCAATGAATATAGCACAACTCCGATCTGCCGATGTCCCAGGCTTTATTTTATAAAAAATATACACTGGTGCTCAACGCACTGCTTCTTTGTAGGTTTATTACAAGATGTGGCAATGAACAGACGCTCTGAATTGTGTATATTCGCAGCTCTACCCAATCACACCACGTCTACACATCTTTTTAAAAAAGTACCCCTTTCTCACGTTTCCCCTGACAACACAAGATAGTATTTATAGTCCGACCAATCGTGTTTAGTCTTTCATTTGTTGCGCTCCAATCACATAGGAGTTAACATGGTAGGCTATTTCCGTAACGTAATGTTTTTTCAAACACGTTATAAAAAAATTTTATGAGCAGAAATGATTTCATGCTGTCAGGCACCCCCACTATTTTATTTTGGCCATAACTTGGTAATTCCTAGACTATTTGCGTAACGTTTTACATATTCTTTGTCAGCAAACCCTAAGGAACCCAAATATACGAATTTAATGGAACCAATATGCATTTTCTTCTAGGATAGTCGTGCTGTCATGTTTTCAAACGTAAACCGGTATAATGTCATAATTCCCAATAAGCGTTTTTCAGGATTTTAAAACCTAACTCTGGTATGGGTAGTGAATTTTATCACTGTCGATTTGAAATAAAGTTAGTGCATGTGGCCTTACACGCGTGATGGCAGCAATTGTGTATCGCGCGACGCGTGTTTAGTGTTGCACGTGTCCTGCTTTCTGCCTCTCCCTTCTCTCTATCCTTTAGTCCATCTGTCTTTTAGTTACGCCGTGTATAAATTGGAATGAATGAAATATTAAATTTAGGTCATTGATCAGCTTGCGTATCTCAAGGTTTTTCCAAGAAATACAGCACACGTTTCATTGAAGAAAGCGGGTAATAATACAGTAGGTTTTTACTATCAACGTGAAAGCGTTCCAATTTGCAGACGAAGTAGAAAACAAGGGGGATTTCGAGTACAGTCATTGTGACAGCACTGTTCTTTACCATTCTTCTTTCCTTTTATTAAATTCATTTGTTAGGCTTTGCATTTACGTTTTAATTTATATATCAACCGCGAAAACAGCCAAAGCACGACAAGGAGGTGCATGTTCTGGTATGCGAGAGTCAAGCTGTTGTTAACGAAAGCAGTGAGCTGACAGTACCGACCAGTGCAGCTGCACCGACAAGGCGAAAAGGAGTTTGCAAGTGGTACTGTCCGCAGGGGATGGGGATTCATCACGCCAGATGATGGAGGTATTGATGTATTTGTACATTAGACCAAGATCTTCAGAAAGGGATTCCGGAGTCTGGCGAGAAGTGAGAGAGTGGAATTTGACAGCAAACCATCTGTCCATGGCATGGAAGCAATCTATGTGTGCGGCATTGGCGGTCAAGAATGCAAAGGAAGCAGGAAGCGACCCATGGCACAGAGGAAGCCCAGAAAGATAAGATGCTACAATTGTGGAGACCTGTCAGACCACATGGCAGCCAAGTGCCCTCAAGGCCCGCTTCCGAAGAGATGTTTTGGATGCAAATCCCCAGAACATTTGATAGCCGCCTGTCCCTCAAAGAGTTCTTTCCCTAGACGGACTGTCACAACCAGGTTGCCTTTAGGGCGCAAGCCAAGAGATGGCCAAGACAACTGTCACACTAAGGGCGCCGAGAGAATTGGCCGTTGTCTAGGGGAGGAAACCCGTCCTAAGCAGATAGGAGGGAGTGCAGATCGGTGTCCAGATGAGGAGACTCATCAAAAGCAGACTGTGGGGAATGTTGGCCACCGTCCACGCAAAACGAGTGTCAAGCACGTCAGAAGCAATCCCCCTACAGATTCGACCGCTACAAGCACTGACAGGCAGATGTCACGGGCAGACAGCGACGCGGCACCGGTGAGCGAGTCTTCAAGACCACAGCGGCTGACAGCCCGGCAACGTACAACTGGAGACATCACGACCAAGGGTGTCTCCAGCCGGGTTGTACCGAATACAGACTCTAAGCCCAAAACATCGACGCTGAGAAATAAACAGGCGCATCACCAACGATCCGAGAGATTTCGACTGAAGCGCCAGAGGTAGTGATGTTGTCGGGACGACAACAAAATCAGGAGGGAGATATGTAATGGGGCCGAAAAGGAGACGCCCGCCCCCTACTTGTTTCTAGGCAGATTATTTTCGATGTCGCCCGCCCCTACCTGTTTCTAGGCAGATTATTTTCGATGTGCGCGAAGCATTCTGGGATGTGAAAAGTTTTCATGAAGATATATTAGTTTAGGCCACAATAATGCCTTTAAATTAAATTGTGGTGTATAGTTGTGAATCATATTTGATACTCGTGTGTTATATTAAATAGCTGTAGGTTTTATTTGTGTTTTCGCTATTCCTAAGCGATAATCGCGTGTGATATTTAAGTAGCCAAGATTAATACGCCCAGCGCGCAGTAGTTGAGTGATTAGCCTAGTGCCTATAAAAAGAGATAGCGAACCAGCAGCGGGCCCTTCTTAAAGTATCAGTCCAGACAATAGAGAACGAAACGAGGCGCCCTGTGTACCCACACAGAAGAACACAAAGACATGACACATTAGCATCGGGCACTGTTGGGTGTTTTGTTTTGTTTAGTTTTGTTTTGTTGTGTTCTCTAGTTTATTTGTTTAATGTTTGCTTTGTCACTGAATGGGTTGTAAAAATAAATATAGCCCCTGCCTCTAGAATCAAGAGTTTTATTGTTGTTCGGGTCGGTGCGAGTGTGACCAGAGAGTGATCACACATCACAATATAATCATCATCATCTTCTCGCCCACCCACCCACAATTGGCGTCGTCGGCAGGATCCCAACCCTACCACATTATTATTATTCTATGTGTGTAATTGGGGCAGTAGTAATATGAGGTAATACTGGTTTTGTTCAAGCTTGGTTGTTGTTTTTCATCATGACTTCAAGTGTTTGATTATCGGGGAAATAGTATTGGGAAACTTTCACAGTTCCTGTCATTTGAACCAATTACTTGTCCCTCTGTGGTTAACAAAATGTCAATTTTTGAGGGGGCTCATAATGTTGAGCTACTCTGGCCACAGAAGCTTATCTTTCGTGATGGCGACAGGAAAAGACTCCTCTGCTCGATTGCTTCATGTGTTCTGGAGACATCTCACTGGTCGCTATCTGGACCCAGGAGTATGCTGTCAGCCTCTGGATTCAGCAAAACCCAGACCAGGTGCTGCTTCAATAACTAGGACCACAGTCCCTGAAACAAGAAGGTTGTACCTCCTACTTCATAACTAATTTATAATCTATTTCCACACTGAACGCAATACAGAACAAACACTGAGTTCAGAGCGGTAGGCCAACTGCTATCTTCATCTGAAACAATTTACACCAGTATACTCCTCCTAAATGGTTACTACGCCTCTGCAATTCCAGCATTAGTTCCTTCTAGTCAATATGATAGGTGTCAGTGTACTATTTGGCAATTCCATGCAGTTTTCTTTTCTCCGACACCTTCTGTTCAGGTTGGAGCACTATATAGGCCTTGCCTCATGTTCGCTACTGAACCACACACATATACAGACATAAATTATCAATTTACATTCAATTTTCATTAAAAAGATATTGAATATATCAAGCTTACCACAATTCATGGAAATAATACACAGATACGTTGACTGGCGATGAATAATGGCACAAATTCCGATCTGCCTCTGTCCCAGACTTTTATTTAGAGAAATATGATCTGGCTCTCAACGCACTGTTTCTTAGTAAGTTTATTTTAACATGTGGCACTGACCTGACGCTCCTAATTGACTATATTGGCGGGTCTACCCAATCGGGCCATGTTTACACAGCTTTTCAAAAAAAGTACCCCTGCTCACGTTTCCCTAACAACAAAAAATTAGTATTTATAGTCCGACTAATCGTGTTTAGCCTTACATTTATTTCTATCCAATCAAATAGGATTTTACATGGTGGTCCATTTCCCGTACAATGGTGGTTTCAAAACCTGCCACTGCGCAATTCTGATTTTGGTGTTGTCTGACAGCACCACCATTTTATTTTGGCTATAATTTGTTAATTCCTAGACTATTTGCGTAACGTTTAACATATTCTTTGTCAGCAAGTCCTAAGGAACCCAATTATATAAATTTAAGGGAGCTAGGTGGCTGCGTTCAAAATGTGCATTTTCTTCTACCTCCTGTTCACTTCGATACGATGTGGTGTCTGGGTACTGTCAGGATTTCAAACGTAAACCGGTATAATGTCATGTTTCCCAATAAGCATTTTTCAGGTTTTTAAACCTAACTCTCGTATGGGTAGTGTTTTTTATCACGGTCTATTTGAAAAAATGTTAGTGCCTCTGGCCTTTCGCGCGGGGAGGGGTGGCATTAATTGTATTTCGCGAGACGCGTGTTAGCGTTGCATGCGTTCCTGCTTTCAGCCCTCCCTTCTCTCTATCCTAAGTTCATCTGTCTTTTCATCACGCCGTGTATAAAATGAAATTAATGGAAGTATTAATTTAGGTCATTACGCGGTGTGCCTAGCTCAAGGTTTTCTTAGAAATGCAGTACACGTTTTATTGTAGAAAGCGTGTAGTGATGCAGTAGGCTTTTACTATCAACGTGAAACGTTACAATTTGCAGACGAAGTAGAAAACAAGGGGGATTTTTGTACGCCATTGTGACAGCACTGTACTTTTACCATTTCTCTTTCCTTTTATTGAATTTATGTGTTAGGCTTTACATTTACCTTTTAATTTATATATGTGTATTTAGAATGTCTCACGACAAATTCTCCCCTCTTAAAACAGACGTTATATGTCAGTCTATAATTCTACATACACATAGAGAAATTTATGTCCATGCCTGGTGATTTCTTTGATTTTCATCGCACGGATGGCGGCTTAGAAAATCTGCATCAACGTTTCTCTGATTTCATTTTGATCATGGATTAATGCAGGTGGGTCAATTCAAAGTAAGCACTACTGACGAAGATTGCCTCAAACCTCTGCAATCCAAGAATCCATTTCAGATATGTTACTGTACAGCTGCAAGTGTTACGGCTTGTCTTATTGCTGCTTAGCAATCAGTATTCACCATTTCTTTTCTCTGAGTCTGCTCAACGACATGTCCCGAGAATATTAGATGTTCCTCAATTTGTAAGTTATGAGGAGTTAATCTATATGGTGATATCTGAGTTGTGGAGTAGATCCAATAATTCCTGATCAGCTTTAATAAACACTCGGACTATCCTCAATTCAAAAAAGCAACAATGGAGACACTCTGCTCCTCCGAAATGTTCACAGCCAACAATTGGTCTGATCTCAGGCGTGATTGAATGTGGAAACACCCTTGTAATAATATATTTATAATGTTCCACTCAAATGGAGGCCATATTCATCAACTACAGTTCCGCCTACCGACAATCTGGTGAATTAAGATAATATGTGGGGAAATGAGTTTCTGCATCAGAAATCAATTCGCCCTTAGCATTGCTATAAGATGTGTGTTTTATCTCCATCCAGGGTCCGATCAATACTTTCCCTTGGACGGTGTAGGGTCGGGTGACTACCAATGTCACCAGTGCCCTTTTAATGCTAAGTTAATAGCCATAGTGTGAAGCGCTGTGAGCATTTTCCGAATTGCTCACTCGTCCACTGCCCACTGTTCTTCTGTTAACCATTTGTTTCGGTTTTAACTTAGGCGGATCATCTTCAATGTCAATGTCAGCCAGCTCCCTAACAGCGGCTTCAAACTGTTCCTGGGTTGACTGGTCTGAGTTTCTATTTTCTCTGGATGCCCTTCTCAGAGTTGCGAATCTAAATATTTTGGGTGAACACTGTTGGGGGGAAGGTGGATACCTATCCTCTATGTCAACCTTATTATTGTTATTTTCCTTGTTATTGTTAGGCCCATATGTTTCAGAATGCTTGGCTGGCATCTGATTATGTTTTTCCCAACTTGGGGACTGTACCTTGCTACATTTTCACAGGCCCCCACAAATTGTGCAATATCAGCAGCTACTTGGGGCCAGTAGAATTTTTCCGATGTCCTTTGACGGGTAGTCCCATTTCTCTGGTGTCCACCGTCTGGTACAACATGAGCTTGTGCCATCACTTCTTCTCTGTAGGCAGATGGAAGTACCAATTGTCCATATCTATTGGGCCCTGCTCCCGCCTTCCTGTGGAGCAGTCCATCCCTCAAGTAAAATTGTCCTTTCTTAGGGTGTGCATGGCTGTTTAGCAATTTGCCAAAGCAAGGTTTTAATGATTTGTCCTTTGCCTGGGCCTTTCTCATCTGTTTATCAGAAAAGGTTAATGGTGGTTCCTCCTCCTTTCTACTAGGGGTCGACCTGACCTGAAGCGTGGCCATTACCACTGGTTTTACAGGGCTTCCTAGAAAAACATATTTGCTTCCTAACACCAGCGGGTAATTAGGGTCGTCACACACGGCTGCTCTAATCACTCCTTCCACGTACCTTGTCTCTACATTGATCTCGGCTACGGGAAGTGTCATGGTGGATATTCCCTTTACGGCCCCTTGTATCTCCACTTTCTCTGTGGTATACTGTTCAGGGTGCACTAGGGTTGCACTCACAACTGAGTCATATTCTAAACCTGAATCGTAAAGGCACCTAACCTTGGTCCCATTACATGTCACTTCTTCACAGATGGGGGGATGTTGAAGATTTATATGATTCTCTGTCAGTTTCTTCTTCCCCTTGTCCACTGTTATCATGCATGCCGCGTGATATGGAGGAACTTTCCTACCACATTCACTAGTATTATGATTATGCATCCTGCATATTTGACAATATTTTCCTTCCTGTCTGAAGGGTTTCCTGTTATCATATTTCCTTTCATTGAATTGTGGGGTTTTATTTTTATAGTCATTTCGTGGCCTATCAAACTGGTGCTTACCTTTGTTTTGATCTCTATGATCAAATTCATTAAAGTTTTGTGGTGCCTGATAACTGTCTACCTGTTTCTTTTTGTTACCTGATACCTCTGCTTGAGCTGCTTGATACCTTTCAGCAACATTTAGCAACTCACCCAGCCTCTCTGCACCTTGTTCCATGAGAAACTTTCTCAGGTCTGGAGCCATGGACTCTCTTAATTGTTCTATAAGGACCATTTCCTTAAGATCTTGGGTTTTCCCCAGAGAAGTCCATTTCTCCAAGTATGTCTCTAACCGTTCAGAGAACTGGTGATAGGTTTCACCTGACAGTAGTTTAGCATTCCTAAATTTTTTCCTATAAAATTCTGCGTTCTTTTCATATCTTAACAAAAGAGCCTGCTTTAGCATGTCATAATTTTCTTGATCACCTCTGCTCATTTTGGCAAAAACTTCATAAGCTGCCCCACGAAGTCCCTGAGATAACTTTAAGCTCCACCTTTCTCTCTCTAACCCATACGTGGTAGCTAATAGTTCATATCTGTTTAGATAGCTCTCAATATCATCGTCTTTCTCAACAAAATGATCTAAATGAAAATTCATAGCTGAGGTTGAGGCTCCCTGACTAGCAGTAGCATCGGAGGTAAAGGGACTGGCACCATTTTCAGGAGCATGGCCTTGAAACTCAAACTCCCTTAGTCGTAACTCATGTTCCCTTTGTAATCTCTTCTCCTCCTTTTCTGCTTCCCTCTCTGCAGCCTGTCTTCTTTCCTCGGCTTCCCTTTCTGCAGCTAATCTCTTTTCTTCTCTTTCTGCCTTTTGTTCTTCTAATTGGAGCCTCTTAATCTCCCTATCTGCCTCCAATGCCTTAGCCTCAGCCTCAATCTGCAACCTCTTAATTTCCTTTTCAGCCTCTAACCTCTTATCTTCGGCCAACCTTTCAGATTCTAATTTTCTTTCGGCCTCTTTTTCTAATCTTCTTTCTTCCCGTTCAATATATTTGTCACATTCAGCAGTGACATAAGCAATCATAATTTGCCCGTCCATTCCTAACTCTTTTGCAGTCTGCACAGCAGCCGATCGAAATTTGGCCAGGTCCGCCATTTTCTAACAGGTAAATTTATATAATGTCTAACTAAACAATACAATCCGTAATTACTTATCCAAGGACACCACAGGCACTGAGAGCTCAACCTTATTTAATTCCACCCAAGGATACCTTTTTAATTTTTATTATTCCCTGAAGTGAATTACCCCAATATTTATAATAGGGAAAGATTCAAAATCCCGGACGAGCCCCCAATATATGTGGTAAAATGGGATGTTATAAATATTTATAGGGGACTTAGTGTACTGACTGAGATCAGCTGTGAAGGTATCTGTATCTAATAAGTGTGGTGTATTACAGATGACCTTACTTGCTACCACATATTATACCTCAGTCAGAATTATTCTGGAATATTGTGATGACTACGTTAAATGTCTAGGGTTATGAAAATGATGAAGTGTAAGTCACAACAACAACAGACAGATAAACAATTTAATTTATTCTACAACACTTTACAACACTGTGACACTCACACACATATAACACTCTATAAGACTATCTTAAATGAGTCAAGTGTTTAAGTTTAAAAATATATGTATTAATTCTTGTCAATAATGGATATCCTGATTCAACTACACAGTGAACCAGGAATCACAATCAAATGTAATTACAAGTATTATTTACACAGTTTATATATATGAACTTTGTATTGACATAGTTTATTATTATTATTATTATTATTCTATGTGTGTAATTGGGGCAGTAGTAATATGAGGTAATACTGGTTTTGTTCAAGCTTGGTTGTTTTTTTTCATCATGACTTCAAGTGTTTGATTATCGGGGAAATAGTATTGGGAAACTTTCACAGTTCCTGTCATTTGAACCAATTACTTGTCCCTCTGTGGTTAACAAAATGTCAATTTTTGAGGGGGCTCATAATGTTGAGCTACTCTGGCCACAGAAGCTTATCTTTCGTGATGGCGGCAGGAAAAGACTCCTCTGCTCGATTGCTTCCTGTGTTCTGGAGACACCTCACTGGTCGCTATCTGGACCCAGGAGTATGCTGTCAGCCTCTGGATTCAGCAAAACCCAGACCAGGTGCTGCTTCAATAACTAGGACCACAGTCCCTGAAACAAGAAGGTTGTACCTCCTACTTCATAACTAATTTATAATCTATTTCCACACTGAACGCAATACAGAACAAACACTGAGTTCAGAGCGGTAGGCCAACTGCTATCTTCATCTGAAACAATTTACACCAGTATACTCCTCCTAAATGGTTACTACGCCTCTGCAATTCCAGCATTAGTTCCTTCTAGTCAATATGATAGGTGTCAGTGTACTATTTGGCAATTCCATGCAGTTTTCTTTTCTCCGACACCTTCTGTTCAGGTTGGAGCACTATATAGGCCTTGCCTCATGTTCGCTACTGAACCACACACATATACAGACATAAATTATCAATTTACATTCAATTTTCATTAAAAAGATATTGAATATATCAAGCTTACCACAATTCATGGAAATAATACACAGATACGTTGACTGGCGATGAATAATGGCACAAATTCCGATCTGCCTCTGTCCCAGACTTTTATTTAGAGAAATATGATCTGGCTCTCAACGCACTGTTTCTTAGTAAGTTTATTTTAACATGTGGCACTGACCTGACGCTCCTAATTGACTATATTGGCGGGTCTACCCAATCGGGCCATGTTTACACAGCTTTTCAAAAAAAGTACCCCTACTCACGTTTCCCTAACAACAAAAAATTAGTATTTATAGTCCGACTAATCGTGTTTAGCCTTACATTTATTTCTATCCAATCAAATAGGATTTTACATGGTGGCCCATTTCCCGTACAATGGTGGTTTCAAAACCTGCCACTGCGCAATTCTGATTTTGGTGTTGTCTGACAGCACCACCATTTTATTTTGGCTATAATTTGTTAATTCCTAGACTATTTGCGTAACGTTTAACATATTCTTTGTCAGCAAGTCCTAAGGAACCCAATTATATAAATTTAAGGGAGCTAGGTGGCTGCGTTCAAAATGTGCATTTTCTTCTACCTCCTGTTCACTTCGATACGATGTGGTGTCTGGGTACTGTCAGGATTTCAAACGTAAACCAGTATAATGTCATGTTTCCCAATAAGAATTTTTCAGGTTTTTAAACCTAACTCTCGTATGGGTAGTGTTTTTTATCACGGTCTATTTGAAAAAAAGTTAGTGCCTCTGGCCTTTCGCGCGGGGAGGGGTGGCATTAATTGTATTTCGCGAGACGCGTGTTAGCGTTGCATGCGTTCCTGCTTTCAGCCCTCCCTTCTCTCTATCCTAAGTTCATCTGTCTTTTCATCACGCCGTGTATAAAATGAAATTAATGGAAGTATTAATTTAGGTCATTACGCGGTGTGCCTAGCTCAAGGTTTTCTTAGAAATGCAGTACACGTTTTATTGTAGAAAGCGTGTAGTGATGCAGTAGGCTTTTACTATCAACGTGAAACGTTACAATTTGCAGACGAAGTAGAAAACAAGGGGGATTTTTGTACGCCATTGTGACAGCACTGTACTTTTACCATTTCTCTTTCCTTTTATTGAATTTATGTGTTAGGCTTTACATTTACCTTTTAATTTATATATTTGTATTTAGAATGTCTCACGACATCCACAAAGTCCGGTCTGATATATATGAAATCGGATTCTAACTCTGGCAGTCTGATGGTCTTCTTGGCACGAGTAAATTTTCACAGTGTCTTAAAACTGGATAAAGGTCAGATCATATTGCCTGTCCTCCCCCGCATTTGTTTGTTTCGAGGCTAAGCAAGGCTCCAATCGTTTCAAACATGCGTGTTTAGATGGGGTAATTTCAAAATTTTTTCCGCCTTAAATTCGGTGCGTGATGCGAAAGGTCACTTGTCCCATATATTGCAATAAAGCATCCGATTGGCTTCTCTGCAAATGCCTACAATTACATCTTACTTTCCTCAAGGTGCACAGGAAACAATTAAGACATTCCTGTGCGCTGACAAATAAGTTATCTTCCCGTAGTGGCTATCAAACTTTCAGCGTATTACCTTCTTGGCGAAGAACGCACCATAGCCTTATCAGCGATTAAACAAATGCGCTGGGCGATTTTAGTGTTAATCTGCAGTCTGATGTCGGCCACACCCGAGATTAACCAACATGGTTGTCGGTTAATATTGCTTCACCTGTCTACTGTCTCAGCAGGGATTGTCAAGTAAACAGACAAGACGAAATATTGCTGAAAGAAGCGAAAGAATGTTTGAAAATGCAAAATATCTGCCAAATAGCAAAGAAATAAAGAGATGCCGACCATTTAAAAGCATGTAACTGATTACAATAATTATAACGAAAGAGTAATGGAGAAATGCGGCAGTGGAACAGCAAATGATAATGGGGACAAATTAATAAGCTTCTGCAGTATTAACAACCTGGTCATTGGAGGAACACTTTTTCCACACAAGGAAGTGCACAAGTTAACATGGGAATCGCCAAACGGACGAGACAGAAACCAGACAGATCACATAATGATCAATGGCAGATGGAGACATGCACTACAAGACGTGAAAGTAAGAAGAGGCGCAGATGTGGGAAGTGATCATCACCTAGTAGTAGCAAGACTGAAAGTGAAACTCAGAGCTGCTGGACCAGTTGCAGTCAAACAGAAAAGATACAACATCACGAAAATCAAGGATCCCCTCACCAGAAAAGCTTTCGTGGTCGATGTAAAGAGAAGATATGAGATTATCAAAAGCCAGGAAAGAACAGAGACCGATGATGTTGACCAGAGATTCAACGCCATCTCAACAATATACAAGGAAAGCAGCGTCATGCTTGGGATTCCAGGAAAGAAAGAGCAGAGACTGGATAACACCAGATACGCTGAACACCATAGCGAAGAGAAAGGAAATGAAAAAGAAAACAGAAGCTAAGTCTCCCAGGTTAAAAGCAATATATAGTGAACAGTACAGTCAGCTGGACAAGGAAGTTAAACGTCAAACCCGTGCTAACAAAAGGACATTTCTGGATGACCTTGCAAGACAGGCAGAAGAGGCAGCACTGAGAAATTAACAAAGCACAGTATAAATAACTAAAATCGTCAGTGGAAAACGAGGTGCAAACAATATTACATTAGTAAGAGATAAGCACGAAAATCTCAGCACGACAGTAGAGGGACAGGAAACAAGATGGGCAGAGCATTTCAGAGAAACTCTGAATAAGGAACCACCAGAGACACAATTGAATGTTCCTGAGGCTAAAAATGATCTAGATGTTAATACAGACATCCCACGAAAAGATGAAATCATCACAGCAATCAAAGGGTTAAAGAATGGAAAAGCTCCTGGTCATGATAACTTAAATGCAGAGCTATTTAAGACAGACCCAGAGCTAGCAGCAGAACTATTAGAACCACTAATTGCACAAGTGTAGAAAACAGGGAAAACACCAACAGAGTGGAGAAAAGGAATAATTGTCAAATTGCCCAAGAAGGGAGATCTTGCAGACTGCAATAATTGGAGAGGAATAACTCTTCTCTCAGTTCCCAGCAAAATACTAGGCAGGATAATTATACAGATAATCTCAAAAGCAGTAGACCACAAACTGAGGAAAGATTAAACAGGATTTAGAAAGAACAGAAGATGTGTAGATCATATATTCACCATCAGGAACATAATAGAGCAGTGCTTAGAATGGCAAAGACAGCTGTACATTAATTTCGTTGATTTTGAAAAGGCTTTTGACAGTATACATAGGGACAGTTTATGGAAAATACTGAGGGCTTATGGAAATCCAAGCTGCAAAGTGTCAATCATAAAAAGCCTTTATGCCAACTTTACGTGTAGCATTGGGCAGAGCAACCTAACCTTTGAAGTGAAGACAGGAGTACGACAGGGATGCCCCTTATCAACCACGCTATTTTTAACAGTCATAGACTGGGTGATGCGCCAGACAACAGAGGGCAATCCAAGAGGAATAAGAGGGACTACATTTTCTACATTGGAAGATCTGGAATATGCAGATGACATTGCACTACTAGCACATTCACATCAACACATCCAGGAAAAAACGGATAGACTTAATAAGTATAGCCAGCAGGTGGGCTTGAACTTCAACCTAAAGAAGAGAGAGGTCATGTCGCTCAATGTGAGCAACCCTGAGCCTATATCAGTAAAGAATCAGCAACTGGAACAGACAGATGCCTTCACATACCTAGGATGCATAGTAACACCAGACGGCGGAGCAAGCAAAGACATCAACAACAGAATGAACAAAGCAAGAACAGCCTTTTTTAGTCTAAACAACATCTGGAAGTCCTCTCAGTACAGCACAAGCACAAAATTTAAGATTATATCAGAGCTGTGTGCTTTCTGTGCTTCTATATGGCGCGGAGAGCTGGAGAATTACAGAGAAGGAAATGTCGAAATTGTCCTCTTTACACACAACATGCCTAAGAAAAATTCTACGAATCTTTTGGCCGAATACCATCACAAACCAAGATCTGCTTACTCAGAGCAAGCAAGAGGACATGCACACCATCATAGCTGGCAGACGCTGGAGCTGGGTTGGCCATGTCCTCAGAAGAGACCCCGATGCCATCACAAGAACAGCTATGCTATGGACCCTTGAAGGAAAACGAAAGAGAGGCCGACCAAAAACAACTTGGCGGAGGACTGTGGAGGCTGAGACGCAAAGAATGAACCAGAGTTGGGGCACTGTACGAAGGATGGCCACCAACCGAGCAAAGTGGAATCAATTTGTTGTTGTCCTGCAAGACGCCACTAGGCGTAATGGCCACTGACTGCTTTGACGGTCGACGGATAAGGATCAAAGAAAGAACTTATTACAGCCTGTTGTGTAATGGCTAACAAGGAATGTTATATGCGGGGGGGGGGGGGGCAGTCAGCTTCTGGCTTGGTGAGTATGTCTTCAATCGTTGCTGATGCTTACGCGAATGCTAGGTTGAGTAGACGAAGGGTTAGCATCATACTTTTCACCTGAACATAGCCACACAGTATCGTTCTTAGCTCGTACAACATTGTTAATGATTAATCAATGAGTTGGTGAAGACTGATCCACATCCAAATTTATTCACAGTAGCTCCAACAATAATTCAGCATAAATAACATTAAGTAGATTGCATTCATTAAGGTCCCGTGTCAGTCCATCGTGGTAAACAATGTAAGAGGCATACAATTCATAAATCTCAATTCTGGCCGTAAGAGACTAGCGTTCAGGTTCGAGCAGGACGTGAACGAAGTATGGCGGCCGATGTAAATGAGCTGACAATCGAAAATGTTACCTCAAAATACAGTCACAATACTTCCCATGGAAGCTGTAGCACTTGACGGCCCATAAACACATCTTATTCAATCGTGGCGACAAAATCTTATTAAAAGCCACTGAGAAAATATATCAAATAACACATCCACCACGGGAACACAACCATGGCACGTCTCGTCAGGGCTGTTTACATTTTATCAATAGCACGGGAAACTGACCGCTCGGCTGCGCATGAGCAGACGATACATACGTCACGTTATATATTTATAGCTAATGCAGACAGCTGTATTTCAGCAAAGGATTGACATACGCCTGTGCGCAAAAGCCGTACACAACAACCACCCCGTCCTCTCGGGGAAAAAAAACAAATGTTTTTTTTTTCAAACATTCCCCGAATGAAAGAACGGCCAAAATTAAGTACATCATAATAAAAAATAGTCAACAGTAGAACAATAAATTCTCAAAGTCCAGTCGAAGTCACATCTACTGGAAATATTAATAAAAGAGCATGAAAAAGACTGTCATCAGTCAATACATTATCATAAGAATATGAGAGACAGAAACAAAGAAATGTAAACTAATAATGCAATAAAGAAAAGATCATCTTGTAATGTATATGTTAAAGTAATGATATCACTATAGCATAAGAGAATTGTTACATAAAGAGAATCAAACTAATAAACATGCGAAATATAAGTAGGGTTATGTCTTTTAGGGAACATTAAGAAGGAAAAAAAAAGAAAAAGTTACAAGAATTTATACACCATGCAGTTTCCATACTGATCTATTAGTAAAAATGGTACTGCATTGTTTCCAATTGGCAACAATATGTCTTTCACAAGTGCTTATAGCACTGAAGTAGAGTTATCCATTTGACACGAAAATAGATTGTTACTAAGCAACAAAATGTTCAGGTCCTCATAGTATAAAGGTATCGAAAGTCAATCATCCAATGTATATGAGTGGATCACGTAAATACATTTGAAAGTCACGCAGCAGTACTGAATGTTAACCACGCGCTTATGTTTGGATCACATAATAATGTTAATTAGTATCGTTAAAGTCTTGTTGAGGGCAGCGGGAGAGTAAATCAGCTAGCACATTTTCAGTGCCCGGAATAGCTTGGACATAAAATGCGAACGATTGCATCAAAATAGAATAGCGCGCAACCCTAGGATTCTTGTGGTTCGATTTCATGAGGAATGACAGAGAGCGCTGGTCCGATTGTATAATAAATCTTGATCCAAGAAGGTACCTCTCCAGTTTCAAAACAGCCCATACGATGGCGAGTAATTCGCGCTCGATTGCTGGATATCTTCTTTCTGCGTCCGTCAGCTTCCGTGATATGTACAAGTTAGGGTGAAGTGTACCGTCGAAATTCTGCATCAGCATCAATACGGCACCAACACCTTTGGAAGACGCATCTGTGCGAAGATAGAATGTCAAGTTTTTATTTGGTAGCCTCAATATTGGAGGGGTTGAAAATAAATTTTTAATATGAGCTAAGGCTGCTTGGCACTCTTGAGACCAGTGCACATGATTGGGAGAGCCCTTTCTTAATAAAGCAGACAGATCAGCAGTGAGATTGGATAGATTCGAAATGAATCGACTGTAAAATTGAATAAGGCCGAGAATACTGCGCACTTGTTTCTTAGTTGTGGGCACAGATATGTTCAAAATTTTGGACACATTAGATATTTCAGTTTTAAGCAAACCATGACCAACTCTATGACCAAGGAATGATATTTCTCCAAAACCGACAAAAATTTTAGAAGGTTTGGCAGTTAGATGGTGTGAACTTAAAGTGTCCAGCAGTGAAGTGAGACCTAAGAAATGATTTTCCCAAGAAGTAGTAAAGAGACATGTGTCATCTATATATGTAATAATATCAGACCTGTTAGAAAAAATCTTACGCATCATCCTGACAAATGTGGCAGGAGCATTCATCAGTCCAAAGGACATAAAATTCCATTGAAATAACCCCTTAGGTGTTGTAAAAGCAGTAAGGGGCTTAGCAGTTTCCTATAAAGGAACCTGCCAGTATCCTTTTGTGAGATCAAACTTAGTAAAAAAAACAGCTGTAGCAAGTCTAGGCAAAAAGTCTTCTAATAAGAGTAAAGGTTCAGCATCAAAGACAGTTATATTATTGAGTTTGCGATAGTCAATACATAGTCTTATATTGTCATCTTTCTTTCTAACAATGACCATCGGGAAAGCAAATGCAGAATTTGATGGTTCGATAATACCCAAACGAAGCATGTCGTCAAGTTCTTTATTAACCTTATCCTGAAAATGGATAGGAATGGGGTATGGTCGAACTCGAATAGGTCGATCATCCGTGAGAAGGATATCATGAGTGATAACCGATGTATGACCAGGGATGTCTGTCAGAACATCTGGGAAAGATTGAAGAAGATCAGACACCTGCTGACGTTGGTCGGATGATAAATCCGTACAGATAGAAACATCCTTCCACGTCTCAGTAGCAGTTAAAGGCATGACAGGAAGATCCATAGGTAAGTCAGGAAAAGCAGATTCTTCCTCCTGAATCACAGACAGGGAAGAAAAATGAGTAGTATGCCTTGTGGGCTCATTTACTGCATGAAAGACAGCCTGAAGATATTCAGGTCGAGTATGGAATTCTTTGAGCATGTTTATATGGAAAGTTTTGTTTTTTCCCTTAACGTCAAGTACATAGTCAACATCAGAAATGCGTGAAATAACTCTGTAAGGACCACTCCAAGCAATGAGTAGTCTGTTGTCCTTTCTAGGAAGAAGCACAAAGGCTTCATCCCCAGGCACCAGGTGTCTTAGTCGTCTGTTACGATTCTGAAACTGACGAGCTTTTTCTTTAGCAGTTTCAGAAGATGCTGTTGCCAACTGACAAGCATCAATTATCTTACGTCGGAGGTTTACGACATACTCGTAAGATGACTTGGTGTCTTGAGTCATTTCTGAGTCAGTGAGCAAATCTTTAATAAGAGACATAGGACCTCTAGGTTGAGCTCCGAAGACAAGCTCGAATGGCGAGAAACCGGTCTGTTCATTTGGTACCTCACGGTACGCAAACAGCACGGCGGGTAAAACCCTGTCCCAGTCTTGTGGATAGCTGACTGTAACTTTGCCTAATAATTGTTTAAGCGTCCTATTTAGCCGTTCTACCATACCATTGCTCATTGGATGGTACACGGAGCTAAGCGATCTGTCAATGTTTAGTTGTTGCATAACACCAGTCATGGCCTCGGAGACAAACTGAGTACCTCTGTCTGATAGAAGTTTTCTAGGGAAACCTAGCCTGGAAAAGATTAAGAAAAGAGCATCAGCCACGTCTGAGGTGGTGATATTCTTCAGAGGTATAGCCTCTGGCCAGCGCGTGCACATGTCAATACATGTGAGGACATACCTGTGTCCTCTAGCTGACATAACAGGAAGTGGGCCAATAATGTCTATGGCCATCTTCTCAAAGGGACGTACAGGTATATCTGAAGCCTGTATCGGTGCCATGTGATAGGCTCCCTTTGCTTTGACCTCCTGGCAAGTAACACAGGAGCGACAATACGTAGCAACATCCCTAGATACACCAGGCCAAAAGAAGGAAGAGAGCACTCTGGACCTTGTCCTAGAGTAGCCCATGTGGCCAGCACAATGAGAATCATGGGCGTGTTGCAGGATATAAGTTCTAAACTGTTTAGGAAACATGACCTGTTGTTTAAGAGCAGAAGAATCTTTAAACATTCTGATCAGGATACCATTCTTAAGGATGTACCATTGACGAGGGGCATTATTTACAAGCATCTCCTCACCACTTACCAAACGAAAAAATTTCTGCAATGAATCATCATCTCTTTGCAGCGTTGTAAAAGATTCTTTGTTAATAGTAGCATGAAAATCATAACCCTGATTTTCAGGCACAATGTTATCAATCGCTTGGGCTTGTGTTTGAGCCCTTGTTGTTACTGCATTCGCAGTTAAAATGTTTTGCCGTTCCCACTCAATAATTTCACCAGGTGTGCAGTCTTTGCCACCGTGGATACGGCCAACAATAAGGTCAGTGATTGGGTTTTTTAAAAGACACTTTAATTCTCCCTGTGAAAAATGGAGTCGCTATGTGAACGATAGCTGTGGGATAGAACTCTACCGTACCCCCAAATGTGACACATTTAACAAAATCTCCTGTAGAGCATGATGGGTGCACTAGAGATTGGCGAACTCCCACCGTTGTGCAACCAGTATCTCTAAGCACAGATACCTGCGTATCGTTTAGTAGGCCTTTATGAAAATGTAAGGTGCCTGTGCCATCATGAGCAGCAAGTGCTGTCATTGTAGGAAGTGGATGACCGCATCTTAATGTAGATACCACATTAGGCTGAAATAAAGTTCGGCAATCAGGACACTGCGAAGCAGCATCAAAGTCAAAAAAGAACAAGCAGCAGCCTGATTTACCGAAGGATTACTTTGAGTAGCACTAGATGTATCAGCAGATTGTGCTGAGTTAGCATGATAGTTTGTACGTTCAACGCTCCGAGAGCGGAAGGGATGGTTATCATTCTGATTATTATAAGAATAATTCCGGTTTCTATTGTCCTGTGAATAGTTAGACCTTCTAGGAGTTGCATATTGGTTACTGTATCTATTACCATTCCAATTTCCTCTACTCCTGAAAAAATTATCATTTCGTTTCCATCCTCTCTGTGGTTGGAATTGGTTCTGTTCTGGTCCCCGAAATTGTCTAAAATTTCCTCTAGACGGGGGAGATTGATTATCGTAAGAGTTACCACCTTGAAAGTACCCATAGTTATTACCTCTACCACGACCAAAATTCCTGTCGAGACTCTGAGACCTTGGTCTTATGTTTTTGTTGTTCCAAGATGACGCTAATGCCACAGGTAGAGCCTCTTTGATGTGAGAGTTACTCACACATGTGCCTGGGTGAGCGGTAATAAACTGTCTTCCCAATTCCTCCACCACTGTCAAATCCGTAGGTTTCCGTTCATGAAGGTATGATAGGAACTGCTGGTTAACAGAAGACAACACTTTGTCTCTGAGCATTAAGTCCATTAGTGCCTCATATGTTTGTGGAATTTTCGCTAATTCAACCCATCTGTTGAATGTTAATTTAATGGCAGCAATAAATTCCGAGAAGTCCTTCCCTGTTTCTGGCAACATGGTCTTAAAACGCATGCGATAGCCATTTTCATCCAATTGGTAAAGTTTAAGCAATAAAGCTCTGGCAGCTTCATAGTTATTCCTACTGGGACCGTCCATGGTACAAACCGAAGTTAGTGCATCCCCTGTGAGGAATTCCATCAATCTACTACACCATTCAGATTTATCAATTTCATGTGCCTCACACACAGTCTGAAAGCGATTAAGGAAGCAAGAAATATCGTCTACGTTGGGTTTGAAAGTAGGCAAACGAAATCTACCAGATCCTGAAACATGTTTGTTTGAGGAACTTTGACTCTCAGAATTGTTTTGTTTAATATTTAGCAACTTGAGTTTTTCAAGTTCTAAGGATAACATCTTTTCATCATGTAATCTTTTTTTTTCTTCTGCTTCCATCGCAAGTATTTTAAGTTTTTCTTGGCTGGCTAAATCTTCAGCTCTTCTCTTCTCAGCTAATTCTTCATTTCTTTTTTCTCTGGCCAATTCTTCATTTCTATTTTCTCTGGCCAATTCTTCAGCCCTATGTTTCTGATATTCAGTCATAGCAAATTCTTTTAGGGCTTCTCCTTCCATGGCAAAGGCTTTGCCTTGTTTAACAAAATAGTCCAAGGTAGCAATTTTGTATCAATGTTCATCAAGTATTAAGTAATTGCCAGATTTGTATAATCAATAATACTAATGGCAATTAACAATGCAATCAATGAATGGTAAGAAGAAAAAAACATAATGAAAAAGACAACAAATATAAATATAGATAAGAGAAAAAAAATATTTTGGAGCAAGATAAAGCACTAAGCGACAAAAGACATCATCAGTAAGCAAGAAAAGAGAATATAAATGTCAAACTAAAGAGGAAAAATACAGCAAATTTTGAACACGCTTACTGCTAAGTCAGAACAACACAGGACCAGAGACACGGTGTATAAACATAAAATTTGTATGTAACTGAGAGACAGCAAGGAGAGACCAACAGATACGAACAAAATTAGTGCAACTAAAGCAGAAATACTATACAACGACAACGCACAAAACACAAGACGGCACGCCTATACAGACAGTGGTCGAAGAAAACCAGACAGAGGACCTAAGTCGCACGGCGAATATCAGCCGGATATTCCACTGTTGGAAATCTACAAGCAAACCTAACGAAACATCCGGTGTGAGCCCATTGAATCAATGAGATGAACCTCTTGCCCCGAATCACCTCCCAACCAAACCCACAGGGACAAACAAGCTAAAAGAAAGGTACAGATATAACATTCAAGAAATAAGAACGAGCTCAGACCAATTTAGCACAGTTCACAAAAAGTGCACATAAAGCCACTTAGCTTGGGGCCAAGGATGGTGAATCTGTCGCACAGCATCTCCTGGACAGGTTGTCAACGTAGCAAGGGCACATCACAGGTCGAGCAGCAATAATGTAGTTATTAGATATCCAAATAGAGCAGGAAGCACGACATCATTGCAGTTTTTCTTACAGAAAGTTCAACTTGATAATGTTGGGCTTTGAAAACTTCCCAAAACAGGTGTGTAGCAGCCTGATCTATAACACGTAAATCAGAACTTGATTTAAACGAGGAGCATTCCCTGGGACTCTGCTGTAACGTCTTTCTTCAAAAACACAATGATTTGAACAGTTGTACAATGAGCATAAAAATTTCGTCACAATCATGTATTTCCACCCGCATCAATTTCATGCCATGCGCAGAGGAAAGTATGCAAAACAGTTCCAGAAATAGTTCATAATGCATAAACAATAGACAACATGGTGTGGTTTCACTTTGTCCGATGTTGTCGAACAGTCCAAAAAAAAAAAAATCGTCCCCATATCGGCCACCAGAAATCTGTTGTGTAATGGCTATCAAGGAATGTTATATGCGGGGGGGGGGGGAGTCAGGTTCTGGCTTGGTGAGTATGTCTTCAATCGTTGCTGATGCTTACGCGAATGCTAGGTTGAGTAGACGAAGGGTTAGCATCATACTTTTCACCTGAACACAGCCACACAGTATCGTTCTTAGCTCATACAACATTGTTAATGATTAATCAATGAGTTGGTGAAGACTGGTCCACATCCAAATTTATTCACAGTAGCTCCAACAATAATTCAGCATAAATAACATTAAGTAGATTGCATTCATTAAGGTCCCGTGTCAGTCCATCGTGGTAAACAATGTAAGAGGCATACAATTCATAAATCTCAATTCTGGCCGTAAGAGACTAGCGTTCAGGTTCGAGCAGGACGTGCACGAAGTATGGCGGCCGATGTAAATGAGCTGACAATCGAAAATGTTACCTCAAAATACAGTCACAATACTTCCCATGGAAGCTGTAGCACTTGACGGCCCATAAACACATCTTATTCAATCGTGGCGACCAAATCTTATTAAAAGCCACTGAGAAAATATATCGAATAACACATCCACCACGGGAACACAACCATGGCACGTCTCGTCAGGGCTGTTTACATTTTATCAATAGCACGGGAAACTGACCGCTCGGCTGCGCATGGGCAGACGATACATACGTCACGTTATATATTTATAGCTAATGCAGACAGCTGTATTTAAGCAAAGGATTGACATACGCCTGTGCGCAAAAGCCGTACACAACACAGCCGTAGTGAAGCAGAGATCAACACAAATAATGTCACAATCTCCTTTTTCATTTCTTTCCACAAGCCAATAATAAAATTAATAAATAAAAACTAGGAATAATTTCTATTTTAGCATTGAAAAAAACAAAAAACTGAAAATTGAAACGTCCGTGTAATATATCCACAGAACCTTGTTATTTTCCACTATTAAAATATAAAAAGAGGTTCAGATTTTTAAAATTCTGGTGGATATTGGCCCCACTATTCCCTAGGAAAGAGCCGCCACTGCATATATATATATATATATATATATATATATATATATATATATATATATATATATATATATATATATATATATATAGTGTGTGTGTGTGTGTGTGTGTGTGTGTGTGTGTGTGTGCATGTATATATGATGTAACAGGTGTTCAACCAAATGAAAGCTGACGTATATCGCAGTGGTGAGTGGGGGCAAGCGTTTCGTCTGCATAACGAACCCTCTGTGGATGGGAAGGAGCTATGATGCTGATTAGCTTCTGACCGGGTTGGTAGGAAAGTCCACAGACACCCCAGCTTTACAGTGCCAAAGGGCTTTGTCCCATGGCCGCTGGTTATGTCATCATCATCATCATCATCATCGCAGTGGTGAATGTGTTCTTTATGCAGTGATTGTTGCGCATGTCACATGTTTTATTGACATCATGGCCGCTGTTAATATTATTCTACGTAGCTCAACGTGGTTCTATGCGCATTGTCTTTTTGTGGTTTCTCTATCATTTATTTATTGTATTTGATTTCTCGTCTGGACTATGTCATCCCCGATTGTGCAACAATAATTTTTAAATCGATTCCTCTAAAAAAGAAATGAAAAAAAAATATTAGATTACGATTTTTCTTTAGCCCTGACCCGTCAACCGGATGCAGCTCAACATCCGGTATTTCATCACCTCAAGCAGGCGAAGACATACTTCCGCTCTTTTCTTTTTCATTTACCCATACCTAGATTTTTAACTTGGCAATGGAAGACCGGATTTTCTCGAGAATTGTAAGGACATATAATGTGACAGCTCTGCCGGCATCTTTGAGTTAAATTTGATCCCTTTTCGTACATGTCGAAATGTCTTTATCCCCACCTGCCAGTAAGAGAGACGAAATCCTTGTTCCATAAGCTTTTACCGTCTGTATAAGAGCGTTCTTGTGGCTGAGTGATTAGAGCACTGTCTTCTCAAGGCACAGGTGACCGGTTTCAAACATGGTGGCGTCACGCTCCAGTCTACACTGTAAATGGGTATCTGACTATTTTTGAGTTAGGGAGGGAAAAGACAGCAAGGAAGAGGTACTGGTCACTCCGCCTCACGAAGTTGGACCTGGTATACTGAAGTCTCTAACAGTTCACTCCCCTACGTCAGTATCAGCTAAGCGACTACCTTTACCTTTTTTTTTTTAATTTGACTAAGACACGTCTGGTTTTAGCGCGGTTTTTTTTTTTTTAGGAGAGAAAGAAATAATAGAACTTCTACTCTGTCGGGCAAGATGCAAGAGGCGAATAACATGAGTTGGTGGGTGGGGCTAGCAACCGTCTCATGTAAAACAAATTGCTACAGAGGTTACTGGCACAGGAGCACAACTATGTTTGGTGCAGGTTTCCTGTGATGGAGGAGAGCAGCTGTAGTGGTGGTTCCATGCCCCACATGGAGCAAGAAGAGAAATGATGATATGCAAAATATCATAGACAAATACAAATACCTTTTCCCTTATAGTAACTAGGGCAAACACTACAGACGTTTCTGCCACAACCACCTTCATCAGGTAACACAGACTAAATAAAACACATCATCATTATTGTGGTGGATTTAGATGTTATGACTTGTTGTTGTTATGTATTTCTATTGTACTGAATGAGGTCAATTATTAGGGTGAGTTTTCAGAGTGCCTTTCTGCTACCACCTTATGATCTCATTCAGACTTATTCTTGACTAGTATGTCTGATAGCTACGTATAATGTCTAGGGTAATGTAAGGAGTGTTGTAATAATATGACAACAAATACAACTAAGAACTCTATGAAAAGTATTTAACAACACCCAGAGTTAAGTTTAAATGTGAATTAATTTTTTACAATTTATTGTTCCAGTATCACAATTTTGTGTATACTGGAATTGAAATTCAAAATGATCAATCAAAATATTTACATCAAAATGATTCAATTTATAACTGTATATATTATTGTTCACAAATTTAATTACATGTGTCAATCTGGGACAATGTCACTGTACTATAGCTCCTATGAATGGGTACTGTTAGGAAGAACGTCTAAGTTCATCACAATCTGAATATTTATTAAACACTTGGGAAATGAGACCAATTTTTGGGTTGATATATCAAATGCCTGCAGACACTGGCTTAACTTTGTGGCTTCTGATGTGCAGGATGAAGTATAGTCACCCCACTAGCTTCCAATAACAAGTCAGGCTTCCGATCTTGAAATAACAAGGAGGCACACAGTTGATACTGCCTCACTTCTTTAGATGCAGAATTATACAGATCTCAGCTGACCTGGGCTCACTTCTAGTCGTGGATGAAACCCTAGAACAATATAAATGCGGCCTACATCACCCTCTGATATACTCTCTCTTTCCCTAACTAAACATTTTAATTCATTCAGATTCAGCATGGTAACTACACAATTAGTTAACGTTCTTAATTGGTTTGTTACCCCATTCATGGTCAAATAAACTTCAAACTACATTTTGACACTTTCCTTGACAAAGGAAACATTTTAAGTTAATAATATCAAGTCATGTACAAAGACGGTGACTTGCTGAAGAAGACGGCCAGTGGTTTGTCTGGTCTTATGTCACAATACTGTTCAACAATTTCCCCATTACTATTTAATTTTATTTTCTCCCAAAGTGTCAGAAAACCTGTCGGGCTTTTCTACAACCTATTACTATATTTCTTAACAACTCTGTGAAACAACACAAAGTTTGATGTTGGCTTCACTCTAGATAATCTTTTCCCCACATAATTTTCATACAAATTCAATAATATATAAATAATAATAATGATAATATAAAGGTTTTCTTTCTTACCGCATCAGAGAAATATTAAACACTAATAGTTTGAATTGAGATAATATGGTCAACTCCAGATATCTTGCTGGTGCAGAACAGCTAAGCCAAGACAGTACTTTTATCTTGCTTTTAAACAACTTTAGTGTCGAAAATCTCTATTACAAGTGGCCCCGAATACTACTATCCATTAGTTTTATTCTTCCCTTAGTATATTAGGCTACAGCCAATCAGGTACCGTTTGGCTTTGAGCGTCCTTATATTCAAACTGGAACTAAATTTTCAAATCTAGGACTAACTTCCCCCTTATCCCCACCACAGGGCAAACTGAGAAAGATTCAAGTCTGTTCGTCCATCTGTCTTCGTCAATATCTCGGTTAGTTCCTAACAGTTTATAATTATGACCAATAATTAGTGATCCTGTTGTTACCGGTCACACAGTGATTAAATTTTTATTTTTGTATTCATTATATTCAATATTATCGTTTTTATTCTTCATTTCCTCAACTAACATATTTTTCTATCTTGCCAATTCAAATTTGTAAACACTAACTCGTAGTACCACCAACTATGCTCCTTCCCTTCCCCGTTCCATACTGTATTTTTTCAAAATATTCCACGTTAATCGTAATTTTTTTTCTTTTCTTTAAACTGCCGTTCTCATTCATTACGAGACAACGCTTGTAGTAATACGTCACAAAAGCAACAAAGTGCTGTCTGTACGCTACATTAGCCCTACTTTTACGCTAGAGATACGTGTGAGTACAGGTTTTGGGCTGTCTCGCATCCGATCATTGTGGTAATATACATTCGCATCTGCGTTACAGAAAAAGGGGTTTTTCTATCGTATTTTTGAAACAAGCTACGATATCGGCTTGCACTATCGTCTGCTCGGCTCGTGACGACCAAGCAGAACCAAACGTGTGTCGAAGTGTAGCATTTTCTCTCTCCCTCTTATGCTTCCTTTTATTCTTTCACCGTTTCTGTCTTACTATCTTCTCGGAATAACTAGGCTTTGGTTTTGTGTCAAAATATGTTACGTTAGCGTCCCAAGGTCGAGGCATAAAATCTTAGCACTGACTTGCGGCGTAGGAGATAACGTTCTCCATAACTTCGCTATTTTATTCCTATGTTATTTTTACACTTATAAACACTATTTATATATATTTCTTACTGCCCCGAAGGAAGTAATGGAAAGATGGAAAGAATATTTCTCAGAACTTTTAGATGGTGAGCATGGTGAAGCATCAGAAATGATAACCACTAGCACAGAAGAGAAAACCAATGATGGTGAAGATGACATAAAGATGGAAGAACTGAAGGCAGCACTGGAGAAAATCAAGATGGGCAAAGCAGCAGGGCATGATGGTATAACACCAGAAATGGTTAAGTACATGGGAGCATCAGGCGACCTATTACTCTTAAGGGTCCTACAGGCAGCGTGGTGCAACAAGACCATACCAAAGGATTGGGAGATTGCCATCATAACACCAATTTTCAAAAAGGGTGACAATCGACAGTGTGGAAACCATAGAGGCATATCCCTTCTCAGTGTCCCTGGTAAAATCTACTCTAGAATCCTAGAGCAGAGACTCCGACGCCTAGCTGAGCCACAATTGGATGAGGTCCAGTGCGGATTCCGAGCAAACCGAAGTACTCAAGACCTAATCTTCACACTCAGACAGCTGAGTGAAAAGGCCCTTGAGTATAAGAGTGAGATCCATCTTTGTTTCATAGATCTGGAAAAGGCGTTTGACAGGGTCCCCTGGAGCAAACTTTGGGACTGTTTGGCAAGGAAGAACATTCCAGCACCTCTAATTCATGCTATACAGAGCTTCTACAAGTCTTGCAGAAATTATGTGAGGACAGCAAACCATAAGTCAGAAGAGTTCAGGACCACCACTGGTGTAAGACTATGTGATATCCTGTCACCTTACCTTTTCATACTCCTCATGGATGATGTCATCATGGCATGTAAGGAGAGAACAAGAAAGTATTCAGTGGGGTACTGGAAGATGAGACAGGTCTGTATTTCGGAGCTGGCATTTGCTGATGATGTTGCCCTGATTGCTAAATCAGAGGCACATCTCCAATCCAACCTGCAAGTCTGGAAGGAAGAGCTGGAGAAGAGAGGGATGGTCATGAGCAGCTCTAAAACAAAATCCATGGTGATATCACGAGAAGAAAGAAGACATCAGATTAAGCTGGGAGAACAGGTCCTGGAGCAGGTCGACCACTTTAAATACCTCGGAGCTATTATAGACCGAAAGGGAGGCATCAAAGAAGAGTTGGCCACTCGAAAAGCAGCAGCTGGGAGACTTTTTCAGGCCATAAATCGAGGATTCCTCAGCAAGAGAGAGGTTGGTAAGAAAACGAAGATGGCTGTATACCGCTCCACCTATGTCCCAGTCTTGACATATGGATGCGAGTCATGGGCAATGACTACAACCCACAAAAGCCAGATCCAAACCTCAGAAATGAGATATCTGAGGAAGGTGGTTGAAGTAACAAGAAGAGACATGGTACGCAACCAGACGATACGTGAAGGCCTTAAATCCCACCCCCTGCAGACCCAAGTAGAACAGTCCCAACTAAGATGGTTTGGCCATGTCTGCAGAATGGGAGAAGATCGGCTACCACGACAAGCATGGGAAACAAAGAGCCAAGGATCCAGACCCCAGGACGACCCAGAGTCCGCTGGGAGGACAACATTAGACAATCTTTGAAGGACCGAGGACTAGAATGGAACCAGGCCAGGAGAAAGACAGCCGATAGGATAGTCTGGCGCTCTCTCTTCCAAACCTCTACACCTCAGGTAGAAGGGGAACGACTAAGTAAGTAAGTAAGTTATTTTTACACTTATAAACACTATTTATATATATTTCGAGCGGTGAAATCTCGGACATCATCACACATCTCCCCACTTGAGAACATGCTTCTGAAGCAAGTTCAATATCCGAGATTCACATAGATCGAATTAACTCATGTGTTCTTATGACTACCCTGAGTTTCTTCCAAAGAATGCCTACTCAAAAAATCCGCTCCCACATCTGCGAACCGGGTATATATTCGATGGTAAATAAA
>JAMPIV010008950.1:0-102496 GCA_024509875.1 Oreohelix idahoensis | reverse complement strand
CAAGATGCAATATCTCGGCAGTCTGGCAATAATCTGCGCCTTCTCATTACCGCGCGGACTATAATACTGCACACAGCCAGTTAACATAAATTAAGGACTAAAAGGTCCTCACAGACTCAACTCTGCGCTATAATACTGCACACAGCAGTTAACATAAATTATGGCCTAAAGTCCTCACGACTCAACTCTGCGCTATAATACTGCACACAGCAGTTTACATAATATCATAGCCTATAATGTCCTCACGACTCACAAGACTGCACTCCTGGCAGTTGATAATAATTAATAGCGCTATAATGACTGCACACAGCAGTTAACATAAATTATGGCCTAAATTCCTCACGACTCAACTCTGCGCTATAATACTGCACACAGCAGTTAACATAAATTATGGCCTAAAGTCCTCACGACTCAACTCTGCGCTATAATACTGCACACAGCAGTTAACATAAGTCGACATATCAAGCACTGTACAGGCATACACTTCGAAAAACACAGGGCTGCCTTAATACTTAATGCCCCAGGACTCTACTCCTACACGGGATCACACACTAGTCCCGCCAAAAAACCCAACACGAGAATCGGCTGTTTAGAACACCGCTCTCAATAATACATGCAGCTTAGCTGCGAGCTATTCACATGGCTCAAAACAGTACAGAATAAAAACATCTCAACATTTGAGATTAAACAGCGTTCACACGCTTTTCTGTACTCTGTCATTCAAAAATAGAAGTTAAACAAGCCTCCGCTTAATCGAGCGTACAAGTACCGTAACTCACAATCTACCATGCCCAAAAACATATTCAGAATTACTGCCCTTTCCATAGGATCAACTCGCTACAGTTTCCCACACACCCGGGGGAAAAAAAATGATTCTATCATATGTTTGAAAATTAACTCCAAAAACGAAAAAATTTAAAAGATAATGAAGTTCTAGCATATGTTTTACAAAATTCATCTTATGATAAGTCAAAAATAGTATATCTACAAAATATAAGCAGTAAATGTAAAGTAAATAACAATCATCCAACGTAATCAAGTAAAAATACTAAAATTAATCTATTAGAAGACCAAGCTAAGTATCTCAAAATTAATCTATTACAGAACTAAGTTAAGCATATACAATAATACTCAAACAAGCAAAAAATAATAGTAATAGAAATGACAATATCAAGCAAACGAAGTATAATTCGAAAAGAAGTAAAATATGACATCATCATATGAAAACAACAAATAATATCACATTGTCAAATCATGTAAAGCAAATACAACTATCACTGATCTAAAGTTACATCATTACTTGAACAATACAAAGAATGAAAGTCTAAGTAGCGTAACAGAAAAAAGTATACACGAAGCATAAAGTGAGACAAAGATGAAACACGGAAGTATAAACAACATATCAGATCATGCTGAAAAGACAACAGAAAAGATGTAAAAGGATGACGAATAGTCAACAAAGGCAGATGAAAAGTAAAGATGCACATGTAGAAAAAGTTGTAACAATACCTTACAATAACTATTTAAATCACACATCATATAATATAAATTAATACAATTACGATCAAAAATTATAACACAAAATGCCAAAGTATATCTATACTAACAACACAAAGAAAAAACTTATGACAAAAAGAATAGTAAGTAATTTAACCAAATTATAAAACTTATGCATAACTAATAATAAATTATACAAGATATCACACAAACAAAAATAAAACACTATCAAAAGGTTTGCACTGACTCAAAGTCACGCGCTCAATACAGAAAAATACATCAAACATTAAAACACAATTTCAAGGAACTAATGACACTACACATTACTAACCATAATATACAGACTAGCATTGACGCAGAAAAAACATTACGACGTTCGAAAAAATACATTTTCCAAAAATAAATTACAAAAAAGTTTCGTAGCACTAAGTTGCATAAAAAATTATTTCATTTACAACCAATTCAAAGCTATAATAAATAAATTAACAATGAAATCGACTTTAAGAAAATGAAGGACATATAAACAATCTATCTCTGAACAGACACACATTAACAAATGTAATTTTTTTTTTCTTCAAAAATATACATCACATAAAACATATGAGAAAAAATTCAAGTGCTCATGAATTATCTAAAAGTAATTATTGCACCATTACAACTAATGAGTTTTGTGCATAGGGCTGGCAAACTCAACATGTACAAAAAGTTATCTTAACAAAACTGCTAGAAAAACAAAAACAAAACAAACAACTGCAAGTTCAACAATGGAATATAACTAACAATAGAAACAAAAAATCATGGCAATCAAATGATGCATTAAATATTTCAACGAAATTACATGTTATTGCAAAACAAGAACATATCATTTATTATACTAACAAATACAAAAGAAAATATTTACTGTTTTAATAAAAAAAATCAAATCAGATGCAAATCTCTAGCTTCCCTGTCAACATGTCCTGACCCTGAGCAAGCAAAACATCCGATGTTTAATGAGACGCTGAAAAAAAGTTACGCTTGATCGTACACACGGACCCAAAGTTGACCTATTTTTCACACCGTTGATATGTTACAGGAGCCTTGACTATTATCGTAAAGTCGCTTCTGTCAAAATATATGAATGAAAATTTCCATTTTAATGAATGGTGAAATCTAATGAGAAAAAAAGTAGAAGTCAAAATGACAATTACCCAGTACTTTGGTCCGTGTAAAGTAATGGTCTTTTCACAATGCCTTCAGCTCTTCTCCTCTTAACATGTAGACATCACAGAAGACTAGGGGACAACTTGACCGGAACCCTATGTCAACACTGCCGTAGGCTGAAACAAAATGTTTCATTCACAACACCGAGACACTTTCTCGTGATGAACAACATTATCAGATATAGTATTTAAAACACCACTGTTATTGTTACCTTGTTTATCTCTATTACAACTGACTCTGGGCTCATGTTGAGCAAACTTAGCATACTTGCGCTTATTATTTGTTACCCGATGAAAATATTTATTACTACAGTTGCTTTGTTTACAAACAATGACTCTGGTCTTTTGCTGAGCCAAGTTACTCTGGTGATGTAGAGAAACATGTGAAGAGCTATTATCTCTCTTTATATTATTGTCAATTCCTCTATTATGACAAATGTTATGTTTATAACCCAAGTTAGCATTGTTGTTATTAACATATCTTCTTTGACAAAAATGTCCACTAGACAGCACTTGCTTTCCAGTAGCAAAATCATTAATAGATTGATAGTTTTTCTTACAGTTATTTCTACTATAACTTACAGAATTCTTCGGATCAAAATGTTGAAATCCGCTAAACTGTTTACAATTCCTTGGAGAATCAAAATTACCACTTGATAAACTCCCTTGGTACTGTCTAATCTTGTGATTATATCTCTTACTATCACTGTTCTTCTTTTCACCTATGGGAATATGTTTACCAATCCCGTCAAACTGGCTGTGCTGAGTTTGACAAGTAACTGGACCTTTAGAATGTTTATTTTCCTGCCCATATTGGGTTTCATTCCTGGAAAAAATAGTACTATGTTTATTCCCTGTTACAAGTTTATCAGAATCTGCAACAGTAAACACATGATTGATTTTAGGAGCCTTAACTTGCAATTTCTTACATTTCTCTTCGTAATTAATAGAACTGGGTGAAACACAAGAATCTGTATTAGCCTGACGCAAAGAATTATCAATAGAGTCACTAGTACCACTAGCACTGGGGAAGTTGTATTTCCCACGAAAAGATCGATGTTTACCATGTATGGCCTCTCTATGAGCAAAAAGTGTATGGGGCTGACTTTTCGCAACTTTTTGTCTATCACTGTCAACATTGACAGAAGACCACATTTTTTTATCCAAGACGATGTCAAGCAGGCCATCTACTCGTTTTCTGGCCTCTGAAATTTCAATATCTCTATGCGCAATCTCTTGACTAAGTTACTTATTTAAATCATTAAGAGCCAAAACTCTGCAACTTTCTTCTGCTAGCAATTTCTCAATCTTAGCAACCTTCTCTTTCTCAGCCGTCAACTCTACCAATGTCTCTTTTCCATCCTGCTCTTTATTTACCTTTATTGACTGTGTTTCATTCTCACCATTATTATTATTCGCTAGCGCATCGACTTCCCCTGGAAATACAGTATTCTTCTCTTCAAATTTATCAAAACATACATCATGTATCATTTCTATGTATAATCTTTCTCGCTCATTGGTTTCCGCTTTTAATTTTTCATACATGTTTTTTCTTCGTTGGATCTCTTGTGTAAGGTTTTCCACCTCAACATGCTTAACTTTTCTCTGGACTTCCAACTCTTTGATCTTCAATAGTGAAGAATCCAAACTTGATTGTACTCTAGCAAGTTCCAGGTTTGATCTATTTAAATCACTTGTAAGTTTAGCTAATTTTTCCTTAAGTTTACTCTCTTCAGCTTTACCCTTTAAGCATTTTTTTCTTTCCTGTCTGTTGACTCTTACTTCCTCATCTTCTTGCTTCTTTTTCTGATTATCAGCAATGTCACAATGAATCATCTTGTGTATTCCCTTCAATATATTGTCGTATTCAACATCAATATTCTTATACACAAACACACGAAGGTCGAGCAGCAGCAACCTTGCTAAATTCCTAGCCATTCTTAAATGAGGGATGGACTGAAATCTATCCTCAGCAAAATCTCTTAGTGCTCTCGAAGCACTGACCAAAAATCTGTCCATCACGTGTGCTTCCAGTTCTGGTCCCTGTAATTTCTCAAAATGTTCACCTTCTTGAAATAAATATTCCAATAAAGGCCACATATTATCAGGATCCATATCATCATCATCCATAGTGACTTATTTATTGAGATCACTGTATATGTATCAATGAACCTTCTACTCCTGACAGCTAAATAACCATACAACAAATTGCAACTATTCGTAATTACTGTCAGATCAATTTCTAGACAAAGAACCTTTATATGGTCATATCCATATCATGGAAGTCAACATATGTCAATAGCCATTAACTACTTATGCATTAAATTCTACTTATATGTCACTATAGACATAAACAACAACAACAACAACAACAGAATAAAAAATGCATAGAATTCAGAAGGCCTGACGACATGGGTGAAATGACACACTTTACAGAACAAAAAATCACTTATCTGTCAATATTCCATTTCCTTCCGCCAAGACCTTAAATATCACATAATTCTGACGCTAAAACAGTCTCCTGTCGAAAGGTACTGGAACTAGACTCCTCCCTTCAGGTCCCCGCTTCAGTAAGGAATGTGCTCGAATACTGCATAGGTGCACATGATGATCGCAACAGGAACACAGCAACCCCGCTCTTGACTCGAGTTATACTTGCAAAATGACTGGTACAACTGCAGATACACTCGACTGGTACACGCTATCCTTCAGACGTTGGATCACCTCATAAACTGCTGGCTCGCTGCTTGATAATTTCGCTGCACATCTGATAGCAAATGTAGACTACAGACGTTGTTGTTTTCCACAGGCACGACACAGGACGTCAACTGACAGTGCCATAAAGCTGAATATTCCCACGAATAAAGCGTTTCCCAAATGCGCTACACAGGCAGACTACAAACTAGGTCACGGTTTGAAGCACAGGAGATTCAGGCCACGCATGAAGTGCTCTCAAAACGAATGTTGCGGGTGTCAGAACCCGAAAAACAAGTCCACCAAATGATACAGATATGTGGACCGTATCGATAACGATATTATCCTTCCATTCTGTTAAATAATCTCTCAAGTTAGAGAAACTCGTGCTGATAACGCAAATATATCCATTCGTTCCATCTTGTTTGGCACAGAAGATAAAACCAGTCTTGGCCACCACTGATAATACGCAATTGAGTCCAACATTGATAAAGTTATGTTGTTTGTTTTACTACACACGCCACACAGGCTAGATTATTAAATATGAGTTATCATTGTCACTGGGTAGAATATTGCAAGTGGGTGTGTGATAGGGTAGACACTCACACCACAAGGCACGTACATAAGAAGTCATTGAATCGTGTAAACGCCTGGTGACACTTAATGACGATTTATTAAGTCACAGCACAATCACGTTTACACTAATGTACACATAGTCAAATTAGAAGTCATAGCAATACAATACTCCGCTTCTCAGCTACTCCACTTCCCAGCATCATCCAAGATACGCTTCTGCTTATAATGTCCTCACGACTCACAAGACTGCACTCCTGGCAGTTAATAATATCATGGCCTATAATGTCCTCACGATCACAAGACTGCACTCATGGCAGTTAACAATAATAACAGCGCTATAATGACTGCACCCAGCAGTTAACAATAATATCATGGGCTATAATGTCCTCACGACTCACAAGACTGCACTTCTGGCAGTTAATAATAATAATAAATGGCCTAAAGTCCTCACGACTCACTTCTGCGCTATAAGTTATAATGAATCCTACTAGCAATTTCTTACAAGACTGCACATATCCTCGGCAGTCTGCAATAATCTCGCCTTCACTCATCTCAGCGCGGCTATAATACTGCACACAGCAGTTAACATAAATTATGGCTTAAAGCCCTCACGACTCAACTCTGCGCTATAATACTGCACACAGAAGTTAACATAAATTATGGCCTAAAGTCCTCACGACTCAAATCTGCGCTATAATACTGCACACAGCAGTTAACATAAATTATGGCCTAAAGTCCTCACGACTCAACTCTGCGCTATAATACTGCACACAGCAGGTAACATAATATCATGGCCTATAATGTCCTCACGACTCACAAGACTGCACTCCTGGCAGTTGATAATAATTAATAGCGCTATAATGACTGCACACAGCAGTTAACATAAATTATGGCCTAAAGTCCTCACGACTCAACTCTGCGCTATAATACTGCACACAGCAGTTAACATAAATTATGGCCTAAAGTCCTCAGGACTCAATAAAGTTAAACAAGCCTCCGCTTAATCGAGCGTACAAGTACCGTAACTCACAATCTACCATGCCCAAAAACATATTCAGAATTACTGCCCTTTCCATAGGATCAACTCGCTACAATCATCTTCTGGCTGAGACCAGAGCACTGCAGATTACTAGGCCACCTCTATCGCCTCAAGATATCTCATACGAGTGAATATCCATGGGGAACAGGAATCCATAGCCATAAACACATTCCCCAAAATTGCCCAACCCATGATGACCCACGAAGCCTGACCTGGCAAGATGGTGCTGCCGCGCTGACCTGGAAAAGACTGCGGAATTCGTCCTGGCGGCAGGACAATAGATTTAGCATAACTACAAACTGAAAGCAAAAGAAGAGGAAAAAGAAGAACGTAAGGTCTTTTATTCCTTGGCATGCGCCCTGATATAACTAACGACCCTGTGTCTAGGTTGAAAGGAGCGCGCCTCGCTAAAACAAAGCAACATGTTTTTAAACAACACATGCATACACACTGTTGTGGAATGAACGGAACTACATAGTGCAAATGGCGGACCCAAATGATCGTTATGCCAAAATAATATACAACCTTCTGTCAGCCCTCATTTCCAACGCCCAGCACTTCCAAAATCCTTTAATACTGCGAGAACTTTCGCCCCTATATCTAATCTGCACCTCACCTTTACTTCAGTTCTTTATTTTGCTGACAAATCCAACCCCACGTACTTGAAACTACTCCCGTTCTTCCAATCTCTCCCTTCCAAATAAATTCGCAACTAGTGATGTTGCTCATCTCTGCACCACACCATTACTTGACTCTTTCCCACAATTACACGTACCTACACATAAATGAGAAGTAGTATAAGTGGGATTGTCATAAATGGGAAGTAGTATAAGTGGGATTGTCATAAATGGGAAGTAGTATAAGTGGCATTGTCATAAATGGGAAGTAGTATAAGTGGGATTGTCATAAATGGGAAGTAGTATAAGTGGGATTGTCATAAATGGGAAGTGGAACTGTTCCATTTTTTAACCATAAAATAGCAAATTTGACGCCGAGATCACAAATCCCACCTGCCTCACCCTAGTTACGCTACTGCCCGTGAAACTTCTTATGGCAGATCGTGTGGGTTAAAATCAAATGTACATCCGTTATTCATTGATTACTTTCTCGCTCCCAGTGGTGCATAGTTATTCATCTATTTCACGTTAACCCATTCTGTCCTGTGCCATCCACCTAATGTCTTTCCATGTTGTTTTTATCCAGTTCATGCCTGCCTCTAATTCCTTCTCCACTCGTTTTTCGGTCTCCATCAATTTCAGTTATCCTGGAGATTTCAGAACAAAAACTACCTTGTGATGCTATCGATTGCTTTTCTCAATATCGAACGCCTGCGGCCTCTACTCATCTCTTGTTAGAATCCGTTATGGTGGAGTAGAAAATTGTGTGAGTACACTTCCATTATCCATAGTAATTTTAAAAAAAGGTAGGTGAGGGGAGATGATGATGATGATACAGGGGCCGTAACTAAGACGATTCATACATTCTTAATAAAACACCGGAAACACAAGTGCAGGTCATGCGTAATGCGGTAGCAAAAATCTTCGAGTCGATTTGTCTCCTGTTGCGTCACTCTCCACAGTTGAATTGTTGCATTAACTTCCCTTTCTGCATCTCTAAACAATAATGGAGTTCCTTAATATTACAGAAACATTAGGTGTGCGAAGACTTAATGAGAATCTAACAACATCGTACTGATATGACCATAAATTGGCGTTGATATGTGAAATGGGTGCAGCAACGAATCTAGCTAGGAATTAAGTGCATCGCACTGAAAAGTAGACAAAAGTTTTTTCTCAGTGCTGATTACAAGAAATGGAACTTGAACACCATGTTCAGTAGTTCACTCCACTTGGTTCATAAGGAATATGGGGCTAAAGCAAGTGCGTGGCTCCGACTTCTGTTACCCGGCCGCCTTTTTTTCCAGTCTGCCCAGGATGATTCAGCTGCTGATATTTTTGTTCAACTATTTTTTCCAGCTTTCTATTGGCCTCTCCACTTTTCTCTTCTCTCCTGAGTTCATTTCACGGCATGTTTGTTTATGTTTGTGTGATAATTCTTAAGAGTTGGTTCTATCTGTTGCAATTTGCATCTATCCCTTGATCTGCAATCAATCAAGATATCAACTCTAATTATGTATTAATAATCATTATATATATATATATATATATATATATATATATATATATATATATATATATATATATATATATATATATATATATATATATATATATATATATATATATATATATATATATATATATATATATGTTATGATTAAAATTCATAACATTTATGTCAATATTATAGGCCGCTCGATAGGGCTCCTTTTTTGTGTATTTTATACGGAGTCATTTATTAATAAAGGAAGTGTCGTCATGCCTATATGGTTTACTAGCAGACATGAATAAACTAGTTGCAGAAGTTATGAAATCGTCAGCAAGGTGAGATGTGGCTTGTGTTCTGAAGTGAGCGGACGCATGTGTTTGAGCTCCTGCAGTATTTTGTGTTTTTCCTGAATTATTCGATCACCAGGACACCAACATACTTGGTTGAGATGTCCCTGGCTTTTTCTAGTAAGGAAATGTGTGATTATTCATAATGATGTCCAATGGACGATATTAAATAAAATTTGGAATGAGTGAAAATGACCAGCGTTTCATAGAGAACGGACTGGACGAAACTGTAATACTGCATTTGCCTTTGGGCCTTGTTGCGAGTCTTTTATAACGTTAATGTCATTATTAAGTAACAGAATAGTTACTATGGCCAAGATCACTGCTAGGGTAGAACAAGGAGACACCGCAAACAGCCAATATCAATCTGAAGCAGTAAAGCCACAAAAGACGAAGTGGACGATGTACACAATGTTTTATTCACTATTGACGCTGCTCCACATGCATAATAATACAACCAAAATAGCAAATGGCATCACATATGCAGTCGTCGATATAACACTAGGCCGTCAGTTCATGTCTTGGACACTGTCCTTTTCAATTTCCACATTTTATTATATCTGTTACACTCGACATTAAGAATCCAATACAGTAACATTGACTGCGTGTTGTTGGACTACCCCTAACTTACTTGGCCACGGAGACTCTCTCCGAAACAATAGACAGAACGACACGTATCAATATATATATATATATATATATATATATATATATATATATATATATATATATATATATATATATATATATATATATATATATATATAAATATATATATATATATATATATATATATATATATATATATATATATATATATATATATATATATATATATATATATATATATATATATATATATATAATATTATATATATATATATATATATATTGTTGCGGGCAAATTTAATTTGTTATTATGGTTTAGTGAATGGCTCCACTTCTTATGGCTGGTTCTCTTTTCCAGTCCAAAGATTAGTTCAATGTCCGTTCCTAGGACTCCTGAGTGCCGCAGAGATACCCTTACTGATTCTACGATATGAATACACATGTAGATACACTGGCCATTCTCACAATTCTCCATGGCCCGCACACTGGCACTCAGTCAAATTAAGGCGTACTGCATTGCACGATTCACAACATTTATTGGGTGCTGCTCATCTTGTTGCATATATGACATGAAGTCTCTCTAAGCTTTCTCGCTACTGTCCTGTAGCTGATAAAGAACAACTTTTATTAAATACGCCAACTTACGTACATCATGAATACTCTCTCACTCTGCTGATTATACAACTGATCTTACACACAGAGATATAGGTGCATGTGACTCATAACAGACAGCATGCCTGAACACAAGCTGATATAAAGTCTAGACGGACATACGCCATCTACACAGGTCCAAAGACACAAGCATAATGCCGGCTAGAGACGCGTTCGTGTCCCAGATTAACAAGCTACCGTCTGCTACCAATTTGAGCAGAAGTCAAGACGTCACTTCCGGAAACCCAGGACTACCGTATATAAACAATAAACCAGGAAGTGATCGTATAACCAATGTTATGATATTTAAACATAACATTTACTCCCCCCTGCACTAAAATAATGAAAAGTAACTTTTCATTATTTACATGGCACAATCTACAAAATCACTGGAGTAACCAGATGACAATATCCATATTCCCAACTGTACCCATTTATACAGCACATAGAGGTGTGCTCCACAATCGACAGTTAAACACACAAGGTGTGGAATCCAGTAATAAAATTACTAAACCCATACCCTATTTCGGAGACATCTCTTTTGACACAAACGTGAGGTAACTATGTTAATAATAAGGCAGTGTGGACAGACGTCTATATGTCAGTAAAGCATTCATGCAGCGCACCATGTCAACAAACACCCTATGTCATGTCAGTCATGTAAGTCTCCCTATCTATCAATGAAATGCACAATTAGCAATCAAAGAGACAATAGATCATAAGAGGCAGACAAATCAATTCATAATGAGTGACTGCTACATTATGTCTAAATAGTTATAAATATTTGTATGTATGTAGTCTCATGTGATGACTGACCATGTTAATAAATTGTATTGTGAAGATATATTAAGTAATATCTGAACACGATAAAAAAATCAATCACCTTATGTCTGAAACACTCTTGTGGTTTCTCTTAATTAATTATTTATCAATTAATTAATGTTATTCATTATTTATTGCCATTGCAGATAGATCACACTTGTTGAAGCAAAGTAATTTTCCTTGACGTAGTTTAGAAAAAAATTCTTGTAAATCCTCAGTTCTCACGCAAGCACAGATTACTCTTGTTGATGCAATGTTATTTTCATATATGTGACGAACACGTTCATTGAAATATGTAGTCTCCATGTAATTCGAATGTCACTGTTTCTCTTCCATGCAAAAGGAATAAACTTGAAAGGTACTGTTATTCATTCTGTACTTTCCATTTTTAAAGTCCAAGTTGAGACGAAATTTATTTGTTGTGTCCCCTTTGCTTCATCAGAATAAGCGTTTCTGAGTTAATTCCTTTTTTATGTTATTAGCAGTCACTTTAATTGGGAAAAGTACTGACCAATTCAAGAAATCTGTCTTGAACAAATCGAATTGATAACACATCTTGTCAAAAGTTATTGAATAAAGTACATGTAGTATGAAAGTATTGTTCTTGAAGAACCGCATTAGAAACACTATGTTGACTGATTTCATACATAAGTTGCCCTCTGTTGGGTAGAAAAACAACATCATCATGTTGCCCGGCATAGTGTCCGTAGTTTAGCAACTTATTTCTGTACATGAAGATGCACTGTGGTAGTACTATAGGAATCATGCGAAACACTTGTCAACAGAAGTTTATATAAAGTTATAGTTGTGGCCTCGTTCTTGACTTGTTAAAGGCATCACGTATGTTTGACAATTCCTTTTGAGTTGAACGAGAATTTGCGGCGTCAACTGGAGTCAGTGGATGTTTCACGCAGCGGGACAGGACATCCGCCATCACATTGACGCTTCCCTTGATAGGTTGTATAATATATTGGTAGGGCTGAAGAGCCAGTGAGGCACCGGCAGCTCTTTCATTCTTGAAACGTGCTGTCTTAAGGTATGAGAGGGCTCGCTGATCCGTTTCCAGTGTAAAACTCGCCCCAAGTAAATACCTCTGAAGTTTGTCGAAGCAGAAGATAACTGCTAATAACTCTCTCTCTCTATGATAGGATACCGCTGCTCCGTAGGCGTCAGCTTTCTGCTAACGTAAAGTGTAGGATGCAGACAGCGATTCCATTCTTGTAACAACGAGCCACCAATCGAAGATTTTGAGGCGTCGACTCTGAGGGTGAAATGTTTGGAAGGATCAGGTAATCTCAATATAGGCATTTTTGATAACAATTTTTTAAGATAATTTAAAGCCACACAACATTCATGGCTGCAGATAAATCTATTGGGCGACTCCTTTTTTACAAGAGACGATAATACGGACGTAATCTCAGCAAAATTAGGAATAAACTTACGATAGAAATTTAGAAGCCCCAGAATACTTCTAACCTGTTTTTTGGTTTTGGGCACATCAAGGTTAAGGATTCTAGAGATGGTTGTATCCTCTGTTTTTAAGAAACCTCCTCCCACTTTATATCCCAAAAATGAAATCTCCTGAAATCCAACTTTAGTTTTAGAAGGGCGTACTGTTAAGTTATGACGTCGTAACGAGTTTAGTAAAGAATGAATACCTTCCAAATGTTCATCCCATGATCGATGAAACAGACAAATATCATCTATATAAGTAATTAGATCTTCTCTATCAGAGAAGAGTCTTCGCATCATGCGAACGAAGGTCGCAGGCGCGTTTACTAACCCAAAGGACATGTAATTAAACTCAAAAAGACCTAAGGGAGTAGCAAAGGCAGTATAAGGCTTGGATTTCTCCGTTAATGGCACTTGCCAGTAGCCTTTCGACAGATCAAATTTTGAGAAAAATGTAGCAGAAGCTAGTCTGTCTAACAAAGATTCTAACACGGGGAGTGGTTCCGCGTCGCTTATGGTCACCGAATTTAACCGTCTAAAATCGATGCATATGCGTATCGACTTGTCTTTTTTCCGAATCAAGACCATCGGAAAACTATAAGGAGAATGAGATGGAGTGATAACATTTAATTTCACCATCTGTTCTAATTCCTCCTTAACTTGAGACTGTAAGTGTATAGGTATGAATAGGGTTTCAACTTAATAGGTTGAAAATCAGTAAGAATGATATTATGTTCGAGGATATCAGTGTGTCCTGGAACATCCGTAAGGACATCAGCAAAAGAACCTAGCAATTGAGTAGCTTGTTCTTTTTGAAGAGAGGACAGAGTTTGAGATATAGTAACATCTTTCCAACTTTCAGTAGCTAAAAAGTGAACGCTAGGTAACACCAAGAGTGACTCATTTCCATCAGTCAAATCAGAATTTTCCTCTTGTATGACAGCCAAAGAAGAGTGACGTGTGACAGAATCATCAAGAGCTTCAAAGACTGGTCTAAGATGTGGTGGACGTGTATGAAACTGCTGCAACATATTGATATGAAAAGTTTTTTCTTTACCATCTATTGAAACAATATAATCAACATCAGACAGTTTCTCCACAATCCTGTACGGTCCTCTCCATGAGACTAATAGTTTGTTATCTTTCTTGGGTAATAGTACGTATGCTTCATCGCCTGGCCAAAGTTGGCGTAATGTGCGGTTTTGGTTCAGAAACAACGTCGCCTTAAGCTTTGCCTTTTCAGATGAATTTACTGCTATATGGCATGCGTCTATTTTTTTCTGAGATTGACCACATATTGGTATGAGGTTTAAACCTCTTCATTCATTTAAGCTCCAATTAATAGCTGTTTTAATATAGACATTGGGCCTCTTGGTTTGGCGCCAAAAACAAACTCTAATGGACTAAAGCCCGTATGTTCATTTTTAATTTCCCTGTACGCAAATAAGATTGCGGGTAGGACTCTGTCCCAATTTTGAGGATACTTAATGGTAACTTTATGTAACATATGTTTGATGGATCTATTGAGAACTTCTATTTTCCCGTTAGACCTGTGGATGATAGACTGAACTAAGGGATCTCTCAATCCCAAACATACCCATGACCTGTTTCATAGCATCTGAAACTAACTGCCTTCCTCTATCAGATAAAATGTTTTCAGGAAAACCAATACGGCTAAAAATCAAAAATAATGCATCAGTAATATCTACTGTAGTAATGTTTTTTAATGGTATGGCTTCCGGCCAGCGTCTGCACATATCAATGCAGGTCAACACATATTGATGACCTCTGGCTGAGGTTACTTTTAAAGGGCCAATAATGTCAATTGCCATCATTGCGAATTGTCGCAAAGAAATATCGGCTGCCTGAATAGGAGCGTCATGTTTTGGTTTTCTCGTTGCTAAGCTTTGGCAAATGGTACACGTACGACAAAATAATTTTACGTCTTTCGTAATACCCGGCCAAAAGAAATGTAACAAAACTCTTTGTTTAGTTCTAGCAACACCTAAATGTCCAGCACATTCAATGTCATGTGCATGTCGTAAAACGAATGGACGAAAACAAGCTGGTACCATAATCTGTTTCTTTAAGGAATTAGCATCTTGATAATTTCTTCCTAATATTCCATTCTTTATAGTATACCAGTGTTTTGCATTGTCATCCACCATTACATCATCTAAATGAGCAATGTGACAAAGTTTTCTTAAGGAAATATCCTCTTTCTGTCTTTGTATAAAAGTTTCCTTATCAATGAGTTCAATCTGAAATAAAGAATCATCATTAGTATTGACATCATCCATTACCTGTATATCACCATTACTTTGCTGATGATGAAGATTTTCATTATCATCATTATTATCATCTTCTTCTTCTTCTGATGTCATTTCCTCAGTTATATCCTCTGGTAAGACATCAACAATTGGTATGTGTTGATCCTTCTCCATGCGAGTCTGAGCTCTAGTAGTCATAGCATTTGAACACAGTAAATGTTGTCTTTCCCATCTTTGAATCTCTTCCTTTGTACATTCATGTAATTTAGGTATGTTTCCTAAAATAATAATCATAACCATGATGATATAGTAACACATGCAAATTCATGCAGTGTAGACTTAGCAAATAGTGATAACTGCACTAATTGCAATTCTTTATTTCAGCCTCTAGGAGTCCCACGATTGTTATGCGGACATACCCTGCCAGTCATGTCATCATTTGAAAGTACTGGGTCATTAATTTTGAATAGAGGCTTTGTCAATAATCAGTTAGTATCTTTATTGATAGATACAGGGGCAACCACTGTTGGAGTTCGCAAAGTATTGGTGGATAAGTTGGACTATACTGGAAAACATGTTAGATGTATCACATTTGGAGGAACGGTAGAGTATTACCCCACAGCTGAGGTGTTTTTAGATACACCATATTTTACGGGGAGAACACTTGTATGTCTTTTGGAGAATCCAATTGCTGGGATCATCATGCACAACAGCATTTGTATGTTCAGGGTTTTTAGTTTGCCTGGTAGTATTATTCTGATAAGATCTTTTATTATTTGAATTATGATCATTACCTCTGTAAAAGGATTTTTGCCCTCTATTTGATTTAGAGTTATATCCTCCTCTATTTTGCCAATTATTTGATTTAAATGAGGTTTGTGGATAAAAGGGTTCCTCCTCATAGGAATGGAAATTTCTTTGAGGTTGATATTTATTAAAATTGTATCTACCTCTGTTCTTGCTATAATTATGTGATGGATTAAATCTTTGATTCCTATCCATACTGTTTGATCTATACCTAGGTGCATTGTCTTGAAATGACCTAGCAGATGCAGCTGGTAATGAATCTTTAACACTGTTTTTGCTCAATACTCTGTTAGGATGTGCTACTTGATATTGACGTCCTAGAGTTTGTAGTTTAGTCAGGTTCTCTGGTTTTCTTTCCTGTAGGAATGCAAGAAAATCAGCACTAACAGATGACAAGACCTTGTCTCTTAAAATCAAGTCTGACAATCCCTCAAAAGTTTTTTTTCAGTTTTGGATAATTCAATCCATCTTGAAAAATTTAATTTTACAGCTGAAATAAATTCAGTGAAATCTTTTCCTGAATCTGGGTGCAAAGATCGAAATTTCTGTCTGTAACCCTCATCATCTAATTGATATTTCTGCAATAACATCAATTTAACAGCATCATAATCTTTTCTGGTTTCCTCATCTAAGGTAGATACTGCAGTTAATGGTTCACCCACCAATAAGTTCATAAGTCTACTGGACCAAGTAGATTTGTCAATTTTAAATTCCTCACATTATGTCTGATATCTATTTAGAAAGTATGAAACGTCGTCTATGGACGAATTTAATTTTGGTAGATTAATTCTAATAGCAGTAGGATGATCTTTATTTTTATTTTCCCCCACCATAGGATTCAACTGTGGTTGCTGTAATTTTAGTTTTTCAAGCTCAATCTCAGCCAATTGTATTGCTTGTTGAGATTTTATTTCTTCTTCAGATCTAGCATAGGCTTATTTTTCCCTTTCCAAGGCCATTTCTTCTGATCTCTTTTTTTCAGCCAATTCATCTTGTCTTCTTTTTTCAGACAATTCTTCTTGTCTTCTTTTTTTCAGACAATTCTTCTTGTATTCTTTTTTCAGACAATTCATCTTGTCTTCTTTTTTCAGACAATTCTATTTCTTGTTTTCGGAGTTCGTCTTGTCTCTTTTTTTCAGCTAATTCTTCTTGAATTTTTTTTTCAGACAATTCTTCTTGTCTTCTTTTTTCAGCTAATTCTTCTCTTCGAAGTTCCTCTTGTCTCTTTATTTCTTTATCCACGTAAGCTTGCAAGGCTTCACCTTCCAAATTAAATTCTTTACCAATCTTCAATAAATCCTTTAATGAAGTCATGGTTTCTTATTATTGTGATTCACAGTATATGCACAATATTTCAACTTTTATATATATGAATATGTCGGCTCAATATTCAATACTCAATCCACCAATCTCAAATCAATTTATAAATGCACCAATGTAGATGTAGTCAAATAGACAACATGGAGCAGCAAGAAAAAAAATAGTGACTACGACAAGTAATGACAAGAAGACAGGGTTAGAGCAACTAAAGCAAATTCAAATAGTTAAACCAAGGAATAAATATTAATTAAACTGATGCTCTATGACAAGACCAGACGCATTTTATACCATTTATGACATCTATGAAATAAATGATAATAAGGTAAGAACGGACACCCTTACAAACAATAATGTACAAAACTAAATAAAATTTGACACTGAGAGGACTTAAGACAACAAATAATATTTAAACAGGACTTTACAAATATACAGGAATGGATCTGCTAAATTTAAATGAGGCAGTATCTTTATATAACCAGCAAAATATACTGGCTCCTCAATATGAATTAAACAGATACTAAACTATAGAATGCTCTATTTTCTTATTAGACCTAGCCGAAGCGGTAAAAAAAATAAGAAAACCGAGTCCCACCAGCCTCCCGCTAGTTACAAACAAGTAAACATGATGAAAGCACACATTAGTAAAACCAGAATTCAGGCCAACAGATGTTATCTACAGTCAAGCTGTATGTAACAATAAATCAACTTATCTGTTGGCTCAACAACAAAAAAATCCTCCTTGAGACCTCTCCAAGCAAGGAATACAGTGATGTTTCTTAACTTAGGCTCTGGTTAGGCCTAGATTTGGTTCCTGCTGACAATGGAAAGACATCGCTCTGGTCCACATTCCATGACGGAATACTTGAAATTTAATACAATACAGTCAATTCCCTTGCCGTATATGTAGTAATAAGTCACTTTTATGTATTAGTGACTATTTAAAGCACATTTAAATAGCATTATAGATGAAAATCCCTTTCATCCTTGCATTCATTGGGCAGACGATATGTGTCGCCATCTTGAAAAAAGTTCCAATTTCTTGTGCTTTTTTTTCTTGATTATCAAAATCTGATTCTGGCCTCCTTAGCTTGGCCCCCAAAGCTGTTGCGGGCAAATTTAATATGTTATTATGGTTTAGTGAATGGCTCCACTTCTTATGGCTGGTTCTCTTTTCCAGTCCAAAGATTAGTTCAATGTCCGTTCCTAGGACTCCTGAGTGCCGCAGGGATACCCTTATTGATTCTACGATATGAATACACATGTAGATACACTGACCAATCTCACAATTCTCCATGGCCCGCACACTGGCACTCAGTCAAATTAAGGCGTACTGCATTGCACGATTCACAACATTTATTGGGTGCTGCTCATCTTGTTGCATATATGACATGAAGTCTCTCTAAGCTGTCTCGCTACTGTCCTGTAGCTGATAAAGCACAACTTTTATTAAATACGCCAACTTACATACATCATGAATATTCTCTCACTCTGCTGATTATACAACTGATCTTACACACAGAGATATAGGAGAAGGTGACTCATAACAGGCAGCATGCCTGAACACAAGCTGATATAAAGTCTAGACGGACATACGCCATCTACACAGGTCCAAAGACACAAGCAGAATGCCGGCTAGAGACGCGTTCGTGTCCCACATTAACAAGCCACCGTCTGCTAACCATTTGAGCAGAAGTCAAGACGTCACTTTCGGAAACCCAGGACTACCGTATATAAACAATAAACCAGGAAGTGATCGTATAACCAATGTTATGATATTTAAACATAACACACACACACATATATATATATATATATATATATATATATATATATATATATATATATATATATATATATATATATATATATATATATATATAGAGAGAGAGAGAGAGAAGTACATTAAAAACGCACCCCTATTATATATACTGATGCCGAAAAGCTGGAAAAAAGTGTGGGAATGCATTTTTCCCGTGTTTGTCATGAGGTAGAGAGCGAATGGCTGCTGGAATGGAAGGTGCATGATTCAACCCACGGGTTTGTGTACAGACTACATGAAAACAATGAAAGTTACACGTACAACATGATTCCCAACAGCTATGACTCTGAAAATGTGTACGCGTTGTGGCAGTATACTCGGTATAAAATGGCCGTTGTAACAAAACACCCAGTACATGTGCTTGAAATGCCACGACTATCGGAAAACGACCGCTAACGAGCCATTGGTATGTTGGAGACCGGAATGAGCTCGCGGGCCATTGCCAGAAGGATGAATTGTCACCACAGCACTATTGTAGTCTCAATGAACGTTACGGAACCACTGGCAGTGCCCGGGATAGACTTCGGAGTGGCCAATTACGAGTTACTACCCCTGCGCAAGATCGTCATATTGTGCTGAGTCACCTAAGGAATCGTTCTCTCCCGGCAAGTCAAACAGCAAGAGCAATAGTGGGTAGACGTGGGCAAGTCTCTCGAATGACAGTCATACGACGACTCAGAGATACAGGCCTTACTGCAAGACGACCTTATGTTGGGCCAAACTTGACTCACAGACATCGTCAGCAGCGCCTGCAATGGGCAGAGCAACATGTCAGATGGACTAGACTGCAGTGGAATGCTGTCCTATTCACAGACGAGAGCAGATTCAACATATCCTTTGCTGATGGACGTATGCTGATTTGGCGACGGTGTGGAGAGCGCTTTGCAGATTGCTGTGTTCGTCAGCACAACCGAATTGGAGGTGGCAGTGTTCACATTAGGGGAGGATTCAGTTTTCACCATCGCTTGCCTCTTCACGTCTTCCGTGGAAATGTTAATGCTGTGACATATTGAGATGAGGTTCTGGATGCATTGGTTGCTCCTGCGTTCACAAATTATCCAGACTTGCAGCTTCTCCAGCAGGATAACGCACGTGCGCACACCGCATGCATTACGCAGCAATATCTACAGCAGCAGAACATTGTGACGATTGATTGGCCTACCCTATCACCAGACATGTCCCCTATAGAACATCTGTGGGACGAGCTTGGACGCAGAGTCCACAGGCAAGGTTCTCCAGCTAATCTGCAACAGCTCGAAGCTGCTCTTACACGTGAATGGGACTTGATTCCCCGGAATTTCCTTCAGAGACTTGTGCGTTCCATGCGTAGCCGCTGCCAAGCTTGTTTGCAAGCACACGGTGGACATACCAGATACTGAGGATAGTGTGAATGAATTTTTTTATTGGTTGCATTTTTGGTTTTCTCCCTTGCCTGCACAGAATGCAATGAATTTCATAACAATCAAATGTACAAATTAATGACCAGCATGGATTCATAGGAAAATGAATAAAGATTCCAAATATGTAAACTTGTAAACACTTATATTTACATTTCACACTCTGTTCCTGGATTATACAGGTGGTGCGTTTTTAATGTGCTTCCGTATATTAAATTAGTCTATGCGTTATCCACCGATAAAACGCATACCGTATATTCTGGACTATAACGTCCTTATACCTTACATTTACCATTGGCTATTCAAGTTTACACTTACATCATTTAGTGGGCTAACCACACATAATCTAAAAACACTGCTTTATGCCCTAAGGCCACATGTCAACTCTGCGTAACCAAGTCTAACACGTCAGCAAGTAACGTACGCATCCTATTATGAGTCTGACTAGAGGCAATGCTGCATAGTGCGACCATCTCAAATAAAACCAAACGGAGATGCTGGCAAAACCATGCAGCAGTCCTCAACAGGATGAAGGAAGGATTTGACGACAGAATTAAAAGGAATAAGGAAGATATGTGAATACATTGAATGTATGGCGCAGACTAAGAAGACTTGGTTGACAAGCTTTCCTTGTGAGGATAAACAAACTGTTGAGCATATCCTCTAGGAATGTCGGCTCCATGAGAGCAGCAGAGAGGCAGCATCGCCTCCTCTAACGCAGTAACTCTCTTCTGACCTGATATTTTGTATCATTTTCTCATACTCTGACATAGCTGACTTCTGATAGTCCTTGAAACATTTTAATTTGAAGTCTACCCAAGAGTGTTATATATCAAATTGTTTATAATTGAACAGACTACCATAGTTAGATGTAAAATTAATATTGTTTTATTTTTTTTTTTAATGTGAGTTTTAAAAAACCGAAGGAATGTTAAGAGGAAAAATACACAAAAATTATTAGCATGATATTTTACAAAGACGACAAATAAAGTAGTATCGGAATAATTAACAACAGTCACATATTGTAGTGTGACCACTTCTGCATTATATGTTACATTTGCAAAACAATCCAACGTTAAATAATAAAATTATGCATATTTTTAAAATGTTATGTAACTGGGATTTTTATTTTAATATTAAAAAAAAAATATCTTTCATTGATTACATGACAATTATTATAAGTAGCTGAAACATCTTAGCTAAATGAAAAATGACTTCAGTAGACATATTTCTGGTGTAACACTGCATGATCACGAACGCATCAGTAAAATCAGTTATGAGTGTGACATAATAAAGACTCAACACATCTTGATATATTTCCTTCTAAGGCTTGTGGTATTCTGACAGACAATTCCTACCTGCATGAAAACATAAAAAAGTATCACAAACTTTACATTTAACTTTAGTTTTTCTTTCAATCTTTACAGTCTGATAACAAAGCTTACAATTTCTTTTTGTCTTTGTAAACTATGGGTCCTTGGCATGCCGAGAAAAAAAAAAACTGTCGAAAAGAATAACGACATTTATTTTTAACCATTCTTTCATCAACAGAAACATTTTGATCAGGTTGGTATAGCTTTTTGTACTTCATTCTAATATATGTTAACAACATTCTCACTATACGTAGCTTATCTTGAGGATCTTCAGTCTTTGGATCTGAAACTTTAGAAAACTCATTATAGCCTTGAATCTGTTTCTGAACATAAATGCCCTGGTCCACAGTCCATAGTATAGACTTTTTCTTTACCAGAGGCGATCAATACTTGGGGCTGGTACAAGACCAGCATGCATTAGTAACGCATAAAAGCGATAAAACGCCTCTGGAGTAACATCATACCATCCTGTAAAGACAGTAGGCTTGTTAAGTCCATGCTGCTCTGCATATTCATTTGTAAATTGTCACAGGTAACCAACAATGTCAGCAGTGAAAAAAAGTTTGAAGAAGTCAATGAGCTTCAAAAACTGCTTCGTATTTTCTCTAGACCGTACTTCTGATAGCTGCAGACCAGGAACCCTGTCAGGCAAAAAGGGTGGAGGCTTGGAAAGTGGGCTTTGTCATAGGCATCATAACCAAAGCACCTGCAAGACGAGCAATTTAAAATTAATTTTTACAGTTCAGCAATAGAATTCAAAGTTACAGTTCAGTGTACGAAGGAAAATGGACACACATTAAATTTTATTGTACAAAGAATACTGTCAATCATAAAGTCATATATTGTAAATAATAATTTTAAAAAGCAGACAAAGAGCGAATTAGATCAGAAAAATCAGCAGTTTCACAGTTTATGTCCGACCCCCTTTATATTTCTCTCCTAGTGCCATGAGTTCTATGTTAACTGTTTGAATGATGAAATATTTGTTTCTTTTTTTTCAAAAACAAACAGAAAGCACCAACACTGATTACAATAGCCCACTAAAACGACTTTACCGTTATCCAAAATCAGCTGTTACACTAGTCAACAACCAAAATGTACCAGAAATGAAAATAGCTGATCTTAACTAATTTTGGTGTGCTGAAAACGAAAATGACATTAAAAAATGTTGATTGGCTCTAGTTTTCAAGATATATGCTACTAGTTTATTTAATTACGGTCAATTTATATATATGACGCAACTGTTGTGGGCGATTGCATAATTTTTTCTAATGACCAATAAAAATGTAACTAGAAGTTGATGATGCAATCCTACCTATGATTACATCACCTTTGTGTATAAATATCTTATCTCTGATAAAATTTTGCCATTAGTTAGTGCATTTGTCCTTATCAAAAGTATCGAAGTTAGAAATGCCTAGGACATGTGTGAACAGTGCTAATAATTTCTGTGATATATGTGGTGTGGTGACATTTCTATCACAAAAACAAAATATAATTAAAGTGATTAAGAAGGCGTACAGTTTGTATTTTGGCTGCAGAATAGGAGATCAAGATAAGAGCTGGGCGCCACACATATGCTGCAATACATGTGCAGCACATCTTAAACTGTGGATGACTGGCAAAAGGCAAGCTATGCCTTTTGCAGTCCCAATGATTTGGAGAGAGCCCACTGATCATCTCAACAACTGTTACTTTTGCATGGTCCCTCCAATTGGGAAAGGCATATCAAAGAAAAAAAATGGACTCTGGAATATCCAAACATCCCCTCTGCAATACGTCCGGTACCACATGGCGATGACCTACCAGTTCCCAAAGTGCCAGAATCATTTTCACCTGCTTCCACTGATGAAGAAGAGGACATTGGTGGTCCTGAACCATCAACCTCAAGCGACCCAGATTTTGAGCAAACTACATCCACTAAACCACATTTAATAACCCAAGGTGAATTGAATGATCTTGTAAGAGATCTGAATTTACCGAAGAACAAGGCGGAGCTTTTGGGTTCCAGATTGCAACAGTGGAATCTCCTGGCAGAAGATGTTACAATTTCTGTGTATAGGAACCGCCAGAAGCCGCTTATTACATTCTTTTTTCAAAGAGGGTGACCTTTCTGGTCACGCAGTTCATATGAAAGAAACTTATGAAAACATTAAGCAGCTTTTGAAGTGTATAAACTACGATCATCATCATTGGTCACTTTGCGGTGACTTAAAAGTGGTCGCTCTTTTGCTTGGACTACAGGGTGGATACACCAAGTACTGTTGCTTTCTATGTGAGTGGGATAGCCGTGCACCAAGTGACCATTACATCAGAAGACATTGGCCAATCAGGCAGTCATTGCAGCCTGGCAGTAAGAACGTTGAGAACCCAGCACTTGTCGACACCAGCAAGATTTTGTTGCCACCCTTGCACATTAAGCTGGGTCTCATGAAAAACTTTGTCAAGGTAATGGAGAAAACAGATGAGGCTTTCAAATACCTCATCAGAAAATGTCCAAGACTGAGTGAAGCTAAAATAAGAGAGGGAGTATTTGTTAGTCCGCAAATTCGAAAACTTCTTCATGATGACGAGTTTCTTTGCAAGTTGCATGGCAAGGAAAAAGCAGCATGGCTAGCATTTAAGTCAGTGGTGGACAATTTTCTTGGAAACTACAGATCTGATAATTACAATGAAATTGTAGAAAATCTCCTTCTGAAGTATAAGAGTCTTGGCTGCAACATGTCTTTGAAAATTCATTTTCTGGATTCTCATCTGGATTTCTTTACGTCAAACTGTTTATGTCAAACTGTGGAGCGGTCAGTGATGAGCATGGTGAACGATTTCACCAGGACATTGCTGCTATGGAGACAAGGTATCAGGGCAATTGGAGCCCTTCAATGCTTGCTGTCCCCGTTTTCCAGACTTGTGCAAATAGTGGTTCTAATAGTTGTTGCCCTACAAGACGCCACTAGGCGTGATGGCCACTGACTGCTTTGACGGTCGGCGGCTAAGGATCAAAAAAGAAGGGTTCAAATGTGCCTTTTTAAACATGATATGTGAACTTTAAATAATGTTTTTATTTTTTCTATCATTTTATGTTGAAATATCAATTAATTGAGAATGTAACCACAATTTTTATAATGCTAAAGTAGAAAGACTAGCTGTTCACCCCAGAGAATTAAACAAGCATACATTATTTGTATTACTGTAATGTAAATTCATCATTTAAAAAAAAAAACCAGAGCCAATTGGTGAATTTCATTATGATATTTGAAATCAGCATGTCAAAATCAATAAGAAATGGTATATTTAATTTCTGGTACAAAAAACTTTTGAAAATTTGTTGACTAGTGTTATCATTTCGGTAACGAAGTAACATTACCTTTGATTGTACGGCTGGTAATTTGAGTTGTTTTGAGCCGTATTTTTACCATCCGACTCATCAGATGTTTCCAAGTCCCCTGAATAATCATCATAACGCGAATCTACATCACTAGATTGTAGTCACTATGCGACTGCATTTTGTTTACGATGTGTTAAGACAAGTTGTTCGTAAAATATCCAAAATGGCGGACGGACAAATGCGGTGTTTAAGTTTTTCCGTGTGTAATTTCAAAGTCAAAATACGTGAAAGCTGTATATTTTTTTAGCACAGATATAACTGTTAACATGTATTCTTAATATAAAACATTGATTTGAAGTCAAAATAAAAAAAAATAAATGTGCTGTTTTTACTCCAAAGTCATCGTTACGTTCGGAACGATTTTTTTAAATTTCTGGTAAGAGGAGTTTAAAGGAGAAACTGTGTGGTGACGAGTGAAGCTGGAGAAGGGCTGCGAACTTTATACAAGAGATGGACGTGGTTATTTGAGAGCGCACGACGAAGAAGAAGAAGAACCATCTCAATTTGTTTTTTAAATACAAATTTGCCTCGTTTTTACGAGGCACGCCCGTTCAACCTAGACATAGGATCTGTCGGTTATATTAGAGGGATGTCCTAAAAGTCATTGTGCAAACAGACCTTGTGGTCTGGCTGAAGCACTACAAGAGCTGAATGGTAATGAATGAATAAGCGTAGCAGTCCGTAGTCTGTTCTCTCATTCATGGATTATAGTTTTGTCGACTTGTTCGCTTCATTTACTTGGGTTGAATTAAGTGCTCCAGTAATAATTCTATCAATCTGGTTTTGAATATTCATGTGTGTATTGTTGAATTTTAAAGTAGGTGTCCAGGCGAGAATACATATTTCAGTACTGGTCTGAACATTACTGTATGCAACAGCTTCAGTACTTGATGATCTGCGCCCGAAGTAGGCATTATCATCATTATCGTCATCACAACAACATCATCATTACAACATCATCATCACAACATTATCACAATATCTTCATCGCAACATCATTATCACAACATTATCATCATCACAACATCATCATCATAACATCATCATCACAACATCATCATCCTCATAACATCATCATCATCACAACATCATCATCACCACAACATCATCATCACAACATCATCATTATCACAACATCATAATCACAACATCATCATCATCATAACATCATCATCACAACATCATTATCATAACATCATCATCATCACGACATCATCATCATCACAACATCATCATCATCTCCCTTCAGCTTCACGATAAGTATGAACCTTCAACAAATTCATGCCGATAAATTTCGTCCCGTGCCATCAGCTCTAAATCGTTCCATGTCTTCCTTATGCCTGTTATGTTTGTCTCTAATTCTATTCTTCAGGTGTTCCTCTGTCGCTCTTTACCTCTCTCATCCTGGGATTCCATAACGAGCACTGCCTTGTAATACCATTAGCAAGTTTTCTCAATGTGTGTCCTATCATCAACAAGTTTCCTCAATGTGTGTCCTATCATCAACAAGTTTCCTCAATGTGTGTCCTATCCATCGAAAGCTTCTAACAAGTCATGTATGCAACCGCATCAAAAGTCTGCTCCCCAAGTAGCGCCTGCTTATATTTATTAGATCGGTCATTAGTTGCTTAGTTTTTTATGTTGGCACTTACCAATTTGATTTCCCCACGTTAATCTATTGTACATGTAATCTCAAGGTACAGTATTGTGGGATTTTGTTTTCTTAGGATAGCTCAATTGCATTCAGTTTCAGTCTTACTTTATGTTCGTTTGTCTGAGAGTGTGAACATTGTGTTTATTGTTTTCTTTTCCTTAATTTCAATGGCCATTCTTGCTTCCGTTAAGCCGCCCCAGTAACAGCATAAATAACCGCGAGTTAGTAACCAAGGTAATGTCACAATCAATATGCTAGGACAGCGAAAGTGATCACAGCGAGATTAGCCTTGCGGTTTATTTATTGCTTTTTAAAAATCCTTTTAGTTCTGCCATAGTTATCGTGGTTTTTTTTCCCCGGGAGACCAGCGCTACCTCAGTATTTTCAAAGATTGTAATAAGCGAACAAATTAGTTTATGAACAGATAGCTGTCTGTTAGCAAGTTCAAGTATTAAGGCCGGTTAATTTTGTCGGGCCAATGAAAACAGGAAATGAAGATTGCGTATTATCATCATCGTTACTTCCTCATATATCCGTGGAGCATAGGACAAGTTCATGTCAAACCTTTCTGTCCTTTGTTCTGTCCGAGCATTTGTACCCCTTAAAAGTCTGGTCAAGTTCTCTTCATGTTTATTTTAGGTGGGGAGAGGAGGGGGCGTGCGGGTTGTTTCGTCTGCTGTGCAGTAGTGGTTTACCAATGGACGAAATTTCGAATGAAAGGAATGAGTTTTTATTCAAAGGTAGCAACCTTCGCTCAAGATTGCTTTTGGTAGAGATAACAAAATAAGGTTTATGCTTCTATTTCACGGAGTCTCACAGTGACTTTTAGAATGGCACGTATAACAACTGAGTCATCTTAGTTTATTATAAATTGTGTATTCTTCCGCCACTACTGTGAGAAATATAAGTTTTGACCCGTATTTAATGTGCCCCTAGCTGAAGGTAGTTCAGAAAAATATCAATAGTCTGTTTAGCTCTGTTTAAATCAGTATTACGTGTGCATACATCAATTCACTTAATCCATTGATGAACTCCAACTATGAATTATATTTACACACATAACAGGAAATTTACTTATGAAATAGTTGATCATCAGGATTAAAATGAATAAAATTGATTTTGTTAAGAACAGTTCATGAATTGTGTATCTTCATTGAAAAATACTATTTTGGAGAGGTTTAGCAAAGACAGTCTAATAGCTGTGCCACTACTGGGTACGTAGCTGACAATGTGGTGCCTGTAGCATACACTTTCTCTTGTAGCATAAGTTCTTTTATTCTCTCTAGAAGGGGTACTTCGGAGAGGTCCCTCCTTTATTAATTTATTAATTATGTATCTGTGTGAACTTAAGAATGAACCAGAGTTGGGGCACTGTACGAAGGATGGCCACCGACCGAGCAAAGTGGAATCAATTTGTTGTTGCCCTACAAGACGCCACTAGGCGTGATGGCCACCGACTGCTTTGACGGTCGGCGGCTAAGGATCAAAGAAGAAGAAGAAAGTGAACTTAACACGGCATACCCATATGCAGGTAACAGTTTTATATTCAGCCTTTGAACACTATTCTGGTCTCCAACAGTAAAGGAGCTGAAACGGCCAGTTTGGACGTGAAGACGATATATATATATATATATATATATATATATATATATATATATATATATATATATATATATATATATATATATATATATATATATATATATATATATATATATATATATATATATATATATATATATATATATATATATATATATATATATATATTTATATATATTATATATATTTATATATATTTATATATATTTATTCATGGTACAGGCTCCATTAAATGCATCCAATATAACTGTAAGACGATGGCATAACCTTGCCAGTCTTGAGCGTCGCTATTCAGTCTGCTAATGACAAGATGTCCTCGACATTTTGCTGCATAATTTATTTAAAAGGTCCACTCATGTACACCAGAATACAGCATTCACTTCTCACAATATATATATATATATATATATATATATATATATATATATATATATATATATATATATATATATATATATATATATATATATATATATATAATATATATATATATATATATATATATATATATATATATATATATATATATATATATATATATATATATTCAACTTTTGACATAGTCTAAACAGTTATAAGATATTGAAATCACATTACCTTATATACTAGCACTATTCTATACAAGATTAGAAAGTGATAAATTTAATTGCACTATACATTGACTTCTCGACAAAATTTATATCACACTCACACTAGTCTTTGAGACATTGATGAACTTTTCCGCCATTCTATGGTTTCAACACATAGGCATAGGGTTTCTATTTGCCCACATTTATGTGTCATTTCTAAATCTAGATCGTCTATATGCTTCATTAGGTCGATGCTATATATATATATATATATATATATATATATATATATATATATATATATATATATATATATATATATATATATATATATATATATATATATATATATATATATAGCATCGACCTAATGAAGCATATAGACGATCTAGATTTAGAAATACTTTAGGACTCTGTCGAAATAAAACATATAGGAGCTGGACAAATATGCGTCCGTCCACATCGAAGAGCACACAGGAAAGGACTGAAGTTTTGTTCAATTCTGCAAAATTGAGACCTACTAACGTCTGCAATATCTGTCCAAAACACAATGACGTACTTCCGGGTTAACCCGTGAATACAGTACATCAACAAACATGGTCTCAAATCGATAGCTATTTGATAACGACTGATATGTTATGATTGTACTCATAACATCTCCCCCCCCCCCCCCCCCCGTCAAATAATGAAAATTTAGAATGGTAACATCAAATTTCAATGCTATAGCACGTTTCACTAGCTTTGCCCTCAAACAAATGTAATTATCTGATTAACCGTCTAACGTATTAATGCCATTTTTTGCATACGATGTTATATTGGGTTAGACCCAACAAATATATACTTTATATCTGTGCATCTTGTCCAGTTCCCATAAACGGATGAAATCCTTTGATCTTTGTCGGCATACTAATTATTGTGTATCGAGAAAAGAAATTTTACCACTTCATGCACAGATTCTGTGAATTGATTAGGCATAGGCGTGTCTACTATTACAATAATGTGGCCATCACGTTTGCAATTGAATACGTGTTGAAGATGATTTCTTAAATGATCTGCATGCGAAATACTCGTGACATTGTTTGTCATTGACATTTAATGCGCTACCAAACTGGACCTTCCTTGATCTAATTATTTCAATGGGTATCATCTCTTTGCGGTTCATAAATATCATAATGGAACGTTGCTCCTCTAATGTGCTTGTAAATAACGGTAAGGTCATCTTTAAAGAAATTAAACTTCATCCGAATCATAATCAGATGTCTCTGAGAAATTGAAAATCAATCTCGGCTGAATGAAGGACAAACCATCATTCTTCCAATATTCCTCTTCCTCTTGTAACACATGGTTCTCACTTTTCTTCCAATAATCCCTGGCTATATTGGAGATGGCGGCTTTTGTAAGTATTTCAACATCTTTTAATTTGAACGTTCTATTTTCTGTTGCTACCTGTTCCTTAATTTTAGCCCATACTAATTCTATTGGGTTTAAGTGAGAATGGTAAGGAGGTAATCTTAAACATCTGTGACCATGTTCATGGATTGCCTTGTCTATGTGAAATATCTTTGTATGCTGTGTCTTTTTTTACAATTCCAAGTAATTCAGGTTCATGGACATTTCGTTGAATGGAATGTTGTTTATGGACAGCCAAATCTTTATTACATCTTTAATACTTGGTGAATTAGAAACTTTATCTTCTGCTGCCACAACGTTGTGATATGAGGCATTGTCCATTATCAAACACCACGGTCTATCCAAGGAAGGAAGTACATGATTCACAATCCATTCTTGAAATATCTTGCCATTCATCTCTGCATGGTAATCCCTATTATCTGTGGATTTTGAAACAAATATGAGTTCAGTATTATTTAGAAGCCCATGATGGCTGCTTCCTGGATGTGCAATTATTAGGCGCTGTCCTTTGCTGCTTGGTACTAGTCTCTTAGTTGTTCCATCAGATGATTGCCATTCTCGTTCATTACTGTGGTGCGCATTGATCCAAGTTTCATCTAAATACACAAAATCATAACAATCTCTTCTCATTTCTCTGACCTCGCGTAAATATTTGCTTCTCATTGCAACTATATGAGGCTTCTCACAAAAAAGGTTTCCACCACCAACAAATTTTCTAAAAGTGAATCCCAAACTCCTAATAGTCCTCCATAGCGTAGATTTGGAAATATCAATGTCATTATTCTTTCTTAACCAAATTTTAAATTTCCTTAAAGTCACTGCCTCATTATTGTGAAACATATTGCAAATTTCTCTGCGGATCAATTCTCTGTCAAAATTATCCACCACTCTTGGCCTAATTTTCGTGTGTAAAACACTGGAATTAGACATTTCAGATGTCGCTATCCAGCGGTGCAATGATCGTTTGCTTATCCCCAAGGCGTGAATAGTCCTCTTTTGTGGGTTTGAAATAGAATGATATAGTTTTCCTCGAGTAGCTTCATTGCAGAAATACTTAAAAATCCTATTTGTGATTTGCTGTAATGTCATAAAATGTACTCGCAGACTCATTTTTCCTTCTTAACCACACAATAATTTTTGTAGACACACCTCTGATTGACAATGTGTGCGTTGCACCGGATATAAACTGTTTTATGTTCAAGAAGTGCGATTTCACGCAATTTCACTCAAAAATCATGCCAATTGCTTGATAAACCAAAAATGTGCAAATGAGGTCGTATAATTTACTGTAGACATTTCAATATGTGTGCGTGTGATGTGTGTTGGCAAGTAGGATTTTATATTATATCGCAAAGAAACGAAAATTGAAACCAATGGCCGCATTTTAATGAAAAATTTAATTCATAGGGTCTATACCATTTCAAATTCACACACAAAATTTCACTTATATGCGTTATATATTCGCTGAGATATAGCATTTTGAAGTTCGGCAAAGCTAGTGAAACGTGCTATAGTATGAAATTGTACAGTACCTATGTTTGTGCCACAAGGTAGGCAATTTAACACACGAGGCGTGGAATGTAGCAAAAAATGCTAATTCCAATGTCTACGAAGGACCCAATTCAATTTAACAGCAAAGGGAGGTAACTATAGCAAGGTCAGCCAACATGTAACAACGAAATAACTATTTCAGTCCATGCATTCTCATCCTTCATACCTTCTGAAACACCCATTATGTCTCGTCAGGTAACTTAGTCACATAATGTCATCTCAATGTAACATTATAATGCAAAGCATTAATAATAATATAATTCAATAATAGATGACGTGAGGCAGACAATTAACTACTAATGTGTGTGACTGCTACACATTGTCACATGAATAAAGTTTTGTGTAACTGTGAATGATATGTTAATACTATGTCATATTCATAACACGAGAAGCGAGGAAATTATGTAAGTAACACATAAATGTGGGCAAATAGAAACCCTATGCCTATGTGTTGAAACCATAGAATGGCGTAAAAGTTCATCAATGTCTCAAAGATTAGTGTGAGTGTGACATAAATTTTGTCAAGAAGTCAATGTATAGTGCAATTAAATTTATCACTTTCTAATCTTGTATAGAATAGTGCTAGTATATAAAAAAAAAAAAGTTAGTTGCTTATCCTTTACAGGACGTGGCAATCAACCCCAGCTTTTATTGGCTGTTTCTGATTTTTCTAGGCAATTTTTACGTTCAGTAGTTTGCCATTGCTTTCTGAACGGTACGGCGCTTATACCATTGTTAAAAATCCACACAAAGCTATCTGCTACCAAACCGCCTGCAGCCGGTTTCGAACCTGGTATATCTGGATTATGAAACTGCGTTTATATCCATTAGGCCACAGACGCCGACGCTAGTATATAAGGTAATATAATTTCAATATTTTATAACTGTTTATACAATGTCATAAGTTGAATGTTGAAATCCATCCTTGATCATGTACATGATTGTAGTCCATGTAATAATATGACACGAAAAATCCAGAAGTCATCAAACATCGTAGTGAATTATCAGAGATAAGTTCCATCCTAAATATCCTTGTTACTTCAATTGAATAATTGTGCGACATTTATTTTCGAATTATGTTCCTTGAAAGTGTAGCACAAAGTCTTTTACCAAAACACGTGCCTATCAAAATTGTTTAGAAATGATACCATTGAAATCATTACAAATATGTGTGTATGACTGTCTGTAGCTTAACGATGAGTATTGTCATGACTGCACGATGTCTATACGAAGTGTCATAAGTTCAACGATATACTACATCATGTGGCGTGTTACAAAATCCATCATCATTTTGATGTTATTAAATGTGCTTGCTATGTTACCTAGTGTACTGAGTGAGGTCAGCTGTGAAGGTCCCTGAAGATAAAAGTTTATGTGAGTTTTACAGGATACCTTTCTGCTACCACCTACGACCTCAAACAGACTTATTCTGCTATTATGTATGTTAGCTATGTTTAATGTCTAGGGTACTGAAATGTGGTGTGCAGGTAATTAAGTACACAGACACACACATATAAACACTAGGTCTAATAATAAGTTCTATGATCAAGTAAATTAACACTGTGTTGAAATTTAAAATTTACAATTTTTTTAAAAAATTTATTTAGTCCTGAGCCAAGTTTTCTTATGGTCAGGACGTGTGAATCAAGATGAATTTATATCAATCAAAGAGCATATAATTGAATGAACACATGAAAATTTTTTTACATAGATATATAAGTGAAATTTGTTAATATGAATACTAACTACAGAGTCTTTGGGAAAACTAGTACTGGATGATGGGTCGTGGTGGTATCATCATGCCCAGTTCTTGTTATACTGTTCATTTGTTTTTTAACAGGGGTAAATGGTGGCAAAGTTCTTTATTCACAGTGTTTTTTAAATTTATTTATGGTTAGTGATGAATCAACAGCAGGCCAGGTCTTCAATACTTAACTGGCCTGTGACGATGTAGTAAAGATGTTCACTTGGCCCACTCCTCACAGTTGCTGAGGTAAAATGATAGGCTACTCCTCACAGTTGCTGAGGTAAAATGATAGGCTACTCCTCACAGTTGCTGAGGTAAAATAATAGGCTTCTAGTCATCCACCTTTTGATCTCTTCAGATCATCTGGCACTAGCACAGTGCCAGACAAAGAAACTCTGAAACCACAAAATTAGGCCATGTGTTAACACACTGCCTACTTCACCCTGTTTACATACAATAATATATACCATAACAAGACAAGATCAGATCTCTCTGACCGACCCAGCACCTCTCATCCAGGCTGTCATCAAATAGCACCAGTTTCCCATTCCTCTATGACTGCATTGCATCTGAAATATGTTCATTAGTTTCTTTTTCCATCTAATAAGGTGGGTGATATGTTCCCACTGATCTCCTGAAATAAAGATCTGTACTCTACATTCTTGGATATGGTGTCCCATATTATTCATTCGCCTCTAGGCCCTAGACTGTCGCTGGGGACCTAGAATAAGTACTCACTTGTCGTAATCATTTTTCATGACATGGCAGTATCAATCACTCAGAATTGTTAAATAAAAAGGTTAATAATTTTTCCCTTACCACAATTCAAAATGAAAACACACAGATACGTTATACTAGCACAAACTCAGATGAGCTGCTGGCTATACTATGGCGTCCCACTTGAAATATTATCTATCTTTACTGGACGTCACACTTTTAAGCATCAACGAGCTGTTGCTGTGAACAGTCTTCAACAAATGGCACTTGCCGGCTAATTTTTGTCAACAATATTACTCGTTCGTCCAATCAGAGTACTTCCCCTCTACAGTTTAAATATTTAAACCTAAATGTCCAATTTTAGTCCAGTTTCGGTCTAGTGTGAAATGTACTTCTGTCGGTCTGTCCGTCCGAACTTGGGTTTTCCCAAAATTACACTTGGTTTTGGACCAAACTACAAAAAAAAAAAAAACTACACAAATTTTGTCTCACTTACGTATAAGATTTCTATGCTAAGTTTTTTTTTTAGCTTCTACGTTCCTTGTCTGCCCTTTGTCCACATGTAATTTGTTTTTCTGCGTTAGTCTCAAGGACGTGTCAAAAGTAACTTTTGTGAGAAGTATGCTCAAATAACTGTCTGCTCGTCTGTATTGAACAATACAGTCTTTCGTCAATATCTTCCGTGTTATCTGTCCGTCTTTGTAATTAAAAGTATATTATTTCTCAGGGAAAGATGGACTATCAAACTAGCTAATTTTTATTCTTCTAAACTTATTATTAAGAAAATACATAATTTTTCCCATGTTAGTCTTGAAATTTGTTTTTACGACACGTTTACGGCGTTTGCCGCTATATTCAAATTAAAACGACTATTTACCGTAGAACGTCAAAGATACGTCTGTTTCTGACAAGAGCTAAGGTCGTTTTTCGTGTTCCATTTCTTACATTGTCAACTAGTGGCGTAATTTTTTCTTTTAAAACTACAAATTGCGTCTTCTAGGCTTTAGATTCAAACACGTGTGCAGACTGCATCATTTTTTTCCTTTTATCTCCGTTTCTATCCCGTCTAAACGGATAGGCCGTTAGTCTTCATGTTATAACTAGTTGGTTTTCAATGACACTAGAAAACGATGGCGTGGGCGAAGAAGTAGCAGCGTATCTTATCCAAATTTTTATCCCTACATTTCATTTTAACTGTTATCTTTATAAATGGAGGAATTTTAACGTTGCATCACTGTACTTTCACCACACATCTCCCCACCTGAGAACATGCAATAATGCAAGTTCCAAAACCAGTGATACACATAGATAAAATTAACTCCTTACGCCTGCTAACTACTCTAATTTTGATCACAGGGGTGCCTACTGAGGAAATCTGCACCGACATTCTGTGAGCCCGAGATATATTCAATGTTAAATTGATATGGTTGTAACAATAAAGACCATCGTAACAATCTAGCATTTTCATGCTTGGCCTGAGATAAGAATACGAGAGGCTGGTGATCTGTTTGGACCACAAAAGTCCTACCATACAGATAGATTTGGAACTTTTTTATTGCCCAGATTAACGCTAAACACTCTTTTTCGCTTGTGGAATAGCCTTGTTCCGCTTTGTTCAACTTACGGTTAGCATAAGCGACTGTGTTCAGTTCCACATTGGGTGAAGAGGACCTTTGCAACAACGTAGCCCCCAGGCCTACATTGCTTGCGTCTGTTCTCACCACAAAGTCCTGAGTCAAATCAGGCAATTTGAGAATAGGCTTGCTAGTGAGTTTTTCCTTTAACTCTTGGAATGCCAATTCACATTGCGCTGACCAAACAATTTTATCTGGATTTCCCTTGCGAGTCAAATCAGTCAGAGGAGCACATATAGAGTTAAAATTTTTGATATATTTTTGGTAAAACCCACACAACGACACGAATGATCGCACGTCTTTTTTTGTTTGCGGTCTAGGTGCTCTCTGCAGTTTTTCCAAGTTCTTGGGGTCAGGGGTCATGTTACCCTGATATACAGTATGTCCCAAGAATTCCAACTCTTTGCATCCAATACAACATTTTGTTGGTCTAGCAGTCAAGTTCGCTTCTCTGAGCCTATCAAATAGCATATTCAGAGAGTTAATGTGTTCTTCAAATGTTTCTGTGGCGATGAGGATATCATCCATGAAATTTGTGATACATGGATTATTCAAGGGATCCAACAATTTGCGCATCATCCTAGAAAATACACTCGGGGCATTTTTCAATTCAAATGGTAACATGTTGAATTCATAATGTCCCTCCGAGGTGCTAGAAGCTAAATAAGGTCGAACTTCAGGCTTCACTGGAATCTGGTAATAGGCTTTGCTAAGATCCACCTTCGAAAAGTATTTTGCCTTGTTCAGTCTGGCAAATAACTGTTTTGTGTCCGGTAATGGATCCACCTGACCTTCTGTTACAGCATTCAGTTTCCTGTAATCTATGCACAGTTTATGTTCCCCAGACGGTTTCCTCAACAAAACTACACTGGAGCTAAAAGAGGATTCACTGTGAGAAATAATCCCTTCTTTCAACAAATAATCTATCTCCTCTTTCAATGCCTTCTCCTTAGCGAACGGAACAGAATAGGCTCTCATACAGATTGGTGTTGAGTCTACCAGCTTCATGTCATACTGTAGCAAATTAGTATGCCCCGGTTTGTCTGTTAACACATCCGTATGTTCCTCCAGAACCTGTTGAACTCTCTCCCTCTGATTTTTAGTCAGGTGCTTACTGACTTTTACCTGTGCGGCTGTCTCACAGGGGTGTAATGGGTATTCATGTGAGGTGAGTGGTTCCTTTTTCATTTCAGTTGCGATAGCCAAGGTCAGTAAACGGGTGCCTTCCTGGATTTGTCTGTCCAGATACTTCTTTAAAAGGTTCACATGATATATTTTCTCCTTCCCCTTTTTGTCAATTTTATAGTTTGTTCTAGACACCTTCTCTAGAACCGTATATGGACCTTGCCATCCAATTTGCAACTTATTATGGCTGCCGGGTAGTAGAAGAAGCACTTTCTCTCCCGCAGCTAATTCTCTGTCTTTTGCTTTCCTATTAAAATAAGCCGCATGTTTCTTCCTGGCTTGTCTCAAATTATCATTTGCCAGTTTCCATCCAGCTTTCAGACGAGTGGTCAGCTCGTTCACATATTGATATGATGAGGTAACAGTCTCTTCTGCCTTCTCATCTGTCCAGGTCCTCAATAAGGCTTCTAAGGGACCTTTGATTGGCCTCCCAAATAACAGGGTTGCGGGTGCCATCCCGGTTGAACTATGTGGTACTTCCCGGTACGCAAACAACGCAGCGGGCAAAAATTGATCCCACATATCAGGTTTCTCATGTGCCAGCTTCCTCAGGATAAAGATGAGGGTCCCATTGAACCTATCTACCTGGCCGTTCCCTTGTGGATGGTACGGACTACAATGAAACTGTCTGGCTTGAAATAGCTTAAAAACTTCTTCCGTTAGTTTCCCCTTGAATTGTGAGCCATTATCAGTCAAGATTTGAAGTGCGAATCTTAATCTTGTGAATATTGTAAGCAATGCCTCTGCCACATGTTTCGAATCAATAGATGACAAGGCTACGGCCTCTCCCCACATAGAACAAGTGTCCACCAGAGTAAGGATGTAACTGTTCCTCCTCTTGGTCCGAGTGAGAGGTCCCACAATATCCACTGCAACCCTCTCAAAAGGTGTTCCCACTATGGGCATTTCCCCTAGAGTTGCAGGAGCAGTTCAATGCTTTGGAGCTACCCTTTGACATTCTGGACAGGATTTGACATATCTTTTTATATCTTCCGTTATCCCTGGCCAGAAGTAATGACAAGCTATACGCTGTCCTGTGGCGCTGATCCCCCTGTGACCACTGAAGGGAATCGCATGCCCTAGTTCCATCACTTTCTCCGTATATAAAGTGGGAAGAACCAGCTGGTTGTGACCATTTGTTCCAGTTCCGGCCTTCCTGTTTAGCAATTTGTTCTTCATAATATAATCTCCCTTGCTTGGAGGTTTGTGGGATTTGGGCAATTTTTTAAAACATGGCTTGAGTGTCCTATCCTCAGCCTGCGCCTTCCTCATCTCCTCTGGATGAGCATTTATAGGTTCACCTTCTTCCTCCTTTGACTGTGACCTGGTCTGCACTGTCGCCATGATCACAGGTCTCTCGGGATTCCCCAAGAAGACGTATCTACACCCCAATATCAGAGGGTAGATTGGTTCATCTATCACTGCTGCTCTGATTTCTCCTTCCACATGGCAAGTTTTCACCGTTATCCTTGCGATGGGAAGTGTCATGAGTGGTATGTCCTTAGTCGCCCCCTGTATTTCCACTGTTTCGGTGGTATACTGACTTGGGTCTACTAGGCTAGCCTTCACAACTGAATCATAATCCAAACCTGTATCATATAGGCACCTTATGGTGACCCCGTTACAAATAACATCCTCACAAACTGGGGGGTGATAAGGTTCCTGCTGTCCATTAGGTTTAACCTTTAATCTCTGGTTCCCCGATTTCATTGCAGCAATGGTAGAAGGTTTCCTTTTACAAAATTCGGTGTTATGGTTGTCCTTCTTACACCATTTACACCACCTCTTTCCTTTGTTAAAAGGTTTTCTTTCATTATATTTTTGGTCATTGAACTGTGAGTTTCTATCACGATAATCATTGCGTGGCCTATCAAAGTTTGTCCTACCTTTGTTAGCTTGTTCTCTGGTATCAAATTTATTAAAGTGGTGTGTGGCCTTAAAATTCTCTATATGTTTCTTTTTAGTGCCAGCTACCTCTGCCTGGGCTGCTTGATACCTCTCAGCGACATTCAATACCTCCCCAAACCTCTCTGCATCTTGTTCCATGAGAAAGTTTCTCAGGTCTGGAGCCATGGACTCTCTTAATTGCTCTATCGTGATCATCTCTTTGAGATCTTATGTCTTCCCCAGAGCAGTCCATTTCTCCAAATAGGTTTCCAGTCTGGCTGAGAATTGGTGGTATGTCTCCCCAGACAAAAGCCTGGCATTTCTAAACTTCTTACGATAAAATTCACCATTCTTTTCATATCTTAATAACAGAGCCTGCTTTAGCATGTCATAATTGTCTTGGTCGTCTCTATTCATTTTGGCAAAAACTTCATAAGAAGTACCCCTAAGCCCCTGGGATAACTTAAGACTCCACCTCTCTCTCTCTAACCCATACGTGGTAGCCAAAAGTTCAAATCTACCCAGATACCCTTCTATTTCATCGTCTTTCTCAACACAATGGTCTAAATGAAAACCCATAGCTGAGGTTAAGGCTCCCTGACTAGCAGTGGCATCGGAGGGAAAGGGGCTGGCACCATTTTCAGGAGCATGGCCTTGAATTTCCAACTCCCTTAGTCGTAACTCGTGCTCCCTTTGTAATCTCTTATCCTCTCTTTCAGCAGCCTGTCTCTTTTCCTCTCTTTCTATCTGCATCCTCTCCTCTTCCCTTTCAGCAGCCTGTCTCTTTTCCTCTGCTTCTAATTTCTTCTCTTCCAATTGGAGCCGCTTTATTTCAGCCACCCTATCTGCCTCCAATGCCCTAGCCTCTTTGTCAGCCTCAATCTGTATCCTCTTCTCTTCAGCTAACCTCCTATCTTCCCTTTCAATATACTTGTCACATTCTGAAGTTACATATTGGATCAAAGCCTGACACCTTAAATATTACTTTTAATTTTAGAGACACTGTTGAATTTATACAAGCTTATACCCCAATAGTTTAATTCCCGGACCAGGAGACCCTTATATACTTGATAAATTTAAATCCCGGGACACGAGCTACCCAATATATGTGCTGGTTTTGATGTTATTATATGTGGTTGCTATGTTACCTAGTGTACTGAGTGAGGTCAGCTGTGAAGGTCCCTGAAGATAAACGTTTATGTGAGTTTTACAGGATACCTTTCTGCTACCACCTACGACCTCAAACAGACTTATTCTGCTATTACGTATGTTAGCTACGTTTAATGTCTAGGGTACTGAAATGTGGTGTGCAGGTAATTAAGTACACAGACACACACATATAAACACTAGGTCTAATAATAAGTTCTATGATCAAGTAAATTAACACTGTGTTGAAATTTAAAATTAAATTTTTTTTAAAAAATTTATTTAGTCCTGAGCCAAGTTTTCTTATGGTCAGGACGTGTGAATCAAGATGAATTTATATCAATCAAAGAGCATATAATTGAATGATCAATTTTTTTACATAGATATATAAGTGAAATTTGTTAATATGGATACTAACTACAGAGTCTTTGGTAAAACTAGTACTGGATTACGGGTCGTGGTGGTATCATCATGCCCAGTTCTTGTTATACTGTTCATTGGTTTTTTAGCAGGGGTATATGGTGGAAAAGTTCTTTATTCACAGTGTTTTTTAAATTTATTTATGGTTAGTGATGAATCAACAGCAGGCCAGGTCTTCAATACTTAACTGGCCTGTGACGATGTAGTAAAGATGTTCACTTGGCCCACTCCTCACAGTTGCTGAGGTAAAACGATAGGCTACTCCTCACAGTTGCTGAGGTAAAATGATAGGCTACTCCTCACAGTTGCTGAGGTAAAATAATAGGCTTCTAGTCATCCACCGTTTGATCTCTTCAGAGCATCTGGCACTAGCACAGTGCCAGACAAAGAAATTCTGAAACCACAAAATTAGGCCATGTGTTAACACACTGCCTACTTCACCCTGTTTACATACAATAATATATACCATAACAAGACAAGATCAGATCTTTCTGACCGACCCAGCACCTCTCATCCAGGCTGTCATCAAATAGCACCAGTTTTCCATTCCTCTATGACTGCATTGCATCTGAAATATGTTCATTAGTCTCTTTTTCCATCTAATAAGGTGGGTGATATGTTCCCACTGATCTCCTGAAATAAAGATCTGTACTCTACATTCTTGGATATGGTTTCCCATATTATTCATTCGCCTCTAGGCCCTGGACTGTTGCTGGGGACCTAGAATAAGTACTCACTTGTCGTAATCATTTTTCATGACATGGCAGTATCAATCACTCAGAATTGTTAAATAAAAAGGTTAATAATTTTTCCCTTACCCCAATTCAAAATGAAAACACACAGATACGTTGTACTAGCACAAACTCAGATGAGCTGCTGGCTATACTATGGCGTCCCACTTGAAATATTATCTATCTTTACTGGACGTCACACTTTTAAGCATCAACGATCTGTTGCTGTGGACTTCTTCAACAAATGGCACTTTCCGGCTAATTTTTGTCAACAATATTACTCGTTCGTCCAATCAGAGTACTTCCCCTCTACAGTTTAAATATTTAAACCTAAATGTCCAATTTTGGTCCAGTTTCGGTCTAGTGTGAAGTGTACTTCTGTCGGTCTGTCCGTCCGAACTTGGGTTTTCCCAAAATTACACTTGGTTTTGGACCAAACTACAAAAAAAAAAAAAACTACACAAATTTTGTCTCACTTACGTATAAGATTTCTATGCTAAGTTTTTTTTTTAGCTTCTACGTTCCTTGTCTGCCCTTTGTCCACATGTAATTTGTTTTTCTGCGTTAGTCTCAAGGACGTGTCAAAAGTAACTTTTGTGAGAAGTATGCACAAATAACTTTCTGCTCGTCTGTATTGAACAATACAGTATTTCGTCAATATCTTCCGTGTTATCTGTCCGTCTTTGTAATTAAAAGTATATTATTTCTCAGGGAAAGATGGACTATCAAACTAGCTAATTTTTATTCTTCTAAACGTATTTTAAAGAAAATACATAATTTTCCCCATGTTAGTCTTGAAATTTGTTTTTACGACATGTTCACGGCGTTTGCAGCTATATTCAAATTAAAACGACTACTTACCGTAGAACGTCAAAGATACGTCTGTTTCTGACAAGAGCTAAGGTCGTTTTTCGTGTTCCATTTCTTACATTGTCAACTAGTGGCGTAATTGTTTCTTTTAAAACTACAAATTGCGTCTTCTAGGTTCTAGATTCAAACACGTGTGCAGACTGCATCATTTTTTTTCTTTTATCTCCGTTTCTACCCCGTCTAAACGGATAGGCCGTTAGTCTTCATGTTATAACTAGTTGGTGTTCAATGACACTAGAAAACGATGGCGTGGGCGAAGAAGTAGCAGCGTATCTTATCCAAATTTTTATCCCTACATTTCATTTTAACTGTTATCTTTATAAATGGAGGAATTTTAGCGTTGCATCACTGTATTTTCACCACAAGCTGTGCGGGTCGCTTTGTCATATCAGCAATGTGATCACCACACAATCTAATTAGTGGCCTGCGACCACGTGATTATTCAAGCAGTAAGTTCTTGAACAGGACATATCTATGTACGCATATGAGCTAGATTAAAATTGTGATTCATCTGTACTTGCAGAGTTGGTAGATGATACAGGGTCTTTTATGCATCTGGACATCACGTCCGCTACGACGTTTTGACTTCCTTTTATGGCTTTTATACATTAGTCATAGAGCTGTAAAGCCAGCGAGGCTCTAACTACTCTTTGATTAGTGAATCTTGCTGTCTGTAGATACGCCAAGGCTTTCTGATCTGTCTTCAGAGTGAATTGAGCTCCTATCAGATAACTCTGGAGTTTGTTGAAAGCAAAAACGATTGCGAGTAATTTCCTCTCGACAATGGGATATCGCTGCTCCATACGTGATAACTTACGACTGACATACAATGTAGGATGCATGTAGTCTTCAAATTCTTGCATTAATGTTCCCCCTATTGCTGAATATGACGCATCGACACTGAAAACAAAAGCATATCGAATGTCAGGTAACCTCAAAATTGGTGATTTCGAAAAGGCAATCTTAATCACATTTAAAGCAACATAACATGCATGCGACCATATTATCTTATTTGGAGCGTTCCTTTTTACGAACGCTAAAAAAACTGAAGTCACATCTGAAAAACTAGACAGAAACCTTCTGTAAAAGTTTATGAGGCCTAAGAAACTACGAACTTGTTTTTTTTTTGTTCGAGGATAATCAAGATTCAGAATTTTGGAAACAGTAGAAACTTCAGGTTTTAAGAATCCACCTGCTACTTTATGATCAAGAAAGGAAATTTCAGTATATCCTGTGCTGGTTTTGGAGAGTCTAGCAGTAATGTTGTGACAGCGTAAAGTATTCAACAAAAAATGAATTCCATTATCATGATCATCCCAAGTATGATCGAACAAACAGATATCATCTGTGTAGGTAATCAAATCCTCACGATCAGAAAATATGCTACTCATCATGCGAACAAAAGTAGCAGAAGCGTTCACAAGACCGAAAGACATATAATTGAACTGAAACAAACCTAAAGGGGTAGCGAAAGCTGTATAAGGCTTAGATTTGTCAAATAATGGCACTTGCCAATATCCTTTGGATAGGTCAAACTTTATAAAGAACTTAGCTGTCTTGAATTGTAACAGCATTTAAGCGTCTGAAATCTATAAAAATACGAATAGATTTGTCTTTTTTTCTAATCAAGACCATAGTTAAACTATATGGTGAATTAGAAGGTTCAATTATGTTTAACATAATCATTTGTTTTATTTCTTCCTGTTCCTGAGATTGCAAATGAATCGGTATAGGGAAAGGTTTTAGTTTGATAGGTCTGACCTATTTTAGCACGATATCATGTTGAATGATATTTGTATGCCCAGGAACATCCGTGGGCACACCAGAAAAGATTTCAGTAAGTCAGAAATCTGCTCTTTTTGATTAGAAGATAGAGTAGGAGCAATGGAAATATCTTTCCAACTTTCAGTAGCCAATAGATGCACATCAGGTAAAGATAGTATTGGTTCACCACCATCAGAAAAATCAGAAGTTTCCTCCTGAATAACTGCTAAGAAAGAGCGACGATCAATAGATTCATCGATAGCTTCAAAGATAGGTTTCAGATGTTGCGGTCGAGTATGAAATTGTTGTAACATATTAATATGGAAAATTTTATCCTTTCCTTTAAAAGATAAAAGATAGTCAATATCTGACAATCTATCCACAATTGTGTAAGGACCCTTCCACGACACAAGTAATTTATTGTCCTTGTTTGGAAGTAATACTTAGGCTTCATCAGCTGGCCATAATTGGCGCAGTTTCATGTTTAGTTTGATAAACAATCGAGCCTTTAATTTTTATTTTTCTGACGACTCCACTGCTATTTGGCATGCATCAATAATCTTCTGTCTTAAATTTACAACATATTAATAAGAGGTTTGAACCTCCTCATCCATGTTAGTTCCAATGAGTAATTGTTTCAAGATAGACATCGGACGTCTAGGCTTTGCACCAAATACCAATTCAAATGGCGAAAATCACGTTTTTTTCGTTGGGAATTTCTCTATAAGCGAAGAGAATAGCGGACAAGATTCGATCTCAATCTTGTAGATACTTAGCCGTAACCTTGCCCAGCATTTGTTTTAAACTCCTATTTAATCTTTCAATTTTTCCATTCGCTTGAGCGTGATAGATTGAACTAAGCGATCTTTCAATACCAAACATCTTCACCACTTCCTTCATAGCCTCAGAAACGAACTGGGGTCCCGGGTCAGGCCGTATGTTTTCGGGAAAACCCAATTTGCTGAATACTTAAAATAGCGCATCCGCGACGTCCACGGTTGAAATGGATTTAAGCGGTATTGCTTCCGGCCATCCGGTACACATATAGATGCATGTGAGCACAAATTTGTGACCCCTAGCTGACGTGACTTTTAATGGACCAATAAAGTTGAAAGCCATCTTTGGGAATGGTAGCAAAGAAATATCAGATGCCTGGATAGGTGCATTATGTCCACGTCTTTTTGTTGCGACACTTTATCACACTGAGCATGCGCGACAAAAAGCATTTAAATCTTTAGTCACACCAGGCCAAAAGAAATGTGACAAAACCCTCTGTTTGTCCTTGCAATACCTAAATGACCTGCACAATTTATGTCTTGGGCATGTCGTAAGACAAATGGTCTAAAGCAAGTAGGTACCATAATCTGTTTTTTCACAGATGTAGCATCCTGAAAACTCCTTATTAAAATATCATTTTTTAATGTGTATCAATGTTTAGCATTATCCTCAAACATCACATTATTTGATTTTGCCATGCGAAAAAATTTCCTAAAAGAATCATCTTCTTTTTGCCTTTGAATGAATGATTCTTTTTCAATGAATTCATTTCTGCAATTATCATTATCTTCCAGCTGAAAAGTATTTTCCTTTTCATTATCATTATCTCCATTATTATCATGATCTTCATCATTCATCATATCTTCAGTCTCCTAACCATCATTGATAACCTCATCCAATACAATATCATCATGGTTATGATTAATCATTTCAGCATGAGCTTGCGCTCTGGTTGTAACAGCATTTGCAGTTATTAAGTGCTGTTTTTCGTAATTTTCAATGTCTTCTCTAGAACATTCATGGAGACCTGGGATATTTCCTCAAATTATCCCAGCAATAGGATTATTAAGTAGAAACACAAGAGCTCTCCCTGTAAAATAAGACATATCCAAAAATACTTCCGCTGTTGGATAGTATTCCACTGTGCCATCAAAAGCAATACATTTTACTTTTCTTAACGTGTGTGACAGGTTATGAGAATGGACTACATTGATCAGTTCGCTTGATTCCCACCGGCGTCCCTCATTTCATTCAACCAACTCGCTCCCCTATCTTCCCTCATTAGTATGCACGTTTGTTACGCATAAACCATGTTTTTCTCGCTATCTATCTAACGCATAGTTTAGTCACGCCTATTTGTCTTGTTTCTTGCGCTGATGAGCGACAATCTAGATTTGTAAATGTCATTCTTGTAAAGGTGACAAACTTAAGGCGTTTACCAGCAGCTCGCATGCAGGGAGATTCTGCCGAATATTACGGAAACTGTCAGAATGCCCGAGCTCAAAACACGGAAAATAAACCGCTTTGAAGTTTCCTACAAGCTCGAGCGAATCCTGTGATGTGGTACGGACAGGGAAACAAGCGACGAGATCAGAAGCTTTGTTGCTGATTAACACCGGTTAACATATAGAGACGGGATCAAAAGACGTCTGCTCGCTAACCAACGTCTATGTTGTCGGCAAAGGTGCGCAGAAAATCTTTAATTCAGGAATCGAACCGTAGATTTTCCCAAAATACGGGAAAAGGCGTGATCTCTCGCACAAGCTAGTGAAATTATACTATTTTTACATAAATACTCCGTGATGCATAAAGCCATTATCAAAGAATTCTTGAAAATAACTAGCTCGATATCATAAAGAGATTTTTCGTACAAAAGTGGATGTGACAGACGAACGCAGCCGACCCTGAATGATATGATACGACTCTTCGTAACGACACCTTGGATAACATCAGTGCCCCCGAAATATTGTAACCTTTTGTCAAACGGGATTTTTCTTTTCACCTGGACTCATTAGCTATGCAAACTTTCCACGCAGATTGGCAACACGCTTGCTGATTAATATGTGGACAGCTTATCTACCGTCCATTCTGGTCATCGCATTGATTTAAGGAGAGGCTAAATCACGCCCATGGACATCTCTTGAGCAATCATATGCAGTATTTTCATTAACTTGGCCCAGAGGGCGCGGCGCCAGAATCAAACAGATAGCAGCGACCACGATCAAAGAAACGGACTGGGGGGATCTTAGGAAAGCTAGCGCCACGATCAAAGACAGTAGTGGTCCCTGAAACGATTTTGAATCTCGGTGTTAAACACGGAACCGATCGCAGTGGGAGCGAACGGGGAAAGCCGACGCAAGCAGCGAGCGAAGATACGAGAGGCCAGGGGCGGCTTCTCCTTTTAGTCTGGCGGTCAGATCCCCAAAAGTCTTCTGAGATCTAAAAAGGTGTCAAGTTTCTCATGTCCCACTCATCTTTCATTTCATTCTAGATATACACAGACCACGTAGAAATACACTTTATCACTCGCTGGCCAGAACTTAACAGAAGCACTAGCTATATTTGAAATCCTGCTAGATTATCCCATGGATTTTATACATATTTGCAGTGAATTCTATTTCTGTGCAAAGCGGTAATATATATATTGTGTAAAGTGATCAGTGGTCTAGTTCATTCATTCTATTTCACTGGATTTTGTGTTAATTTAAATCTATTAAATTAAACCGTCTCAATAGTTCCAGTTGTAAATGTAATGATATACCTGCTATATTATGTCCAAAAGATAATAGATGTTAAATGCTTAAATTAACTTTTAAAGTCGCGAAGGAATTTATAATTAATAAATTTAGTTAAGTCCTATATTTATAGATGTGTGTTTAACCACTAAAACTCGCGCAGTGTTTATTAAATACATAATTAAATACGCGAGCGTATATAAATAGTCTTAACGGGAAATTCATCGCGCTTTAGAAGGTTATTTGTTTTTCGGTATATTACATGTCTTTTTTTCTTTCATACAGAGTGATCGTAACCTGTGCGATCCTAGCATTAAGAAAGCAATAAAGAAATCAATCTAAGCAAAGCAAAGCATAAACAGTGTGTAGAGTCCCCCTGACTCAGAACTTGTTGAGACTGTGTAAATTTTTTAATCTTTGAGGCGATTCTATGTTTGGAATTCCGCTATCTAACTTATAGCAAAGAAAGCACACCCAAAGACAAATTTAACACACCATCAAGCAAATTAAGTCGTAACGGGAAGAAGAACACTGGCCCGAGTTTTTTGTTAGTTTACTGACACAGAGAGAGAATACATATTTACCGAACAGTGATGTGACTAGTTTTCTCCCTGGACTTAAACCATACCTCACGGATAAAGTGTACCAGCACGCGTAAGAATTTTATTATCAGCGGCAAAGTCAAATAGACCACACCATCCTCACCCCGGTATCAGAGACCGTGCCCTCCCATAGAAACTGTTATTAAGAAAAGAGACACAATTACAGATTCATTTTCAGCGATTACGGGATCCTTTTATGTGCTGACAGCCTACCCGCTAATCTGGGGCTGGAAATTGAACTAACACTCATACATTTAGTTTGAGGTGTAACTGCTGTTGTGTTATTCTATGGAGTGCCAGATTTTTTCACAATCGGTAAGTGAGAGCAAGATGAGTGAAGGCCTTTACTAGCGCGTGTATGAATGACAGGAAATTTAATCTTTTTTTGTAACCCATTTGTTAACTTGCTTACCGGGTAATACATTTTCTGTATCCCCGGCATTGTTCCTTTAAGTGGGATAGTTTTGATAAACTCTGTTTTAAACCCCCCTCCTTTCCTTTTGCTTAGTAAAGGGAAGAACAATTGGGAAGAACAGGATTTTTTTCTATCACTTATACCTAATTTTGAAACACCTCTTTCAGAGTAATTAACTTTACTGTTAGGTTAACTTACCTATGTTCCTGATAACTATCTATCTTTGGACTGGGTTTATCTTTGTCTAATAAGCGGGACGGGCTTAGTCGATACCAATCTTCTTCACCCCCTCCCTACCTTGTTATTTGCATTTTTCTGTAATTTTGATAATTCTTGCTGTAAACAAATGATTGTTTTAGTGATTGTTTTTTTTTAACTTTAATAAACAACATAAACTTAATCGTTATTGTGTTGGACTACCCAAAGCCCATAAAATTTTCCCTATTTGTTTAAGATAGTTGTATCCACGTCGTCTGTGTGTTTAAAGCAGCAAATCGGTGTGAGAGCAGGTGTGTGTCTGGAAACTGGCAAATAATTGTTTGACTAGTATGAGTACGAAGAGTAGATTGAGAGAAACGATTTGTCGTAAATAAGTCTGTCTTTACTCTCCTCCAGCACTCTGTGAAGCAACTATTTACTCTCTACATTTCTATCACTGAGCTTTTCACCATCATTCTACACTCTAAACCGGACTACTATTTTTCTAACACTCTCTCTCTCGAAATAAATTTAAGACAATATTTGTGGGCTGGTCCTGGATTGTAGCTACATTTGAAGCAATCGCATAGCCGGGATAAAGATATTTTGAGTCTGATCTAAGTCTGGGTCTTACTAGATAGAGTGTGAGTGATCTGTCTTTGTGATTTAGGGAAATAAATAATTAATTACATCCCTAGACAACGCCTTTTAGCATTTGGGTCGTCCACACAGCATATTTACAGGTTGTTTTCTTTGATTCTTTTCTAGTGTAACTTACAATTATAGTGGCATTAGTCGCTTGCGTTTAGAGCCTTAATTTCCAGAAAACAGCCTCGATAAGTTTGCACATTTCAAATAGGAGGTAACACAAGTAAATTTATACTTTGTGTTTTTTTTTCTCGTAGCGGCTTTGAGTTTTTTCACTTCTTGTTTTTTCGTACTGTTCTCTAGTCATACTACATCTTATTCTTTGACAATGGCAGAGAGGATAAAGATGAGATCCATCCTGAGGCTGGAAGCGAAAGAGGCAGGACTAGACACAGAAGCTGCGAATCTGTTTATCAACCAGGAACTGGAAATATATGACGCGGAGCAACAAAGAGCAGAAGCAGAGAGAAAGGAAGAGAAACAAAGAGCAGAAGCTGAGAGGAAGGAAGAAAAAGAGAGAGAAGAGAGGACAGAAGCTAGGAAGAAAGAAGCGGACGATCGTCAATTGGAGCACAAGAAAATTGAGGCAGAGTTGGAAGTCCGCAGGGAAGGAGAGAAGGAGAGACAACGTGAGGAGAGAGAGAAGGAAAGACAGCATGAACTGGCGCTTAAGGCTTTAGACAGTCGCGGTGCCTCTACTTCGAATAACGGAGAGCCGTCTTCGCCCCAGTCTTAGTCAATGGACCTCTCCAGCACTCAATCTGCCCAATTAACAGCGATGTCTTTTGCTTTAGAGTCTTTTCCCAGCCCCAATGAAAAAATTGACAGCTATCTAGAAAAATTCGAGAGGCTCGCAAATCTATATGGGTTAGAGAGTTCCCGTTGGGCACTTAAACTCTCAATGTCATTAAAAAGTACTGCTTATGACGTATATACAAAGCTGGGAACCAACCAACATGATTACGACATGCTGAAAAAAGCCTTGCTAGAACGGTTTGAGATAACCGCCCGAAAATTTCTGCAAATAATCAGAAACAGCCGAAAAGAGAGCACGGAAACATTCCCACAGTTCTCTTCACGTCTCACGGGCTATTTGACAAAGTGCATTGAATTATCTGACCTACCTCTTACATATGAGGGACTACTTGAACTTGTTCTTGTGGAACAGATAAAGTCAACTTTGTCAAACGAAACCCGTAGATTTTTGGCTGAACAGGGCGCAGTCAGGCTTGAGGACATACTCAATAAGGCAGAACGCTATACCAATGCAATGGCCGAACTTTCCAGCACTAAACGTAAACCCACAGATGAGCCATCTCGTAAACAAAATCTAGAGCAGTCATCCTATTCCTCTAATTCCTCTCAGAATTATAACCAACGAGAAAATAATACCCAGAGACCTGCCCAGGAAAAATCGAAATTCTACAAAACCCGATACCCCTAACAACAATTCTGATCAACCCACCAAGCCTACGTGGCAGCGCGGCCACCAAGGTTAAGGAAAAGGGAAGACCCCTACATCAGGAACGTCTGATCAGGGCAAACAAACCGGTCCAAACCGCGTCGGATGTTTGCGAGTGATGCACCAAGGACGCTTCCTATCGCACTGGTAGAAATACACTCTGACTTTGTCAGAGGGGTTATTAAAGCGGCCATTATGGATGATCCTATCTACCCAGTTATCCTGGGATGTAGATATGTGTTTATTGGGAGACCAAAGGAGCCGATTGTGGCAGCGGTAACCACAAGAGGGCAAGCCAAGAAGGAGAGGGAGCCTGCGCCAAATTTCTTGCCGAATGAACTGAAGGAGGCGCAACAAAAGGACCCTACTCTGGAGCCCTGCTTTAGAAAACTGCCCATGGCTAAGGACCCCAGACACAACGGAGACATCTTTTCTAAGGACGGCGTATTGTATCGTAGAACGGGCAACCCGAACACGGGGAATAACCAGCTCCTAGTACCGACGCAGTACAGAAGCCAGATCTTAGAAATGGGGCACTCTCTTCCCTTTAGCGGACATATGGGACAAAACGCCACTATTCAGCGAATAAAAAAACTACTATTGGTGGCCAGGAATGAACTCTGACATTATCAGGTATGTGAAATCCTGCGCCCAGTGCCAACGGGTAGCACCCAAGCACTTGACATCCACAGTACCTATGGGGCAAATGCCAATAGTGGGTACTCAATTTGAACGGTTTGCTGTCGACATCATTGGACCCCTGGAAAGGACCAAAAGAAGGAACAGGTTCATCCTGACCTTAGTCGACACTTGCACAATGTGGGCCGAAGCTGTACCGCTACCATGCATAAATTCCAAGCATGTCGCAGAAGCCCTCGTGCAAATGTTTGCACGGTTGGGATTCCCTCAACAAGTTTTGACGGACAATGGATCCCGATTCCGTAGCCTGTTAATGGAGGAGATCTTTAAGATCTTAAGGGCCAAACATATCCACACAAGTCCCTACCATCCGGCCGGAAATTGGCTCGTGGAACGTTTTAATGGCACCCTCACCACAATGTTACGTAAGCTGGGTCAGGAGAAACCGGAAGACTGGGACCTATATATATATCGGCTGCCTTATTCGCCTACCGAGAGGTTCCCCAAGCGTCTACGGGATTCGCGCCAGCTACACTTTTATTTGGCATACCTATTAAGGGGCCACTAGAAGCCTTACTTCGGTCCCTGACAGACCAAAAGGCTGACGAGACAGTCGTCTCTGCAAGCAAGTATGTATCTGAGCTCAAGGAAAGGCTAAAGCTAGGATGGGATCTAGCTACAACCAACCTTAAGAAAGCCCGCGCTAAACATGCTAAAAGATACAACAAAGCTGCAAAAGAGAGAGAGAACTACAACCAGGGGAGAAAGTTTTGTTGCTACTTCCAACCGGAAGCAATAAACTTCGCATCGGATGGCAAGGGCCGTTTACCGTCCTTAAAAAGATCTCACGTACCAATTACAAGATCTCCATCAAAGGAAAGGAGAAGGTCTTCCACATAAATCTGCTTAAGAAATATTTGGAAAGACCGGTGCCATCCTCCGAGCATCTCCTGGCTGTCGCCATAGCAACGGAAGACGAGGAAGATGATGATGGTTGCATGGAGTACCCACTGCAACCCACAGAATCCTTTAAAGATGTCAAGTTCGGCGACAATCTCTCACCAAAACAACAAACAGAAACCAGGGCGCTACTAAAACAGTACAGTGCAGTCTTAACGGATGTACCTGGTCGAACAAATCTCATCGAATTTGATATGAAATTAACAAACGAGACCCCTGTTCGAACCAGAGTTTACCCCATACCGTACGCTAAAGCTGATGCACTTCGCGGAGAAATAGACAAGCTGCGTCAGGCAGGAATTATCAGTGAGTCTACATCTCCTTACAGTTCCAGTGTAGTGCTGTTGCAGAAGCCCAATAAGGAAGTTCGGCTGTGTATTGATTACCGGCTGCTAAACGCTGTTACGGAATTCTAGCCCGAACCTCTCCAAACTGTTTCTGAGTTGTTCACCAAGCTTAGCAAGGCAAAGATTTTCTCCAAGATTGACCTCAGTAAAGGTTATTATCAAATACCAGTCAAGGAGGAAATTAAACCTTTGTTAGCTTTCAGCACTAGTGAAGGACATTACACATTTAATGTGATGCCATTCGGTTTGCATAACGCACCAGGAGTGTTCACCAGGATGATGAGGAAGCTTCTAGAACCTTTGCAAAGTCCCCATATCCATAATTTTATGGATGACATATTAATTGCATCGGAAACCTACGAAGAACATATTGCTACGGTTGCTATGCTCCTCAGGAGACTACAGGAAACTGGTCTCACAGCCAGACCTAGCAAATGTCTCATCGGGTTTGAACAGTTAGACTTCCTGGGGCATACTATTTCTCACGGATGCAGTTGGCCTATTAAGAAGAACGTGGAGAAAATAGTGGCAGCAAAAAGACCCCGAACGAAGAAAGACGTACGTTCCTTCATATCACTATGTGCATATTATCAGAAATACATCCAGAACTTCAACGGACTGACAGCACCTCTGACGGACCTCACTAAGAAAGGGTGTCCGGGTAAAGTCATGTGGGATCAAAAGTGCGAACACGCATACAGCACTTTGAAAGGACAGTTGTCTGCATACCCCATTTTGAGGTTGCCTGACCTCAAGAAACCTTTTGTATTACGGGTCGACGCGTCAGGTCAGGGCATCGGGTCAACACTGCTTCAAGCCGATGACAGTGACCCAAACATGCTATTTCCAGTTGCCTATGGCAGTCGGAAATTAAATAAAGCTGAACGGAACTACAGCGTAGTCGAAAGAGAATGCCTCGCTCTGATTGACGGTATCAGACGCCATCATGAGTTTCTCTATGGTACATCTTTCACAGTGCAAACAGACCACGCTCCGTTAGCATTTCTTGGTGCCAATAAAGAATTTAACGCAAGGATCATGCGTTGGGCTCTTCTTTTAAGCGTTTATTCTTTCAAAGTGGAATACATTCCGGGAAGACAGAATGTCGGGGCTGATTTCCTGAGTAGAAACTGGACTACGCAGGAAGAGGAGGAAGTTGAAGATACCAATCTTCCTAAAGCTACCGTTCAGGGCAGCTTCGTCGTCATAAATCAAACATGAAAAGAGGTTTTCATGTCTCAAAAGAGGGAACGATTGCGACAGACGAACGCAGCCGACCCTGAATGATATGATACGACTCTTCGTAACGACACCTTGGATAACATCAGTGCCTCCGAAATATTGTAACCTTTCGTCAAACGGGATTTTTCTTTTCACCTGGACTCATTAGCTATGCAACCTTTCCACGCAGATTGGCAACACGCTTGCTGATTGATATTCTGGTCATCGCATTGATTTAAGGAGAGATTAAATCACGCCCATGGTCATCTCTTGAGCAATCATATGCAGTATTTTCATTAACTTGGCCCAGAGGGGGCGGCGCCAGAATCAAACAGATAGCAGCGACCACGATCAAAGAAACGGACTGGGGGATCTCAAGAAAGCTAGCGCCACGATCAAAGACAGTAGTGGTCCCTGAAACGATTTCGCATCTCGGTGTTAAACACGGAACCGATCGCAGTGGGAGCGAACGGGGAAAGCCGACGCAAGCAGCGAGCGAAGATACGAGAGGCCAGGGGCGGCTTCTCCTTTTAGTCTGGCGGTCAGATCCCCAAAAGTCTTCTGAGATCTAAAAAGGTGTCAAGTTTCTCATGTCCCACTCATCTTTCATTTCATTCTAGATATATACAGACCACGTAGAAATACACTTTATCACTCGCTGGCCAGAACTTAACAGAAGCACTAGCTATATTTGAAATCCTGCTAGATTATCCCATGGATTTTATACATATTTGCAGTGAATTCTATTTCTGTGCAAAGCGGTAATATATATATTGTGTAAAGTGATCAGTGGTCTAGTTCATTCATTCTATTTCACTGGATTTTGTGTTAATTTAAATCTATTAAATTAAACCGTCTCAATAGTTCCAGTTGTAAATGTAATGATATACCTGCTATATTATGTCCAACAGATAATAGATGTTAAATGCTTAAATTAACTTTTAAAGTCGCGAAGGAATTTATAATTAATAAATTCAGTTAAGTCCTAGTTTTATAGATGTGTGTTTAACCACTAAAACTCGCGCAGTGTTTATTAAATACATAATTAAATACGCGAGCGTATATAAATAGTCTTAACGGGAAATTCATCGCGCTTTAGAATGTTATTTGTTTTTCGGTATATTACATGTCTTTTTTTCTTTCATACAGAGTGATCGTAACCTGTGCGATCCCAGCATTAAGAAAGCAATAAAGAAATCAATCTAAGCAAAGCAAAGCATAAACAGTGTGTAGAGTCCCCCTGACTCAGAACTTGTTGAGACTGTGTAAATTTTTAATCTTTGAGGCGATTCTATGTTTGGAATTCCGCTATCTAACTTATAGCAAAGAAAGCACACCCAAAGACAAATTTAACACACCATCAAGCAAATTAAGTCGTAACGGGAAGAAGAACATTGGCCCGAGTTTTTTGTTAGTTTACTGACACAGAGAGAGAATACATATTTACCGAACAGTGATGTGACTAGTTTTCTCCCTGCACTTAAACCATACCTCACGGATAAAGTGTACCAGCACGCGTAAGAATTTTATTATCAGCGGCAAAGTCAAATAGACCACACCATCCTCACCCCGGTATCAGAGACCGTGCCCTCCCATAGAAACTGTTATTAAGAAAAAGAGACACAATTACAGATTCATTTTCAGCGATTACGGGATCCTTTTATGTGCTGACCGCCTACCCGCTAATCTGGGGCTGGAAATTGAACTAACACTCATACATTTAGTTTGAGGTGTAACTGCTGTTGTGTTATTCTATGGAGTGCCAGATTTTTTCACAATCGGTAAGTGAGAGCAAGATGAGTGAAGGCCTTTACTAGCGCGTGTATGAATGACAGGACATTTAATCTTTCTTTGTAACCCATTTGTTAACTTGCTTACCGGGTAATACATTTTCTGTATCCCCTGCATTGTTCCTTTAAGTGGGATAGTTTTGATAAACTCTGTTTTAGACCCCCCTCCTTTCCTTTTGCTTAGTAAAGGGAAGAACAATTGGAAAGAATATGATTTTTTCTACCACCTATACCTAATTTTGAAACACCTCTCAGAGTAATTAACTTTACTGTTAGGTTAACTTACCTATGTTCCTGATAACTATCTATCTTTGGACTGGGTTTATCTTTGTCTAATAAGCGATACGGGCTTAGTCGATACCAATCTTCTTCACCCCCTCCCTACCTTGTTATTTGCATTTTTCTGTAATTTTGATAATTCTTGATGTAAACAAATGATTGTTTTAGTTATTGTTTTTTTAACTTTAATAAACAACATAAACTTAATCGTTATTGTGTTGGACTACCCAAAGCCCATAAAATTTTCCCTATTTGTTTAAGATAGTTGTATCCACGTCGTCTGTGTGTTTGAAGCACCAAATCGGCGTGAGAGCAGGTGTGTGTCTCGAAACTGGCAAATAATTGTTTGACCAGTATGAACCTGAAGAGTAGATTAAGAGAAACGATTTGTCGTAAATAAGTCTGTCTTTACTCTCCTCCAGCACTCTGTGAAGCAACTATTTAGTCTCTACATTTCTATCACTGAGCTTTTCACCATCATTCTACACTCTAAACCGGACTACTATTTTTCTAAGACTCTTTCTCTCAAAATAAATTTACGACAGTGGATCTCTTAAATTCGTGGAGATATTTTCAGTTTCCTCTGTTTTGCGGTAAGTTATATACTAGCCTTTAAGTGTGTTAAAGATTTTTCATTATATTTCACTGGGATTGCCTGTGTCAATTGAATAGCGTATTAAATAACATATAGCTAATTTTTCCAGCTGTAACGAAAATTTAATTACTCGATATTCCCCAGATAGAGATGCTTTAATTGACTAGTACATACATTGGGAAACCGTCTAATGGCGGAATATATATTTACTTTTATCCATTTTGTGTAATTTTATAAATGACTAGTGTTCATATCACGCGTTAAAAGCTATAGGATATGATAGACGCTTGTGGTTTAAAATCTAAGTGAAAATTCATGGCTGAATGTGAGGCCCCCTGACTTGCACTGGTGTCAGAGGTAGATGGGCTGCTTCCATTTTCTGGAACATGTCCTTGAAGTTCCATTTCTTTTAGTCTTAGTTCATGTTCTCTTTGTAATCTCCTTTCCTCATTTTCAGCTTCCAATTGTAATCTCCTTTCCTCTGCCTCCCTTTGCAATCTCTTTTTCTCTGCCTCCAATTGCAATCTCTTTTCCTCTGCCTCCAATTGTAACCTCTTAGCTTCAACCTCTAACTGTAATCCTCTTTCTGCTTCTAACTTCCTATCTTCCCTATCAATAAATTTGTCACATTCAGTAGTAACATACTGAATCAGAATGTCCCCACTCATGCCAAGATCTTTTGCCGTCTGCACTGCAGCAGATCTAAATTTTGCCAAGTCTGCCATTCTCTTTCACTCACACAAATTATCAATACTATATTATAAATTAGCAAATCTTCAAACTAAATTACTATAGGCATTGACAGCTCATCCAAATTCCACAAATTTATTTATTGTATTTTATATTTATTTTATTTATTCCCTACACTAATAGTACCCTGGGGTTATGGTGGTAATATAATCACGGACAGGACCCCAATATGTGATAAGAGGTTTTGATGTTACTAAAAGTTAATGTTAACAAGGTGAGGTCAAGCTATGTAAGTACCGGAGTAAGAAATGATGATGATGTATTTCTCAGGATCCCTATCCGCTACCTCTTCTGATCTCACCCAGTGTAAAGTAATTTCTGTGGTGATATGTGGCTTACGTGTCTAGGGTAATGTATGCAATATCATTAATTTCCAAACAGAACTTTAACTCAATGAAAAGTAATTAAACAAGACTGTTGGTAAAGTTTATTTATGTATGTACAATTTAATCTTCCTGTACCTCAATCTTTAGGGACAGGAATTGTCAAAACTCAAGATACTTTTTATTTACAAGATGGAAATAAATAGGGTGGAACTCTGTCCATGTATGTTGTCGTAATTTTTTTATCTGAGAGAGTTCTGATGGATATTGGTCCTTTTAGAGTGTAGAATGATAGTGAAGGCTCTGTGAGAATAAGGATTTAGGAAAGTGAGGTAGTAGATTCACAAGGGCTGGAGAAGAGTAAGGACAGTCTCTTATTACGACAATATTTGTCTCTCAAAACTATTCCTACCACTCTTCTGAACAAACAGTTGTTTGTCAGTTCCAGTCGCTCATGCGCACACACCGATTTGGTGACTCTGACGCACAACGTACATGAATACACACTACGATAACAAAATATGGGAAATGTTTGGGTTTTGGGCCAGCCGACACCAAATGCTAATAAAGTTTTTAATACTTTTATTATCATAAAATCAAGTCACAAGTAATATCAATTTACAGTCAGAAATCATGGGTTACAAAATACAAAATGACAGGAGGGGGGGGGGGGGGGGGGGGGTTTGGGGAGAAGAATCCAATGCACCTTTTCCCGCTTGTATTTACTAACCGAAAAGACCCGGTCCCAAGGACGAGAAGGGGGGGGGGTGTGATGATCAGGGATAGGCAATTTAACCCAATGGTAAATTTATTACTCTGAGTCAAGGGGGTTACAGTAATAAGGAGTAAAGGAAAAGCTAGGGGTCATCAAATGTTTTCCTTTAATCAACCAATTTTCCCGGGAGGGGGGAATGCTCACAGTTAAATAATCCCGCTAGGAGAAATCCCGTACAATTAATACAGTACACCTTAATACTAGGTTGAACTAATTATAAGGGTAAAAAGATTAAATCTCCTTTTTCCACACAAAAAAAAACACGCTTGGCTGGCCAGCACACAGTCACACACACAAATGGTGAATTCTGGCACTTCATAGGAAATACATAAAAAAACAGTACTAAACCTTGGCTTAGGTAAAAGTATTTACTTCCGTGTACAGCCCCAGATTAGCGGGTTGTTGAAGTTAACAAAGTGTCCCGAAATCGCTGGACGTTGAAGTTTAACGGTACTGTTTGTTTATTAGATAAAGTTCATAAAGAATGGCACAGGCACTTGGCTAGGTGTGAGGAATGGTGTGGTGTCTAAGATTGGCACAGCTGGTGGAGATAACTTTCTTTTGCAGTGATGTCACAAACTACAAAACACTGAGGTAAATTCTTCAGGGGGTGGTAAAATCCAATGATTATGCTTGACAGACAGTGTCAGGGAAATCTATGTTCTTCTTCACAAATAGAGCAGTGAGTAAAATATTGCTACTGTTGACTGTTCTTCTTACAGTTTGATAACTATAAAACGACTTTATGAATTGGGATTTTAAAATAGTCTTTGGGTTTGCTTTGTTTCTGTATACTTCAGATAGCTGAATCCCAACAGGATCGCCACAAAGATTAAATTTCAAATATGTTCATAAGTCACTGGAGTAATCGAACTGAGTCGGCAAGACTCTAGATATATATTATTGCTGCGTAATGGCTGCTTAAATGATGTTTCATTGCTGCTAAATTGCTGGGATGCGAGGTTCAAAAGATCATTCTGAATGCAATAGAAAAAACATGAAATACAATAAAATCATATTAAAATCTAACGCGCGATACATTTACAGTTTAACTATTTTCTGCTCTCGCGTCTTCAATTAATAAAGCAAGAAAAAACTCCCCGTGAGGTTAATAGTTGAAAGCACATCTATTTATACAGAACTAAACTATATTAAAGTTATAATTCCCTTAAGCGGCTATTGTATTAGGAAATAAACTTATAGATGTAACATTTAGTTGGCACTAGAACTTTGAAGATGGGCTTATTTAATAAGGTTAAATTTACACCACAATCCCGTGAACTAAATATGAAATAACTAGACCACTGATCACTCGAAGCTAAAGTATTAATTACCGTCTGCACAGAAAAAGAATTTCACTCCAATAGCCAACAATTTAGATAAAATCTAACAGGAATTTAGCTATATGCTAGTGAATCTTAGAATTCTGTCAGAACGAATGATAACGTTGCCCTTTTCAGATTCTGTATTTATCTATTAGAAAGGCAAGATAAATGGTACGTGTGAAAATTTCGCGCCTCTTCAGTTCCCAGGGAAAGTCGAAGTTATTTAGCCGCCATGCTAACCACGATGGCCCGACTGGCTTCCGATCTACGTTCGTCTCAGGCTGCTCGCACGAGGATGTGAAATTTCGGTGAGACTAGCCTCGTTCGCGGTGAGTTTCCTGATTCCTCAGATCGTATCCGCTACGCTGAGCGTTCCGTCTTTCGGGCAAGTCTGCCGGTGGCCACAGAAGTGCGAAGTCTGCAAGAAGCTTTCTTCTGACCGCTCGTGTCCGTCTTGCGAACGGTTCAGTGTTCGTACGGAGATGCTAAACTTCTGCTTCTCTGTTCTGGGGATCTTCTTTGACTACTTTGATCATAGCCGCTACTCTTCGTTGATGAAAAGTTACAACAATACTGATGCTCAGGGATTCTAATGTTATGAAAAGCTAAAGTCCCTTTAATCATCCATCAAATCAGGGAAAATTCATTTGACAAACTAGACGTACGTCACATATGTAAACAAATGTCACTGGAAGAACTAAACCCTCTGTTCTGGTTTCTGTGTTGGGTATTATCACTGGTCTATGATTGGAAAGTCTGTTCTTTTCATCACACCCAGGTGAATATTTTATTTTTGTGGAATTTTAGTATGATGATATATCAGTGCCTTTTCTAAAGGACTTAACTTGCAAGCATGTCTGATGCTGTTGACTCAAAGAATATTCGAGTTCACCAAAGTGTTGTACTTCCTGGATGAGGACTAGGAGCCTAGCTACAACTGGTATGATGAGCAGTCACTCCCATGTGTTGTTCTCTCCAGGCTTACTGCACCAACTAGATACTTCGTGGTACAACCCTGGAATGAGAAGAAACGTTTCCTTCCATATAAATCTTATCTACACTAATTCCACACATAAACACTGTTACAACTCACCTGGGTCAGTCCTGTGTGCTGACCCTTTGCACCAGACTTTAATTTCCATCGTCTACACTCAGTTCTGTGTAATCATTCTTCTTCAGTGATAATACAAATCCACTGTCCATCAGCAGAGTTAGTCTTCCATACAATAGACTTGGTGTGCTTAATCTAGCACTGTAACCTGTTGACAACTTCGTTCTAACATCCTCTACATGATTTTATATAATATTTAAACATTTGTGGCACTGTAAAAGCCAGTATCAATTTATTAACACTCATTTACAGTCGCAAAATTGTAAGGCCAATTGCCAAACATTTTTACACATTTTATTTCACTTTCCAAATAAATCTGCTTTACGCACATTCCTACTTAGGTTGTCGTGACCCAAACTCTCTCCCACTAGGCAGTATCGAAATCAAATTATGGCTCACACAAAAGCTTGTTACGTGTTAATAATATATACAAATAAAATTATCTGTCTTACCCCAAGTAAGGAATAATCACATACACAAGCGTGACTAGCAGTAAAAGGGTTTGTAAATACTGCGTTCTAGTCCAGACGGCAAAACCTTGGTCACTAAGTCTTCCCGCTGATGTCAGCTTGGCAAGGTTTTTCAAATCTAATGGCCTGATTTTGCAAGGAGGTGTTAATTTTTATCAACTACACCTAACCAATCAGAAGACGAGTCCAAAAAAGTTAAATATTTTTGGGGGACTGTCAAAATGAGCGATTTTAAGTGTGTTTGTTAATCTGACTAAATTTGTTTATTATATATCTTAGTTATTTATAGACCGATTTTGATTATCAAAAGTGATAATCAAACGGCAAATTGCCCTCTATCGTCGCATATAAGTTTCCTTCCATGTTTCCTTAGCATTTTCATCTGGGTAATTTTTAAGTAATTAAATGTGCCCGTACCTTGAACTGAAAATATTACTAATTAAATTTTACTATGTCAAGATAATATTATTAGGGGAAATCTTTATATTACTCTCTTAAGCAATATTATCACTATAATTCAAGATATCCCTTTCATTTTAATTCCCTTTAGTTATTGAGAAATAAATTATTCAAGTTTATTCAAAAATTCAAAATGGGCCCTATTTCCACTACAACCAAATTTTCTCTTGCCTACAAAAACGAGGTACCGATTTGATTGGTTGTTGAATTTTACCACGTCCTTCACTAAATATTGGGGTGGGTGTGTGTGTATATGGGGGTAATAACGTTTAACGTGTGGTAGTAGAAAAATTCAAATTCTCTAGTTAAATTGTTGGCGGTAAATTTGACTAGACCCTCAGACAAATTTCAAATATTGTGGTTAGTTAGAGATTGTAAAAATACGTTAACTAGGGTTTGAAGTGGGGAAATTTGAGCGCGTTGTGGTACAGATTCACTTCACTACAGAAACATAAATAAACAAGTTGATAGCATTACAAGAACCAGACAAGTACCAGTGGAGAAAGATGTTGGAATAAGCCGCTGGCGATGGATATGAAACATAAATAAACATGTTGATAGCATTACTAGGACCAGACAAATACGAGTGGAGAAAGATTTTGGATCAAGCCGCTGGCGATGGATATGAAACATAAATAAACATATTGATAGCATTACAAGGACCAGACAAGTGTCAGTGGAACGTGGTGTGAGAATAATCCGCTGGCGATGGTTATGAAACATGAATAAACATTTTGATAGCATTACAAGGACCAGACAAGTGCCACTGGAACGTGATGTGAGAATAAGCCACTGACGTCACAGATATGAAACATCAATAAACATGTTGATAGCATTACAAGGATACTTCATATTCTGGAATCCCCAGGGTATGAGATGTGAAGCGGTAGGCAGACAACCAACCATAGACGAAAACTGGAGAAGTAAATGAAATGGATGCAGAAAACATGGAAAGACTTCAAACAGATGGAACAGGACATGATCTGAACAATAATGAGTGAATGAATTAATGTATTTGTGTCATTAGGAAAACATGTTGATAGCCTTGCAGGCCAGTGCGGTTCTGTGATCCCCAGGGGTGAGAAAAGTGGAGGGAACCCAGAGGGCACACAAGGAAGAGGACTGGAGACAGAAGTAACATTGAGAGAGATAACATGGAAAGACCTTAAACGACGTCACAGAACAAGCTTGAAGCATATTTGTTGTAGGTGTATTCTCCACAGTGAGCTGATAGGTAATGATGATGATGATAATAATGATGATGATGATAATAATTATAATGATGATGATTATGATGATGATAGTCAGCGTGACTGTGTGTTTAAATATTTCCCAGTTGTCTTACTTACTTACTTAGTCGTTCCCCTTCTACCGTGAGGTGTAGAGGTTTGGAAGAGAGAGCGCCAGACTATCATATCGGCTGTCTTCCTCCTGGCCTGGTTCCATTCTAGTCCTCGATCCTTCAAAGATTGTCTAATGTTGTCCTCCCAGCGGACTCTGGGTCGTCCTCGGGGTCTGGATCCTTGGCTCTTTGTTTCCCATGCTTGTCGTGGTATCCGATCTTCTCCCATTCTGCAGACATGGCCAAACCATCTTAATTGGGACTGTTCTACTTGGGTCTGCAGGGGGTAGGATTTAAGGCCCTGACGTATCGTCTGGTTGCGTACCATGTCTCTTCTTGTTACTTCAACCACCTTCCTCAGATACCTCATTTCTGAGGTTTGGATCTGGCTTTTATGGGTTGTAGTCATTGCCCATGACTCGCATCCGTATGTCAAGACTGGGACATAGGTGGAGCGGTATACAGCCATCTTCGTTTTCTTACCAACCTCTCTCTTGCTGAGGAATCCTCGACTTATGGCCTGAAAAAGTCTCCCAGCTGCTGCTTTTCGAGTGGCCAACTCTTCTTTGATGCCTCCCTTTTGGTCTATAATAGCTCCGAGGTATTTAAAGTGGTCGACCTGCTCCAGGACCTGTTCTCCCAGCTTAATCTGATGTTTTCTTTCTTCTCGTGATATCACCATGGATTTTGTTTTAGAGCTGCTTATGACCATCCCTCTCTTCTCCAGCTCTTCCTTCCAGACTTGCAGGTTGGATTGGAGATGTGCCTCTGATTTAGCAATCAGGGCGACATCATCAGCAAATGCCAGCTCCGAAATATAGACCTGTCTCATCTTCCAGTACCCCACTGAATACTTTCTTGTTCTCTCCTTACATGCCTTGATGACATCGTCCATAAGGAGTATGAAGAGGTAAGGTGATAGGATATCACCTTGTCTTACACCAGTGGTGGTCCTGAACTCTTCCGACTTATGGTTTGCTGTCCTCACATAATTTCTGCAAGACTTGTAGAAGCTCTGTATAGCATGAATCAGAGGTGCTGGAATATTCTTCCTTGCCAAACAGTCCCAAAGTTTGCTCCAGGGGACCCTGTCAAACGCCAGTTGTCACTAACAAAAAAATTTAGTCTAATGTGACAAGTCATGGAAGTCAGCCATCTTTTTTCCACAAATTTACATCTGCCTCTCTGGTATTTTGAGAATTGTTAACATTAACGTGACCTGCCAAAACATGACGAGATTTAATTATGTTGTGCACTTTTGCTGCGTGTTCTGATGGCGGCACCAACTCTCATGTGGTCATTTCAATCCTTCCCATGATATTTCAACGTCTTAGTAGTCAAACATATCATGATTTAAAGTCAATGGTCAATAGTCAAAGCTCAATGGTCAATGCGCCATGAAACAATTGAAAGGTCTGCTGCTTTTTTAATTATTGTTTAATTTAGCCTTTACTGTGCAGTGAGATAGTTTTAGCACTTTCCTGATAATGAGTCACGTAAAAAAGTGCAAGGTCTGAGAGCTCTTTAATTTGTGTTGACATTGGCTTCCGTGGTACAATGAGCGCTTTCCGTATTTTTTCCGAAAAGCTGACGGGATTTTTTCAATGTTCATTACAGTAAGCTCCACTTAAGCAACTAGTAATATGGGTATAAAGGACATTGTCATTTCATTAATAATATTTAAAAAATCAATGCTTTTCTTTACATAACGTTAGAGAAAAATATATTTTATACAGCGTGAAAATCATATATGCAAAGTTTGTCACATGCCATTATTTTATATATTGTCAAGTTCCGTTAAACATTGCATATCCCATAGTACTACCCTGCAGTTTGTTTATTTTCGTTCTCAATGTCGTCATTACTACTAGGCACTGGTTTTGTAATGGCCAGGAGTTGTATTTGCTGCTCGTCGTTCATTGGAGGAGAAATATCACGATGGCAGTGATGAATTTGGCAACAACTAATGTGAGCAGCAGAGGTTTTTGAGACATTATCGAAATTTTTTTCCAACAATGCTGTAGACGATAAAGTTGCTGGCCGAGTTCAGGAGCGCGCTGGTCTGTGCTACAGCCCAGACCACCTGGCAGGTCAAAGAGCAGCTGTAGCTGAACTGTTCCTCACCATTTTCATTAAACATTTCTGCCGGATACAGGGTTAACTGAAGTAAAGTCAGAAACTGGCACACGCAGAAGATGATGGTCTCAATTATGATTATGATGGTCAGTCGTGTCTCATTGTCCTCACGCGAACTGACCGCGCGGATGTTTCTTCCTTCCCTTCTGCAAGTTCTTTGAATTATTAATGCGTTCAAAATTACGATGATTCCTAAGGGTATAACAAAATTAAACACGATGTTCAAATAGACAAGATATACTACATTGAAAAAATAACTCTTCCCGAAATTAGACATCCTAACACTGTATTCTGTAAATTTCATGTCATCGTCCGTTTCTGGAACATAAGTCATGAAATGAGGTATGCTATAAATAACGGACCACACCAAAACTAGTAGACAAGCAATACATGCACGAGTTGTTGTGCACATATGTTTAACGTGGAGAGGAAACAACACAACAGTGGCTCTTTCCAATGTAACGAGCACGGTCGTGTAAATAGTACCCATGTATGCGATGTGGCCCATGCCGAACAAGTATTTCCTGAAAACGTCAAGAAGAACCGTATTATGGTAATGAAGTTTGACTTGAAAAAACACCACAGTTAGGACTATTGGCAGACCATACAGAGTAAGAACGAGAAAGTCATAGACAGCCATAACCGCTAAAAGTATGGTCGCTGAGTTTCGCATTGCTGGCTGCAGCAGCACTATGGCTGCAAAGATGTTTCCTGGTATACCAATCACCGTTAGGATGGTTCCTCCTATTTCGAGTACAAAATACGTCACGTCATCAATAATGTGTGTGTCATCAGAAGCTGTGACATCTAATGTCATATTTTCTGTCACAGTTATGTTCATTTTGTGAGCTGTAATGGTTAAGAACTAATGTTAAATGACTGAGATGGACGATCATACATCTACTGGAGACTGTCTATTGCTGACGTTCTTACCTTTTCTTTCTCTCTCTCTATTAAAGGTAAGAAATTTTTGATGGTCTAATCCTACTTTTTCTCTTATGTGGCCCAGTATTCAACGTTTCTTATCATGCATTCAATGCTCTTGTCAATTTCATTGCCCAGTATTCAACGTTTGTTATCATGTATTCATTGCTCTTGTCAATTTCGTTGCCCAGTATTCAACGTTTGTTATCATGTATTCATTGCTCTTGTCAATTTCATTGCCCAGTATTCAACGTTTGTTATCATGTATTCATTGCTCTTTGGCCAATTTTATTGTCCAGTATTCAACGTTGGTGATTCACTTAACTTGTCCGGTTTAAAGGTGACCACTCACTTGGGGTATCATGTATTCAGTGTTGAGAATATACGTATTTGTCCTGTATTCAAAATTGATCATTCAATTATGTTGTCTTATATTCAATGTTGACTATGTACTTGTATTTTCGAACATCTATGTGCCAAGTATTATTTCCTTAAGTCGTTGTGCCATGCAAGAAACAAAACCAAATAGCTGTACCCAAGTCTTCACATCAAAGATTTGAAGACGCTCAAGGAATGCCTCGTTTGAGTAGCTAACGGAAAAGTTACGTCAGGTTCGGAGGACAGACGCTGACAACATCCTTAAGCTCTTGATGTGAGCCAAGTAGACCTGAAAGAAGAAACTTAAAGAAAGTTAAAAGGTGTCCAAGTTTACAGGCGTAGTCAGAGCTTTTATATTCAGAGATATGAAAAAACACTAGTGTAAATCACTCTCAAGTTTGAACTGTAGCTAACGTTAAAGATTTTTTGTTATCGACCCGACGTTATGCTTTGTCAAATTGGCGGAATGCTTATTAGTGCATCAATGGATGTACTTAAATTTGCAAGGAGAGAAATAATGTTATCTGTAGGTTTCTGGTATTGTATAAACATTTATAACACATAAAGAAGGGAAATCCGAGGCCTGTAAACAGTCAAAAAATATTAGACAAACGTAAAGGTATGTTTTCAGGCACTCGTAAGAAATAAAGAAGTAGAACACTAGACAACAGAAAAACTACAGACGTGAGTGGCTTACCCAGGACTCGAACCCCAGACCTTCCGTGCGAAACACTGCCTAGAAAACATAACTTTATGTATGTCTAATATTTATTTACTGTTTACAGGCCTCGGCTTTCCCTTCCTTATGTGTTATAAATGTTTATACAATACCAAAAACCTACACTCTGTGACAGTACGGACTACTACGTCGGATTAGCACTAAGGTGCTGCAACTTATTAGAGTTAGAGTAAGAATACTTAAGCAAGATTTTAACACTACGTATTAGAGCGTGTCTAGTTAGTAAATAGCACTAGTCACAAATCCTATGAGTGATTTAATTAAAGTGTTCAGAAATGACGTCATCGAACTTGGGGTAGAATTGCCCAGTAGTTAGGACGGAAGTGATGGTTTGAGACAAGGGGGTTAAGTGAGTTGGTTTTGAGCACGGGACGAGCGAGACCGTGATTTTGGGGTTTTTGGACCATCTTGTAAGTTCGATGGCTGAGTGATATTTCAAGGGATGACTGGTTTGTATACCACAGAAGCACATGTATTTATGAACTATTATGAAGTTGTCAGAGTGTGCAGACACTTAATAAAGGTGTTCGTTCATATTTAGACCAGCTTGAACTTATTTCCTGAACTTCAGTAGGAAGTTTCGTTTGTTTATATCAGGTAATTGAGAAACCTGATGTAAACCATATTTTCGACGATCACGCAGCCTAAAACATAAACACAGTTACGAGTCTCCAAAAGAATCACCTGGGTTTTTTTTCCAGTAAAACAACAGATGAACATTGATAAAAGGTTCTGTTCACCCCTTTTTCACCCTGTCACACAAGACTTGATTTGGTGCCGTTCCCGTCCACTCCCCCGGCCACATAACTTGATTTGGTACCCGTGACCAGCTCGTAACTGTTTTTTATGATGGATTCACCCATTCAACAGCTAGAGCATCAGGTATTTTTGTTGCAAAAGAAAAACCAACTGCTTCAACAACAATTGTCACAGCAACAAACAGCTGCTGGAAGGGCACACTGGAATAGTCTCAATAAAAGACACTGTCGCATTGCAGTGAGAAACGTTATCAATATAATAAAACAAGGACAGATAATTGAAATAAATAATGTTAAGAGTGACCAACAAAGATGTATGATAACGACAGAAAATGGACTAAGAGCATATATAAAGCCAGTAACACAGTGGAGAAAAACCTTTAACAGACGTTATCATTCCTGTTCTACCGCTGAGCTTCATATCCCTCCACCTGAGCTGTACTCACGTATCCTCTCCTGTGATGCTCGCTTGGCTGAGTTACCCTCCGTTACTCTAGGCCCCTCTCATGCTTCGCCTCAGCATGATATTATTGTTACTCCTATTACTGCCACAACTCCTGTCCATACCTCCCTTCCTCCCCCTGTTCACCTCTCTTCTGACCCCGCTTTTCATCCCTCTGTTCACCTCTCTTCTGACCCCGCTTTTCCTCCCTCTGTTTACCTCCCTTCAGACCCCGCTTTTCCTCCCACTGTTCATCTCTCTTCTGACCCCTCTTTTCCTCCCCCTGGTTATTTTCCTCCGCCTCCCTCCGACCTTGATACAGAACCTGAGTCTGACTCTTCAGATGTTGAACCTTCTCTTCCTCCTTATGGTTATTTTCCTCCACCTCCCTCCGACCTTGATACAGAACCTGAGCCTGACTCCTCAGATGTTGAACCTTCTCTTCCTCCTTATGGTTATTTTCCTCCCCCTCCCTCCGGTTATTTTCCTCCCCCTCACTCTGATCTTGACTCTTCCCCCGATTCTTCTTCTTCTGATATTGAATCTGATGTTCCTCTTTCCCCAGCTCGTTTTCTCTTTAAGGTCATCCAACCTTCATTAGTGATTATGTTCCCTTTCCTAAGCACCTTCACCAGCGGGCCGCCCATGTGCGTACCCGTTTTCGTCACTCCCGTGGTTCTGTTCATTCTCCTCACCGTAGTCCCTCCCCTCCGCCTCCCCCTCCCCCTGTCACACCTCCGTCCCGTAGATTACGTGTTCCTTTCCGTTATCCTCCTACTATTCCACAGCCTCCACCCCGACCCTCCCGCTATGTCCCGTCCACTCCCGTAGTCCATGCCATTGTTCCTACCTCCCAACCTACACAGCACGATCCTCGCTTGTCATCGCAAGACATTGTAAGATTGGAAACAATGAACATTCTCGCAAAACTGTTTAAGAATTAAACTTTATTTACCTCCAGATGCCGACTCCTGTCATGTTGACATTTCCTGCCCTGATGTCGTTTTCTAACATGAGGTCTACCGTGGTTCTCGTGTTTTCCGAAGCAGTTCACTTACACAATACCCCTCCTGATGAATTGCTTGATCCTGATGCAACCGTGATGACCAATCATTACGCATCCCTGAACATCTCGGTTACAGACTTTACGCACATTTCCAGTTTAGATAGGAAAGTCCAACAGTTGTTATTTATGGAGAGCTGTTACATTTTCGTCCGCAAGAAAGACATTGTCGACTATGCCAGTACATGGACAGTTCCCTCACGACATCCTTTCGACCACTGCTGATGGAGATCCACCAACTCAGAAGATCTCTACAGTCCTGATATATTGTAGTTGATGTAGTTCCCTTTCACACGCGTTAGCGTCATTATGTCACATTATTTTTGACTGATGTAATATTTGACCATCTTTTGTGCCCCTATGATTTTTTTTTTTTTTTTTTTCTTTTTTTTCCATGTTTTTTTTGATGTAAGATTTTGCCCAGATTTTTTTAAGGATTACATCGTTCTGTAGTACCAAAAATAAGTGATTAACTAATGTTATCTTCACCCGCCACTAATGTTGGCATAATTCACAATTCATTATGATGATGACACCATATTGTATTATGATTGTTTGAATTTTCGGTTATTTTTACACCGACACTTATACATGTGATTTAACTATTTGCCCATTTATAAATTCTATACCATTGTCCATTGATTACCATGTTTCCATTCCATTCATTGTTTCCGGTTATTGTTACACCGGCAAAGTCATATTTTTATTATTATTATGAGACTTACCTTTTTTGCCCATACTTTGTCACCAAGTTTTGTGGTTCTATTTCCATTTGCTCCATTCATATTTTTTTTCATCACCCACTTCAGTGAAGTGTAGGGTGACAGCCTTTTTATGCACCTGCCATATATATATTTTTTGGGGGGTTTTTTTTTGCCAGTTTTTCCTTGCGACGTTAACTCGCTTGTCATGTTATTTTATGTTTTATGATTCGCACAAGTGTGAGAGATATTGACGACTATCAACCCATAAAGCGTTTTGTTAGTTCGTTGATGATTGTTCAGTTACTGTTCTACTTTGCCCATATTTTTTGTTGCCACGTGTTAGTACTATTTATAGCTACCATAACCTCCATAGTTTTTTTTCCCATGTGTCCCTCGTTTATGTTATGTCCATCAGTCCGTACCCCTTCATGATCGATTTTTTTTGTGTAAAATGTTAATGGTGTTATTTCATCCATTATTCCCAACCTTACGACATGATTTATGGTGGGATACATGAATCTCAATAAAAATTTTTTTTAGAGTTAGTAATTTTTTGTTTTTCTTTTTTTCTCTAGGGAATAAAGTGTCTCCCTACGGGATACAGTTTAGTGGCCCCGGGCGTATGTGACAGTACGGACTACTACGTCGGATTAGCACTAAGGTGCTGCCACTTATTAGAGTTAGAGTAAGAATACTTAAGCAAGATTGTAACACTAAGTATTAGAGCGTGTCTAGTTAGTAAATAGCACTAGTCACAAATCCTATGAGTGATTTAATTAAAGTGTTCAGAAATGACGTCATCGAACTTGGGGTAGAATTGCCCAGTAGTTAGGACGGAAGTGATGGTTTGAGACAAGGGGGTTAAGTGAGTTGGTTTTGAGCACGGGACGAGCGAGACAGTGATTTTGGGGTTTTTGGACCATCTTGTAAGTTCGATGGCTGAGTGATATTTCAAGGGATGACTGGTTTGTATACCACAGAAGCACATGTATTTATGAACTATTATGAAGTTGTCAGAGTGTGCAGACACTTAATAAAGGTGTTCATTCATATTTAGACCAGCTTGAACTTATTTCCTGAACGTCAGTAGGAAGTGTCGTTTTTTTACATCAGGTAATTGAGAAAAGAATGTTACCATGTTTTCGACGATCACGCAGCCTAAAACATAAACACAGTTACGAGTCTCCAAAAGAATCACCTGGGTTTTATTTCCAGTAAAACAACAGATGAACATTGATAAAAAGTTCTGTTACCCCATTTTCACCCTGTCACACAAGACTTGATTTGGTGCCGTTCCCGTCCACTCCCCCGGCCACATCTCTGTTCTATACTTACTGTTCTTAAGTCTACTATCATTTACAAGACACAGTGTTAAGGTCTTTGTCTAGTGTGGACTGACCTATACTGTATAATAGGGGAACAACAGAAATGATTGCGTCATCAATAGGCTGGGCTGCCCATCGTAAACTTCCGGTGTTGTGTCTTGCGGTTCGCACTAATGACCAGTCTACGAAGCATAATTTTTTTGGTGATGCCTAGATGACCAGGAGGATAGAGTGATTCGCTTGAATAGATAGGCGGTGTTGTCGTACGGAACGTCTGGGGTTCGAGTCCTGGGTAAGCCACTCACGTCTGTTGTTTTTCTGTTGTCTAGTGTCCTACTTCTTTATTTCTTACGAGTACCTGAAAACATACCTTTATGTTTGTCTCATATTTATTTACTGTTTACAGGCCTCGGGTTTCCGTTCCTTATGTGTTATTAATGTTTGTAAGATATGAAGGTTTTGGCGGGAATTCGTTAAAGATCTATGCTCCACAAGAATAAAAATATGTACATTTTCGTTACTGGAGAACACAGACTGACGAAATGTTACTGCTAAACATTTAGTATAACCAGCAAATGTATATCTTAAGAGTCCATGAAAGAATGACAGTACGTTAACTTATATATATATATTATATATATATATATATATATATATATATATTTATATATATATATATATATATATATATATATATATATATACATACATATATATATATATATAAAAGATAGTATATATATATATATATACACATTCACCAAGAGCTGACGCTCAGTGACAGTGGATCAAAGAAGAAGAAGAAGAAGATATATATATATATATATATATATATATATATATATATATATATATATATATATATATATATATATATATATATATATATATATATATATATATATATATATATCATATGTTGTTTGGAAAAGCACTACGCATTTAACTAATGAAATAACGTATTCCTGTGTCTTTGACAACGTTGGGTGCAGAATTATTTGCTAATAAGATGTAAAAAAGTCACTGCTTGGTGACAAGAAGAGATGGTTAAAACGTTCAACACAAAAATGGTGCCTCAAAGGCCAGGTAGGTTACGGGATGTAGCAATAATTTAAGCAATGATCTGAAGAGATCATTTATTTTTTAACATTAGTGGGAGCTGTTTGCTGCTAGTTTTGGGGCAACGGTGTTTGGTGGAATGTTTGATGGAGACAAGGACATGAAAAGATATAAATAGACAAAGCTAGAAACTTTATTAATAGATTAGGTCAAGGTAGTCCCAGAGTTGATACTGCCGTAGGGGAGTGAAGTGTTCGAGGTTTCGCTGAACAAGGTCCAGCGTTGATAGGTGGGGTGACGTTCCCATCTTAGCTGCCATTTCCTTCCCTAACTCAAAGTCAGATACCCATTTACAGCTGGGTGGACTGTAGAGTTTTGACACCGTGAATCGAACCCGGCACCTTTGCCGTGAGAGACCAGCGTTCTTGTGATGGTATTGCCTAACCTGCTTTGCAGTAGTGGTCCAACAGTGGCCAAAACTCAAGAGTATCTATTATAAGCTTCAATGGAGTCTATCTGTACACAAGATTACTTTTGGCAGAAATGTAGACAGAAGAGTTGTAAAGCTTCTATCACATGGGAGTTTTCATAAGATATTCAGATACGCGAAAACGATTCTGGCTGTCGCTAAGCACGTTATTTCTTTAATCTGCCGACCCTTTTATGAAGAATTTAGCAATGGTTGTTCTAGCTCGTTAAGCCCTAACCCCTGATTTAATCAGTGGAATTATTATTATAATATATGTATCTCTGTTTAGATTGTGTGTTTAGTAACTTTAACTATGACAAACATGTAGTACAATTAAAAGATTAAATCGAAGTTTAAATTTGTAACATCACAAATAACAACATGTAATAATAACTTTAGGTTAACAGTTTGAAAATAATTTCATTAGTTATCGCTAAAGAAAAGCTATCATCCTTGTATTTGAGGATTGCAAAAAGGGTTAAGAAGTTCAAATGGCAGCATATGTTTGAACTTAGCTGCCAATGACGGTTCTCTCTTTTCATACTGATCACTCGTCTCTGGTCAAGTTTGTCGGGTTTAGCTCGTCTCCCAGAAACTTCAAGGAAAGTCTACACAGTGCGTCCTTTGTCTTAAAATGTAGGCCACTGATCCCGTCTTGTTCCAGAAATAGTACGTTCTGCTGGTACCACTAATAACTGTGAAAGAAGAATATAACAGAACGCTCTTCTGAGTATGGCGTTTTTCGACACATAGTTTTGTGTCCCCCCTCTTCTATTTCACCACCCCACTTTATCAGAGTTTACCCTTGATGAGAATTAAATTTAATCCCTCGGGATAAAACTTCCTTTACATTTAAACGGAATAGCTTTAGCTTTACATTACATTTAAATAAAAAGTCTAAACGTACAGATATAATATGTTTTACATTTACATCTCCACTGCTTGAAAAGTTCTTCTTCTTTGATCCTTAGCCGCCGACCGTCAAATCAGTCAGTGGCCATCACGCCTAGTGGCGTCTTGTAGGGCAACCACAAATTGATTCCACTTTGCTCGGTCGGCGACCATCCTTCGTACAGTGCCCCAACTCTGGTTCATTCTTTGCATCTCAGCCTCCACAGTCCTCCACCAGGTTGTTTTTGGTCGGCCTCTCTTTCGTTTCCCTTCAGGGGTCCAAAGCATAGCTGTTCTTGTGATGGCATCGGGGTCTCTTCTGAGGACATGGCCAACCCAGCTCCAGCGTCTGCCAGCTATGATGGTGTGCATGTCCTCTTGCTTGCTCCGAGTAAGCAGATCTTGGTTGGTGATGGTATTCGGCCAAAAGATTTGGTGAATTTTTCTTAGGCATGTTGTGTGAAAAGAGGACAATTTCGACATTTCCTTCTCTGTAACTCTCCAGCATCTGCACCATAGAGAAGCACAGAAAGCACACAGCTCTGATATAATCTTAATTTTGTGCTTGTGCTGTATTGAGAGGACTTCCAGATGTTGTTTAGGCTAAAAAAGGCTGTTCTTGCCTTATTCATTCTGATGTTGATGTCTTTGCCTGCCCCGCCTTCTGTTGTTACTATGCATCCTAGGTATGTGAAGGTGTTTGCCTGTACCAGTTGCTGATTCCTTCCTGATGTGGGCTCAGGGTTGCTCACATTGAGCGTCATGACCTCTGTCTTCTTTAGGTTGATGTTCAAGCCCACCTTCTGGCTATACTTGTCACATAATCCGTTTTTTCCTGGATGTGTTGATGTGAATGTGCCAGTAGTGCAATGTCATCTGCATATTCCAGATCTTCTAATGTAGAAAATGTAGTCCATCTTATTCCTCTTGGACTGCCCTCTGTTTTCTGGCGCATCACCCAGTCTATGACTGTTAAAAATAGGGTGGTTGATAAGGGACATCCCTGTCGTACTCCTGTCTTCACCTCAAAGGTTAGGTTGCTCTGCCCAACACTACACGTAAAGTTGGCATAGAGGCTTTTTATGATTGACACTATGCAGCTTGGAATTCTATAAGCCCTCAGTATTTTCCATAAACTGTCTTTATGTATGCTGTCAAAAGCCTTTTCAAAATCAACGAAGTTAATGTACAGCTGTCTTTGCCATTCTGAGCACTGCTCTATAATGTTCCTGAGAGTGAATATATGATCTACACATCTTCTGTTCTTTCTAAATCCTGCTTGTTCTTTCCTCAGTTTGTGGTCTACTGCTTTTGAAATTCTCTGTATAATTATCCTGCCTAGTATGTTGCTGGGAACTGAGAGAAGAGTGATTCCTCTCCAATTATTGCAGTCTGCAAGATCTCCCTTCTTGGGCAATTTGACAATTATTCCTTTGTTCCACTCTGATGGTGTTGTCCCCGTTTTCCACACTTGTGCAAATAGTGGTTCTAATAGTTCTGCTGCTAGCTCAGGGTCTGTCTTAAATAGCTCTGCATTTAAGTTATCATGGCCAGGAGCTTTTCCGTTCTTTAACCCTTTGATTGCTGTGATGATTTCTTCTTTTCGTGGAGGGTCTGTATTTACATCTAGATCGTTTTCAGCCTCAGGAACATTCAATTGTGTCTCTGGTGGTTCCCTGTTCAGAGTTTCTCTGAAGTGCTCTGCCCATCTTGTTTCCTGTCCTTCTGCTGTCGTGATGAGATTTCCTTGCTTATCTCTTACTAATGTAATATTGTTTGCACCTCGTTTTCCGCTGATGAATTTAGTTATTTTGTACACTGTACTTTGTTCATTTCTCAGTTCTGCCTCTTCTGCCTGTCTTGGAAGATCGTCTAGGAAATTCCTTTTGTTGGCTCGGGTTTGGCGTTTAACTTCCTTGTCCAGCTGACTGTACAGTTCGCTATATAGTTGCTTTAACCTGGGGGACTTCGCTTCTGTTTTCTTTCTTTTCATTTCCTTTCTCAGTGTTATGGTGTTTAATGTTTCTGGTGTTATCCAGTCTTGCTTCTTCCTTTCCTGGAATCCCAAGCATGATCTGCTGTTTTCCTTATATATTGTTGAAATGGTGTTGAATTTCTGGTCTATATCATCAGTCAATGTCTTTTCCTGACTTTTGACAAATTGATATCGTTTCTTTATGTCAGCCGCAAAAGCTTTTCTGGTAAGGGGGTCCTTTTCTGTGTAGTTACAATTGGTCCAGCCCTTCTTAGTTTCACTTTCAGTTTTGCTACTACTAAATGGTGATCACTTCCCACATCTACACCTCTTCTTACCTTCACATCTTGTAATGCATGTCTCCATCTACCGTTATTCATGATGTGGTCTATCTGGTTTCTGTCCCGACCATTTGGTGATTCCCATGTTAATTTGTGAATTTCTTTATGTGGGAAAAGTGTTCCTCCAATGACCAGGTTGTTAATACTACAGAAACTTATTAATTTATCCCCATTTTCGTTTGCTGTTCCGCTGCCGCATTTCCCCATTACTCTTTCATTATATGTATTGTGTGTACCAACTTTCGCATTGAGGTCTCCCATTACTATAATAAGATTATATCTAGGTGTGTCTTCCATTTCTTTCTGCAGTTGTTGATAGAATTCATCCTTGACCTCTTCATCGCTGTCATTCGTTGGTGCGTAGCATTGTATTATTGTAGTATTGGTAAATCTACCTCTCAATCTTAATCTTATCAGTCTGTTGTTGATGGGTTTCCATTCCAGTAATGTCCTTTCTATTCCTTTCTGTAAAATAATGGCTACGCTTTCGTTGTGCTGTCCATCCTCTCTTCCAGAGTAAAGTACTGTTTCTCCTGTTGCTGTTTTAACTTTTCCTGCCCCTGTCCATCTGCTCTCGCTTATCCCTAGAATGTGTAACCTATAGTTTCTCATTTCTGCCGTGACCTGTTTTAGTTTACCCGTCTCATTCATTGTCCTCACATTCCAAAATCCTATTCTTGTATCATGTTTTGCGGTCAGGACGTCCGTTCTTATGTCAGTGGCTTCCTTTCGGCTTTCACCACTGACAGTCATACGAGCCTCAGACTCCGGATGTCCGTCCCGCTGCAAAGTTTGTTTATTTGTTATTGTTTCCGTAACTTCAATTTTTTTTTACATAGACAGGGGTGTCAGCCCTATGCTAAAACCCCCAACCTGGAGGACCAGGGTGTCTACTTTTGTCTGACCCCTGCCCGCGCAAACCTGTCCAGCTTGGTAGAACCTTCCAGGATTAAAACTTTCGCTGGCATAGCTCTGGGGGTAATCAGGGTACGCAAACCGCCATACCTCGACAAAGTATTGACACCAGTGATGGCAGGCTTGAAAAGTGTTCACAATATAAATTCATTCATGTTTCATTTACATTTACACTTGTGGAAAAGATTGAAACTTCTATTAATTAAAATGAATATTTTCACTTGGACATTTACACTGGTTTAAAGCGAAAAACCTTACATTAATTTTAAAGCGAATATGTTTATAGGGACATTTACACGGCTTTGAAAATGTAAGTCTTATGCTTAGAATGTACATCATTTTTTTCATCTTTCCCTCCCTGCTCCATAGGGAACATGGAATTTATTTATGTTTTAGTTCTCTTTACGAAACTATCAATAAAGCAATCACCAGCCCGTGCAGTGGTGGTTCATGAAACATCATTCTATACGCTGAGGTTGCCAGCCTCAAATGACTTTGATATCCAATAGCGAGGTTCACGCAATACAATTCACATGGTAATATATACATGTATATGTTAGTTCACATGTTAGTAATAAAATATGAAATGTAAATCACAACTTACGCCAATCCTGGCTACAGACTGGTCGCACAGATGAATAAAAGAGACGAATCGTTCTCTTACAACACGTGTCTGGGATTTCTTTTAATTTTACAATAGATTGCCCTTTCTGACTTCGTGTTTCTTCAATTTCCTAGTTCCCGTGTTCCTTATTAAAATTTGAAAGATAATTGGTGTGCTTTATAATTCTTATCTGGTTCTAGAATAAAAGTCCGGATAACAATTAGAATTATGAATGCAGTTTTCACTGGGGCGAGGTCTGATGTTGTTTTGGCGAGCGTGCAAATCACAGAGAAGTACGACGGTGAAATTGTCAGCCTATATTCCCTCCAGTGATGTTATGAATCTAATCAGAAAGATCCAACCATTTTAAAATTCTTCTTTGCCTCGTCTACTCACCTACAATGTCCATGTAATATTTACCACATCACCGTCAGATAACGAATTAATGGTCCAAATTGTATGTCTCACGCCCCAAAAAATCTTAACTCAACACATGAAGTAATTTCTGCGATTAAGCAACTTCTTTATTTCTGCCATTACACACATTATGTTAATATTCGTACTTTCTTCAAACTATCTTCACTACAATTGTCAGAGAACGTACAACCTGAAAAAAACCACAACAAATGTAATATAATGTATGGGGTTGGGGGGGGGGGGGGGGGGGAGAGAGAACACTATATACCTAAATTATAACCCACAGGATAATCCAAGCGCATGGTAAACACCAATTTTCTCGTGCATGGACTAAAACAAACCAAATCAAACTTCTCTTAAATGAAAGAATAATACACTTACCGGATGAGTGCACTATTTTTGCCTCCTCAAGTTTTGTCTTCCAGATAAAGACAAAGTTATATAAAACGTAAACAGATGCATTTATAAAATAAATAGTCAGCTGTCGAGATAAATTCTTACTGTACAGTAGTCACGAAACTGTAAAGACGAAGGGGAAGTCTGCTGTTGATTGCTACAAGTGTATCCTGTTGTTCGTGAAAGCTGCCGTTGACGTGTGCATTATGATAACAATTCATTTAGTGTTATGTGATCTTTAACGCTGGTGTTTATAAAGGAATACAAGATATCATCTGCTTTTAAAATTAACAAACGGAACTAAAACAACCAATCGCGACAATATCTGAACGAATCCGTTTTATTTTGACACGTAGTAATCTCGCACATTCACACACACACACACACACACACACACACACACACACACACACACACACACACACACACACACACACACACACACACACACACACACACACACACACACACACACACACACACACACACACACACACACACACACACACACACACACACACACACACACACACACACACACACACACACCCACACACACACACACACACGCGCACGCACGCACGCACGCTCGCACACACACACACTTACACACACACACACACACACACACAGACGAAAAAGCTTCATGCAATATATTTTTTTGTATGTCCAACATGAAATGTATGTCTTTTTTAATGCTTTGGAATGAATTAATATTTCTTTACTGACAACCATAGAGGTGAGAAAGGTTGAATGAAAGCCGAAAGAGGTCGCAAAAAGGCAGTCGTGTCTTCCAACAAAGCCTTCTTCACAGTGAACAAATATACTCTAAGCTGGATCAGGAGATTTTCCGTCCCTCAGAATGTTTATGGATTTCTTTTTTCCTTAGTTCTTCTTGTTTGATATTCACAATTAACTTGTGACATCTTTTCCGCCAGCTGAATTTCTGGGGGATTATGTGAAGCTGATCTATTTAGAAGTTATTCGAGATGATCCATTCTTTTATGTTGCTAAGCAATTTTTTTTATTCTTATCCCTAATAAAATCATTTATTTCCTTCATATTCCGTTTTGCTGCTTATGTAGCATGAAACCACCACTACAGTTTGTCCACTTCCAGGAAGCCTGCACAAATCATTGATATTCTCTTGTAGTGGTGGTTTTAGTAGCAATTTGTTTAACATGATGAGGTTGCCATACCCAATCACAACCTCATAGTAGTTGTATTGTAAGGAATGCCTGAGGGAGCTAGAGCTCTAGTTTGTCTTTGTCTCATAAAAACTCGCGAGAACTACACGAGGCAATAAGACCATTAATTTCCCAGCTACTTCCTTTATATTGTGTTGTGAATACTTCACATTTCTTTTGGCTGCAGCTTCCTCTGCCTCTTTTGTAAATTTGTCTGTCTCGAATTTAAATTATATCTTGTCTCCCGAGATGTTTCTTCCTACTCTATGCATCTGTTTAAATCTAATGTCTCATTTTGTTTCTTCGTTAGCTTATTGATGGTTTCTATTGTTATCCATGTCTTTGTGCTGGAATTTCTTTTTCCCAGAGTTTATTCACAAGTCATATTCTACATATATTTTCCATCTTTTGACACGATCCGTTTTTGATGAGTTCACGTTTTTAGAGCATTTGTTAACTTATATCTATCCGTCGCCTTTTGTAAAGGATTTAATCAATGGTTTTTAGCCTTTTCAAGCCCCAAGCTGAGTTACTACTTACTTACTTAGTCGTTCCCCTTCTACCGTGAGGTGTAGAGGTTTGGAAGAGAGAGCGCCAGACCATTCTATCAGCTGTCTTCTTCCTGGCCTGGTTCCATTCTAGTCCTCGGTCCTTCAAAGATTGTCTAATTTTGTCCTCCCAGCGGACTCTGTGTCGTCCTGGAGGTCTGGATCCCTGGCTCTTTGTTTCCCATGCTTGTCGTGGTAGCGGATCTTCTCCCATTCTGCAGACATGGCCAAACCATCTTAGTTGGGACTGTTCTATTTGGGTCTGCAGCGGATGGGATTTTAGGCCTTGACGGATCGTCTGGTTGCGGACCATGTCTCTTCTTGTTACTTCAACCACTTTCCTCAGATACCTCATTTCTGAGGTTTGGATCTGGCTTTTGTGGGTTGTAGTCATTGCCTACGACTCGCATCCATATGTCAAGACTCCCAAGCTGAGTTAATTCAACAAATTTCCTATTTTAATGGTATATCTCTGTTTAGAGGTAAATATATATATATATATATATATAAATATATATATATATATATATATTATATATATATATATATAATTATATATATATATATATATATATATATATATTATATATATAAGAGATATTCTGGCACATATGTTTGCTTTCATACATGTAATAATTGAATTAACTATGTTTGTTTAGTTTTTAAAATAACATGTAACAAAATTTAATAATCCTTTATTATTTGATCAGTTTAAAATAAATAAAATGATGGTGACTTTTATGTTGCAATCAATTTTCTCTTCAACAAGATATAGTTGGCTAGGATATAGTCAGAAAAATTATGTCCTTTTTTATTTTGCTGGTGCCTTTTTATGAGCACTTAACTGACATAATGGAGTCCTGCAGTTGTGGTTTCGTCACTTCTAGGCGATGAGTGTACTTCTCTCACACGAGTGGTGTAGTAACGTCAGTACTTCGAACAGTCTGATAGCTTGTAACGACGAACCCAAAGTTTTGGGAATACACAATCTCCTTGCGCAAGTTTGAATGGACACGAACAATTTAAGTTGTATGCTCTCGAACCACTTGGTCTGGACATTTTGAATCGCTTTTATGACTAGTGAATCTGCGAAACACTTGGTCTGGAAAGTTTCTCTTATTACAAGTGATCCAAGTCCTAGGTTTCCAGTCTTCGTATTTAAAGTCCTTGTCCCTTACGTTTTTCAGTCTCTGTATTTATAAAGGCTTACAATTTTAAGGTTTTAAGTTTCCCAAATTCTTCGATCTGTTACTTATAATATAGGAATTCTAAATCCGATGTCTCACTGGCTTCTGGGAGTCGCTCAAACGACGTACGCTGCAGTCTCACTGTTCAGTGTTCCGATTTCACTTTATTGTATGTGAAGTTCTCAGTTCACATCACAAATGGTGCTTCCGTCGTATGTTCCAATGGGGTCCAAGTTTACTCCGGCTTCTTACTTTAATCCAATCGGAAGCTCTTTAGCACTGGGTTGGGGTGTCTAATTTCAAAATATCTGTTGAAGGCGATCTTCTCTGTTGTTCTGGAACATTCAATTTGACAACAATGTTCCATATAATGTCAATAAAGTGGTTATAAATTCTGGCCATGTTAGTTGAGTTCTTATATGGTTTCATTCAATATTTTCATCGTGTCAATTGGTGTTGCTTTACGCGAATGCGGGGTGGGGTAGAAAAAAACGTGTGAGCAAACATTTGAAAGTTGCAATTATATTGAACTTGTAATTCCATTGACTTGATAAGTCGGTTCATTGAGTCCACAAATATTTAATACAGTTTACACGTCAAGACGATTCATGCATGTTGATCACAAAAGTACATATTATAACTTGAAAATATATGGCATATATATGTAGATATCCTATCAGTCCTTGTCCAATAATCAAATTACTGTATGCAGATTGTCATAGCTGTATGCACGCGCGGTTGGGGTTTTCCAACGGCCGACAGTGAGTCTATGAGTCTGGCAAAATCAAATACTATGGACTGTAATTCATCCTTCCTTAATTTTCACTTTCGTACTGACCTTTAATCATTTCAAATCTTCGTAATAGCAATGGACTGACCCATGTCCGTACTTGCATAAAATATATCTGTATGGCAATACCATGCCCAACATTGGAAGGAAAGTCAGACGCGTCTTAACAGCTTGACGGTCAATGTAAAAAGGGTAGCGTTTCTTAGTTACCGACTGTGTCCTAAACAACGCTATACACGTCATAATCGATCGTGTATGAAGCGTTCAGTAATTGAAACATCTATCGCAATATATTAAATGTCTTAACCTTTACAATTGCACGTCTGGTAACCTTTAGCAGACGGCGTTAATATCATATACCGTAACAATTCCCTGTACACCGGGGAAAAAAAATCTATCGATTTTTTTTTTCAATATCTATCCGACTTAACAATTTTTCAAAAAAATTTAACACAATTGTGACATATAGCCGACGATGTTCTGAGTAGAACCGTGTTGCGGTCGTGTCAACTAACTATTTGTCATCTAACATAAATCACATTATATATCAATATTATACATATTATTATATCAACTAAATAAATGTCCAATGTTAATAGTGAATGATAAAATTAAATTAAAGTAAGGTCTGTCGTATTAGTATGTCATATAGGAATTAATTTGACTAATTAAAATTAAATTAATTAATTAAATTAAGAGTTAAATTATTAAGGTTCTAATGTAACGCGATGTTATGAGAGAAGAAAAAGACAAAATAAGTGAGAAGAAATAGAAAGAAATTCGAATATAAGTTTTAACTTAATTGTGTGTGTTAAGTGTTAGTGAATAATAACTATCTAATTTAACTAACTAAATAATGTATAGGTACATTAACAGAAATATTAATCTAATACTTGTGTGAGATTTATTTTCTCTTTTCATAATTTCTTCTTTTAGTATTTCGTTCTCTTTTTTTTGTTCTTTCATTTCATTTTTTTCTCACATTTCATTTTATTGATAATAATTCAATTAAGAAGTTAAGTTAACTAATTAATTAGTATAGGATATGATGATCCATCCGTAGTCTTGATCCTGATGAATTTTTTTAGGCAAAAATGTTCAAACGTTTACGTTGGAAAGAAATGTCATTTATCCCAGCATCCAAGAATTAAGTATACACAGGAACATCAGTTCGGTTTGTCGTCAGACATAAATCCATGATTGTTCAAAGAGTATTCATATCTCGTGTATGGACGTTAGACGAAGTTCCAATGTCCACATGTATACCTTGATTGTCTTTTAGTTCAATTCTGTGATGCATATAGTGTTTATACAGTTTAAATTGAAGGCAAGGTTAGTTCCTTTATAGTTGATACTTCGTTCAATCCAATGTAGTGCTGATTGAAATAGTTTAAGAGTGTCAATGTTGATTATTCGTCGTCAATAGGATTACGTGACAATGCATCTGCCACACAATTTTCAGTGCCAGGAATATGTTCAATGGAGAACTCGAATGGCTGTAGGATGATTGAATATCTGGCAAGTTTCTGGCTTGTATGATTCGATCGACGCAAGGATGCTACAGCACGTTGGTCCGTCTGTATGGTGAAGGGAGCACCGAGCAAGAATTTTTCCAGTTTGGTTATTGCCCAGATCACAGATAAAAGTTCCTTGTCGACTGTTGAATACTTTGTTTCTGCCGGCTTCAGCTTTCTTGAAATGTATAACGTAGGATGTAGAATGCCATCATGGTTCTGGAGCAGGCATGCACCAATGCCGTAGTTACTAGCATCTGTTCGTAAGAAAAATCTTTTGGAAGCATCGGGAAGTCTTAAAATTGGTTCATGCGAGAACAAATTTATAATTTTGTTGAAAGTTTCATTGCATGTACCAGTCCATGTCACCTTCACCGGCATATCTTTTTTTAACAATGAAGACAATACAGCCGTGATGGATGACAAGTTTGGTATGAATCTACTGTAATATTGAACAAGTCCTAACAAACTCCTGACCTGTTTCTTCGTCTGAGGAACTGCTATGTTTAGAATTTTGGAGACTGTACTAGGTAACGTTCGGATATATCCCGATCCAATGATATGTCCCAAAAAGGTTATCTCATTACACGCGATTTGCACCTTTGTAGGTTTAGCAGTTAGATGATAATTCCTTAGAGTATCGAAAACATATCTAAGTCCCGAAACATGTTCCTCAAACGACGAACTAAACAAGCATATGTCGTCAATATATGTAATAACGTCTGGTCTACCTGATAAAATTTGTCGCATCAGGCGAATGAAGGTAGCTGGCGCATTAACAAGCCCAAAAGGCATCACATTCCACTGGTATAGACCTTGTGGAGTGGAAAATGCGGTGTAGTACTTAGCCTTTTCGGTCAGTGGTATCTGCCAATAACCTTTAGTTAAGTCTATCTTACTAAATATAGTTGCGTTGGATAGACGTGGTAGTAAGTCGTCAATAAGTGGATGTGGTTCGCTGTCAACTATAGTCTTAGCATTTAATTTTCTATAATCAACACATAGTCTGATGTTATTGTCCTTCTTCCGGACAATCACTAATGGAGAAGAGAATGGCGAATTACTAGTCTCAATGATTCCCAGAGACAACATCTGTTCAAGTTCCTTAGTAGTTTTAGCAAGGAAATGTAAAGGAACAGAATAGGGATGTACACGAATAGGTGTATCGTCATTGAGAGTAATGTCATGACTGATAGCCGATGTGCGACCCGGAACGTCGGTCAACACATCTGGATAAGATTGTAATAGATTAGCAATCTGTAGACGCTGTTGCGGTGTAACCGTTGAAGAGATGGTTACATCCCGCCAAGATTCAGTAGGTTGAACTACTGGTACAGGTAACGGTAACTGTACCTCAGGAAAAGAAGATTCTTCTTCCTGGATGACAGATAAGTTAGAATAATGACAAGTGGATACTGTGTTGTCATCTAGTTCATGAAAAATTGACTGTAAGTGTTCAGGACGTGTATGAAATTGCTTGAGCATGTTAATATGAAATATCTTTTTGTGTCCCTTGATATCTAAGACGTATAAGAATAAATGACCAATAAGGAAAAGAAATTGATGACTGACTAGAGCTGAGTCATCAAGAAATAAGACAAAAGGGTGAGCGTACACCATTATCTGCGTGGCGCAGAATCAGGTACTAATTGTAACTTTAGATAACGGTGATGATGAAAATAAACACCATTATCACGCTCGATTACCCAACGAGCGTCCCGATTGTTACGAAATGTAACCATCGCCTGTCTATTCTGCCCATTGCATGATGGCAGAAGGCGAACAAACTTAACGTTTGCTGTATAATCAAAAAAATTTCTAAGTGCCTGCCAGGTAGTATCCTGCGGCAGATTTCGCACTAACACTGTGCGAGAATACGCACTTTTCCCAATATATGTAGTATCATTGTCACGAAATAGTGGACAATGATGATATGTATTCTTTGTCAAAGAATTAACCTTCCTTTTCAACACCGACATTGTCTTTCTGTTGGATGTCGTATCATCCTGACTGGACTGAGGATGATACCTATCATCACCAAAGGTATTAAGTTTCCTACATGTCGTAGACATGTCCTTGCTGGGCAAAGTAAAAACTTTTTCATCATAATTATTTGTGTTAACTTTATGTTTCCTTTTAAGTCCAGCATTATTATTTAACTTATTATTCTTCCTCATAATGTTTTTGTCAATGTTGACAACGTCAACAGTTTTATTAGGATCAGTTATATCCTTAGTATGTTGTCCAATAGATCTATCATCTTCATCAATTTCCAGGATAGTACTGAGAGTGAAGTTGGAAACTGCTGTGCCACATGTATTTATGTTGTTGGCACGAAGTGTAGCCATATCAACAACAGCGTTAGCGTTGCTAAAAGAATGCAAATTTTTTTTTTCCCAATCATTAATTTCCTGTGGGGAACAATCCTTACTACCATGGATGCGTCCCAACATCAGGTCTGCAATTGGATTCTGAAGCATGCATACTTTTACGTTCCCTGTGAAAAAAGGAGTGTTAACATGAATAATAGCTGTGGGGTAAAACTCTATTGTTCCACCAAAAGTCATGCAACGGACATATTCCCCCGTTGCACAGCTAGGATGTACCAGCGACTGTCGTACACCAATCGTTGTGGATCCCGAATCCCTCAACACTGAGACGACGGATCCATTAACTAATCCCCTGTTAAAAATTAGTAGGCCTGTTCCATCGTTGACTGCAAGACCTACCTGTGGTATAATATGTCCGCAGTTAAGCACTGTTTCTTTCGCCTTCTGAAAAATAAGATTGCATTGCTGGCAACTATTTGCCACATTATAATTAATAGCAAAACATGCAGCAGAAGACTGTGTTGTGTTATTTTCAAGTGGGATCTGAGCTATAGGGGTAGTATTATTTGTAACTGCCGCCCCTGTATTATGGTTGTAATGAGATGATCCCCGAGAATGAGATCGATTCCGAGTATAATTGTTAGAATTATCTCGTCGTCCTCTATAGTAACTATTATCTCGATGTCTCGAGCCATGATTATTACCATTCCAGTTATTATTATTATTGGGAGTATGTGATCGATTATAATGAGTGTTATGTTGACCATTGTGGTAGTTTGTTTGAGGTGAATAATTTCTATCTCGTGATCTACCTCTGTTGAACTCATTTTTATTGTTGAACTCATTATTATGTCCCTTCTGAAAGTTAACATTGTGATTTCTTTGGAACCTGCTTCTGTCTACACTGTGATGTCTTTGTTTGTTATTATGATTGTAGGCCATATTAGACGCCACAGGTAGAGGTTCTCTTAATGAGGAGTTAGAAATGGTTGCATTCGGGTGTGCCGAACAGTAGTTTAAAGAAATTTTTTCTAACTCGTCCATGGTACCTGGTTTACGCTCCTGCAAATATGCAAAAAATGGCTGGCTAACCGAAGATAATACCTTATCCCGCAGTAGTAAATCAACTAATTTGTCGTATGATTTGTTGACTTCTGCCAGTTCAACCCATCTATTAAATGTATTGCGTATGTTCGCAATGAATCCTGCAAAATCCTTTGGAGATTCAGGTAAAATTCCCTTAAATTTCAACCTACAGTGTTCCTCGTCCAGGTGAAACCTTCGTAAAAGCAAGGACTTAATAGCACCGTAGTTATTTGCTATTAATGGGTCAGCATTTTGAGAAGCTGTCAATGGTTCTCCAACCAAGAATTCATTTAACTTGAGTACCCATGACTCTTCAGGCAAATGGTTAGATTTGCAAGTCTGTTCAAAACGTGCCAGGAACGATGAAAGGTCGTCGACGTTCAAGTTGAAAATGGGTAATTTAAAGTTGTAGAAATGTTTAGGTTGGCTGGATGATGATCCATTTTGTGCGTTATTATTCTGGTTTGCATCAGCATTTTGTGCTTGTAATCTTGCTGTCTCCAATTTAATACGCGCCAATTCCATTTCTTGTTGTAAAATAATTTCCTCTGTAGAAACTAGGCTTGCTGCTGTCAACTTGTATGGCATGTACACGAACTTTGGTGACGTCACGTTGTTAGGGATTATACTGAGTACTGCGTCATAGGTCATAATTCAGCACATCATGTGATCGTCCTTCAAATGTAAACAATTGTTAATTTCCGAATTTTTTTTCGATCCCCAATCAATGGACACCATCTGTTGAAGGCGATCTTCTCTGTTGTTCTGGAACATTCAATTTGACAACAATGTTCCATATAATGTCAATAAAGTGGTTATAAATTCTGGCCATGTTAGTTGAGTTCTTATATGGTTTCATTCAATATTTTCATCGTGTCAATTGGTGTTGCTTTACGCGAATGCGGGGTGGGGTAGAAAACGTGTGAGCAAACATTTGAAAGTTGCAATTATATTGAACTTGTAATTCCATTGACTTGATAAGTCGGTTCATTGAGTCCACAAATATTTAATACAGTTTACACGTCAAGACGATTCATGCATGTTGATCACAAAAGTACATATTATAACTTGAAAATATATGGCATATATATGTAGATATCCTATCAGTCCTTGTCCAATAATCAAATTACTGTATGCAGATTGTCATAGCTGTATGCACGCGCGGTTGGGGTTTTCCAACGGCCGACAGTGAGTCTATGAGTCTGGCAAAAATCAAATACTATGGACTGTAATTCATCCTTCCTTAATTTTCACTTTCGTACTGACCTTTAATCATTTCAAATCTTCGTAATAGCAATGGACTGACCCATGTCCGTACTTGCATAAAATATATCTGTATGGCAATACCATGCCCAACATTGGAAGGAAAGTCAGACGCGTCTTAACAGCTTGACGGTCAATGTAAAAAGGGTAGCGTTTCTTAGTTACCGACTGTGTCCTAAACAACGCTATACACGTCATAATCGATCGTGTATGAAGCGTTCAGTAATTGAAACATCTATCGCAATATATTAAATGTCTTAACCTTTACAATTGCACGTCTGGTAACCTTTAGCAGACGGCGTTAATATCATATACCGTAACAATATCCCCCACGGGTTTTAAAATATTACATTTAATATTTCAACGCGTGACGTCTTTCAAATCATGCGGTAATATTTCCGCCCACTCACAACAACATGTGACCATGTTTGCCTGGCGTAATGTCTTCCGCCAAGATGTCTACCCAGACAGGTTATCTGTAACAATCGCCAGGGATTGCCCCAAAAAAAACCATAAACGCATCTTCCCGCTGTGTAATCTGCCAGACAAACAGACACCGACGTCATCAGCCCAGACAGACAATCTAAGGTTCTTTTCAAGTCGATCGGACGACACCGTGTTGTCAACAGGGTTTCACCTGGCGTTAAATGTTTGACCGACGCGTTTCAATAGATGGTCCGACTGAGATAATAGACAGGACGTAAACAATTCTGCGTGTAAAGCAGATACTTCCATAGGGGAGAAGGGTGTCAGAGACTTAACCCTACTACATCCAGCATAGAGAGTAAAAAAAAATGAAAAGGCATGATTTATGCCAAATAAAAGCGATTGGTGAGAAAAATGAATAAAAAGAAATGATACTGCCATAGCGATGAAGGTGTGAGAGATCACACAAAAGAGCATGTTCAGACGTTCTGTGACAGATCCTACTTTTACGCCTTTTTCTAGGATAAAGTTACACCCAACACCCACGCCTTTTAGGCTTGACGAACGTGACGTGTTATCTACTGAGTATATATATATATATATATATATATATATATATATATATATATATATATATATATGTGTGTGTGTATGTGTGTGTGTGTGTGTTTGACAGTGCGAAGACGATGTGTGAAGAAGAATAAGAATTCGTGTGTAATGTTGTCGTCACTCTCTCTGGCCTACTTTCACACACGTTCCGCAGTCATAGAAAAACTCTTGATGACACGGGTCCCACTTTTATTAATGAAACCCAATCAGGTAGCACATGAATCATACAGAAAACAATGTTGTCCACAAGTTTACTTTTTGTAGGTAATTCCTATACAACACCATTTAACCAAGATATTTAGGTATTTTCTACGTAACACCATATAACCCAGCACAGACTGCTTGACTCTCTGAAATAAAATGAAACAAAATAAACTAACACCGTACTAATGGACAAACATCATCTACGTAATAATACATACATAGTGTGAAAATATGCAAGTACATGCTCGAATAAGTCCATATGTCTGTGTGTGTGTATGTTGTGTGTGGTGTTACACGTGTGTTAAAATATGCCAATAGATGCGCTTAAATGACCATGTGTGTGTGTGTGTGTGTGTGTGTTGTGTGTGTTCATGCAGGTCTGTGTATATGAGTAATCATACAATAAACATATTTAAGTCAACAATAATGCCTTCATACTCATACTAACTACATCATCACGCGAGAGAAAACTTAAATCAAACACTTCTACCTATGATGAAATATTCCACACAGCGCACTGGTCTAAATGACATCAATTTATCAGTATGTGAGGGGCCTAGCTGCTCTAAAGAAAAAGGAGATATATACTCTATTCTTACATTATTCCACATAACGTCTACCTTATCTTCTGCAGAAAAGGGCGCTACCTTCCACACGGCCTCTACGTCTTTCACAAACTCTTGCCAAGTGGGACTTGCCTTTCCACCAAATTGCCTTACCTCCGGCACCGTCACGTATACTACCTTCACAGGCGCATTGCTCTTTCCTGGTGTGAGGATTTCTTCATGGGAGCCACCTCCAGCTGTCGAGGTGCTCCCAGGCTCTAACCGGCATGTTGCGTCTGTGCATTGAGTTGACATCACTGCTCTAGCCCTAACCTAGCAAAATACTATGCAAAAACAGATGGAAAGAAAACACTTATTATAATATTACAATAAATAATAGAAAGTGTCTCTTATTTTTGTTGTTGCTTGCTCTTGTCTTCTCTACGCTGTTGTGGCTTGTAGCAGTTTCAGGTGCTGCCTGGTGATACGATTGAGTCTCTGGCCGAATGTCAATCGTGGTAGGTCGGCCACGGGTTTGGCATAATAACACTGGCGTAGCAATAGTGTTCCTGTTTGTTGTGATGGAGAATCATTAGCATAATTACTTTTGCAGGAAAATTGATATAACTGCAAACGGCTGGTCCCTGGCTTGATAAGATATTCAATGGATGTACGGTGGTATAATTCTTCTCTGGGCCTGCGTTTGTGCGACTCTTCAATGGGCCTATGGTCTGTCAAATCTTCATGCGGTGGTGCGATTCTTTGCTAGGCCTGTGGTGGTGCGAATCTTCAATGGGGAGATGTACTGGGCAGATGTGCTGCTCCGTCTGTGCTGGGTGTTGTAATACTCTTGCGAGGTTTAGCTGAGGTATCCTTGGTGGTGCTCAGTGGTTGTAGTGCTCTCTTGCAGCATTCACATTCCGCGTATGACTCTATACTACACTGTCTGTCAGTATCCTACCGACGACGCCATTTGTGACAGTGCGAAGACGATGTATGAAGGAGAATACAAATTCGTGTGTAATGTTGTCGTCACTCTCTCTGGCCTACTTTCACACACGTTCCGCAGTCACAGAAAAACTCTTGATGACAGGGGTCCTACTTTTATTAATGAAACCCTATCAGGTAGCTCAGCAATCATACCGAAAACAATGTTATCCACAAGTTTACGTTTTGTAGGTAATTCCTACACAACACCGTTTAACCAAAATATTTAGGAATTTTCTACGTAACACCATATAACCCAGCAGACTGTTGGACTCTGAAATAAAATGAAACAAAATAAACTAGCATCGCACTAATGGACAATCATCATCTACGTAATAATACATACATATGCGTGAAAATGTGCAAGTACATGCTCGAATATGTCCATGTGTGTGTGTGTGTGTGTGGGGGTGTGTATGTTGTGTTTGGTGTTACACGTGTGTGAAAATATGCCAATAGATACGCTTAAATGACCATGTGTGTGTGTGTTGTGTGTGTTCATGCAGGTCTGTGTATATGTGTAATCGTACAATAAACATATTTAAGGCAACAATAATGCCTTCATACTCATACTAACTAGATCATCACGCGAGAGAAAACTTAAATCAAACCCTTCTATCTATGATTAAATATTGCACACAGCGCACTGGTCTAAATGACATCAATTTATCAGTATGTGAGAGGCCTAGCTGCTCTAAAGAAAAGGGAGATATATACTCTTTTCTTACAGCTCTATACTAAATGTAATAGGCATAGGCTACTCACGGAGCTAGAGGGTACGCTAATCTCCCTCTCACAAAAATCAATGATGTAAAATTAACCACTCTTACGGCTCACAAGAATGCAATATAACTATTACTTAACACTACACAAATAATAATAATGGATATAAGTACACACGTGAAATTACACTAGAAAACACATACATCGCAAATCAGCTTCTATCAAACTGTTATAGATAGACAAACTATAAAAAGAAATAAATCTTAAACCTGAAACGTCTATTATTACTAAATATAAAGTATTATAAAATGTTCTCATACCTCAATGTCGTTAGCTCTCTTAGAACAGACGCCACAATGCAACAGCCCAAACCTCACTTGATTATCGTAGGAAGGCGCGTTTTGCACAAGAAGACATTCTGTCTACTTCTTAGCTCTGACTGAAGCCTTCAACTCTTTTAGTTTAAATCTTACCTATACTCACCGGTACCTTATGATTGCCACGTCAAAATGTCAGGCAAACCTCCATCCATCCCTCTAGGGAGCAAATCAGGAGTCCTATGCTCAGTTTGGATGACATGAGATCACATCAAAGTAAAGATTATCTTACAAGACGTCCACAATAGGTCCGCCCACTAATGGTAACGTCCCACGATATCCGTTGCCCTACTCACACTTCTTACGCTTTCGTGCTCAACAAGGTGTTTTCCTCTGGTGTCAGACAGCGTCGAGATGTCTAAAGCCAAGGAAGCCAAGGGCCGTCTCCCATTACATCTTCTGCGTCTCACACGTTTGTCTTCTTCACGAATGACAAAGGTGTGTTTCGTATAGATCGCCCATTCCCGTGTGAGAATGCCAGCATGAGCACAAACATTCACCGTAGACCAGATAGAAAATTAATTACGCCGTCTAAAATTACATCTTTCTGGCCACAAGGTTAAATACATATTCCCTTGTATATATATATATATATATATATATATATATATATATATATATATATATATTATATATATATATATATATATATATATATATATATATATATATATATTTATATATTATATATATATATATATATATATATATATATATATATATATATATATATATATATATAACGTTGACTAATAATTTGTCTCTCCATCACGTCCGATCTATTTTATTACTCTTTTAATGTTCTGGTTTCCTCTACATTTTGTATTTTCTTGCTTTGGATTTTACCTTCGTGGCCCATTATTCTCCTTCTCAGACCCACCCCGCGGTTTGTTTTCGTTCTGGCCTTCAGTATAAATTCCCCGCTGGTCAGTAGCGGTCGGCTTACGATAAGGTTACCTAAGCGCACCTGGTGTTTGGCTGACCAGAGGAATATCTCTTGCGCTCAAAGTGTTTGATCACGAGCCGAGAGGGTTTCCATGATGAAACGGATCTCTAGCGGGAGGTAACTTTTGAGGTCTGGGTAACAGGTTTAATCTCCGATTCAGGGGGAGATAACAATCGCGGTCGGTCTTTGTGGTTTTTGCCCTCAAACGAAGAGAGAGATCATAATATTAGGCATTGTCTATCGGGGAAAATTTCTCGCGGTTGGTGCTTCTGATGTATACCTCTAGAATAACTTTTGTCTTACTCTTGATTACGTTATACGCCGAAACATCTGTAGAAACAAGCCATGCCAGGTGTCCGGGTAGCGTTATTTGTAAACTATAAGAGTAGATGGTTTTAATCAGGCAGGCACACTAGTAAAATATTTCCTGTCCGAGAGGACCACAATGAGAATAAGGCAGACGATATTACAGAACTAAATGTTATTTGCCTATGTTCTCGGCATTTCTCGGGTTTTCAGGGATACCGAATTGCTAGAGCAAGACTCCAGTCAGGCGAAGAACGTGACATTCTCTTCGATCTAGAGGGTTTCTGAAAAACACCTAGCATTCACGAGGCGTCACCCCCATACCTGAAACTAAACCCTTTTTGTCAACGCCATTTCCTCTAACGGGAAAATAAGCTCACGCACTGTGTAACGAGCCATAGCAACTCTGGGAAAATCATCTGTTGCAGTAGTAGTTTCCTACTCGCCTCTTGAAAGCCAGTCAGAACATTGCGGCTTCCAGCATATCTAGCAGCCCAGCGCCTATAGCAGAATTTAAAATCACCAGACTTTGTGTGCTTAAACGGAGCACTCAGTCAAACCACAGTTCAAGCCAGCCCAAACCGGATTTACTACCAAGCATGCAAGACAAATTCTCACGACCTGTAGCACCCAAAGAAAGAAATAGTATTTTTAAAAGTGCCACACTACCCAATGTAGTGGCCAGTACATACCACATGAAATCAACGAGTGCCTGATTACATACCTTTATGTTTGTCTCATATAATATTAATATCCCCGATGTTCCTATATGAAAAGGGAAAATCATTTATTAGTAGGACAATTGAAAAAAGGAAAAGAAACAGCCAAACATACAGTTTTCACTGAATAATGTACCACCAAACCCTATTTGACAGCAGACCAACCTCGACATTAACAATGTCTGGTACAACAACATCAATCATAGATGTGGATGGTCTCATATAAGCAACATTGTCATTGACAATTGTGGGTATCATATCATCCCTATTGGATGTTGTTGGTTTCCAGTCAACAACCAGTGACTCACTCGAATCAAAATAGACATCTGATGATTTCTCAACGGACTGGAAATCATCAGTCGACTCCTCAATGATGAGAAGAAGATATTTTCTTTCACCACGCTCATCGATACTCAAAATAGTGTACATCTGAGTCCGAACATGAAATTGAGCATGTACATGCCTAAGAGCTTGTGCTCTGGTAGTATTAACCCTGGCAGTATATACATGTCGTTTCTTCTCCAACCTCATAATATCATCATCCATACATTACATAGTGCAGGGATATTCCCTAAAATTATCCCAGATACTGGTTTGACAACAGACATATTATAGTTCTGCATGTAAATAAGGGGCATCTAAAAAAATAATTATGCAGTGGGATAATATTCCACTGTAACCCCAAATGTTATGCATAGGATATCATCTCCTGTATAATCCATAGGGTTCACCAATGAACCTCGAACCATAACAGTGGCCGAAGCAGTGTCCCTAAGTATAGAAACAAATTGGATGTTCACAAAACCCCCATAAAAAACAACTGATCCTGTCCCATCACATGAGGACATGACTGGCAAAAGATGTCCACACTGGACTCTAGGAACTCCCTCAATCTGAAATAGAACATTACAGTCAGAACAATCAGTACTGTTTTATAAATCAACACCACATTCATTATAATAATGGATTATTATCATTAAGATGCACAACAGCATCAATATCTGTGTGGTGCTGAATGATGTATCAACTGTACATCAAGACAATGGTCTCGAAAATAAGCACCGTTGTCACGATCGACAACCATGTGTGCATCCCTATCTGAATAAAAATAAACAAGTGCTTCCCTAACATTGAAATTGTTGATAGGTAAAAGACGTACACATTTTACGTCAGTGGTGAATTGAAAACATTCATCCAGTGCCTGCCATGTAGTACCTGGTGGCAGATTTTGCACTAGCAAGGTGCGTGAGTAAGGACCTTTAGTCGCATGAGAACCATGGACATGTTTATTTCTCAAGGATGTCCTATCTTTATTATAAGATGGATCATACTGGCTGAACTGAGCATGGTACCCATTTCCATTCAAACCCGCAGGTTTAGAGCATGTCGTAGCAGACAGCTTAATAGGCGCAGTTAAGCCCTTTTCTCCAGATGCACTAGTATTAGTTTGAATAGGCAAGTTATTTTCATCAACTTTATCATTAGTAATAAGTGTCGCACCATGACCCTTATCAGTACATTTAGTGTCACCTTTTACAACATCATCTATACTCTTAAGCGTAGATGAAATGTAACCATGCTGTTTACAAAGAGGATGCCGAACAGTACCAACATCAGCATTAACTGTCTTTTGAAGACAAAGCTGGGTACAGCGATCCTTATCAAAATTAATGGAAACAACATGAACGACATCGGTCACGCTAAGATCACATTGAACAAACTGGTCTGCACTTTTACGACTAAGATTCTGCAAGTTTGTAATGTTTTTAGCAATTATGTTAGGCTTCTCAGGACCAGATGTAACCTGATTCTGCTGATTATGGGATACATTTTTCCCTGTGGGCCTAGGATAATCTGTTAAAACAGTGATTTTCAATATCAAGTGCTGCCACTTTACTCTCAACTTCACCTCCCACATGGCTCTCTTTGTCCTCGCCACTTTCTTCAACCTCTTTTTAATAGCCTCCTCCATATGTGGCTGTAATCGGGCAACTTGAACCTGAAGACCCTGAATTTGAGCAACTTGTGCCTGAATTCGAGATGTTAAAGCTTCTTTTGATTTATAAAAATTCTCTTTAATACACACAATCCTATCAGAAAAATCATCAATGTTCTTGGAAAGTTTACTCTGACAGGCTGCAACGGTATCTTGCAGTTCCTGAACCTCTGAGTCCAAATCTTTATTCTTCCTCAAGGCAGTCTCTAATGACTCCTTACCTTACAATTTACAAGATCCAATTTTAATGATCTGAAGTTAGATCTATCCATATCTGCTTGAACTTTAAAGCTCTCACCTCTTCGTTTAAATCATCAATTAATCTCTCCCTGTCTTCAATGATCCACAACAACTCATTTTCTCTCCAATACCATTCTTCTTCCATAGAAAAATCATCACCTCCTTCATTCTCTACCTCCTCCAAATTCTCCATAATAAATCTCTGAAGAGCTGGTCCCTGAACCCCAGACTTCTTACCCAGCCTGAGAAAATACTCAATGGCAGACATAATTCACCCTTATTGAGACTAAAAATGGTCCAATAATATTTCAAATATAATATCACTACTATGTGAGCAATATTAGCCACACCTATTTCGCTCTTCAAAATCACCCAACTGTATGCAATAATTGATTTATAGTAGATGTTATCCTAGGAGCAATAAGAGAACAGAGATACAAACAAGGTGGCTGAATACAGTGGCCAGAGCTAAAGTAAGATAATTCAAATAGTCAAGCAAGGAAAAAATTGCATGAACTATAGAACAAATGAACAAAAGGTAGCTCTATCACACATATGACAAAACAAGCCCTAGTTTACAACATGTATGACATCTAATAACTGAGGGATAGCAAGGTTAGGCTAACAATATCATAAACAATAATGTAGCAAAACTGAATAAAATTTCACAATAACTTCACAACAATAACAACATTTTACAATTAACAGTACTTCACAACTAGACAAATAATGGACCTGTTTAATTCAATCAAGGCAGTAACACTTAGCCATGTACGCCGGCCCCTTAAAAGGAACCAAACAGATGCATAACACCACAGATCGACCATGAATTTACGACCATCCTCAGAGGTGTAGCAAATTCACAGTTCCTGCCAACCGTCCGCATTGATTATACAGAAACATATAAGCACAGAAATACACATAGCATGTAAAAACGAACCCTGTCAAACTAGATTTATCAAGTCTCATGCTGCATGTATCAATAAATTTACTCATCTGCTATATTAAAGAACACTCCCCCTGGCTACAAGTTATGTGCCAAGGAACACACGAATCAGTAGCAGCGCAGTAAACAGGGTTAGACCTAGAAGTCACGAACAGCTGACTGAAAAGGACACCGCTTTGGTCCAACATCTTCATAAAAATTCGCCATTTTGGGGCATAAACCGTGACATAGGAACTCATATGTAGAGCAGGAAAGTCTTTTCCTGAATGCAAACTTCAACTTTAAAGTGTAGTAAACAGTAATTCTTGAAATGACGTTCCTTCAAATCTTCATCTCGATCGGCAGACGATGCAGGTCGCCATCTTTGAAATGAGCACGTACTTGAAATATTTCTTTCCGGTCGTGGGATATCCATGATCCTTAGGCTTTGGCTCCCATTGTTACGGGCGCGATTTGGGCTATAGTATGATGAAGTGTGAAGTCCTTCATATAAATATATTTATATTAATTCAAAAGAATCATTCAAAGATTCCAGTCCAAGCATAGATAAGGGTATGTCCATTCAGCCCCGCCCAAACGCCGTAAACTTCAAAACATGAATGATACTCCGAAGGCCAGGTTGGACGATTCACATAAAGATCTAATAAACATTCTTGCAGCTCCAAATATATCTTTATAATCTGCACATACACCCGTGTGTTACCGGGGCCCGAAAGGGGAGCAAAGAATAGTAACACTGCACCCTACCACGCATGTCGTAAAAAGCGACTAAGGAGGGTATGGGCATGGGGCTGTTTACCCCATCCCGTAAAAACTTCGCACAGTGGGCTGATCACCTGCTTGCCAACCAATCTGATTACGGAAACAATGATGGATTGTTCGGTCTATTTTTGTTCCACAAAGACGCCACTAGGCGTTCTGGAAACAGCGATAAATTGATCAATTTGTTGTTGCCCTAAGATGCCACTAGGCGTACTGGCCACATACTGCTTTGCCGGTTGGTGGCTAAGGATGGAAGAAGAGAAGAAGAATCTGCACATAAAATTATGGCAGTACCTAGATAGTCTCTAGTGTCTCTGTACAGCCTTGTACTGGAACGATGACGAAGACATTTCTTAAAGTTTGGTATACTGGAGTATAACTCTTTTCGATCTCGAAACTGGGTAACTTTCCCGCGAAAGGCAAGTGCACAAACCTCTTAGCCAGTCCTCATCTAAGAGACATGAATAAAATATTCAAGTAACCGCTGACTTTACAAGAATAAGATATTTCCTTGTCATGGAAAGAAAAACGGTGCTTAATCTTACTAAGAGTGTGGTTAGGGTTATGATGGAAGTTTTCTATGGCTACAGAGTTATCGAGAAACTAATCAGGTGGAAGCATCAACGCATCTGCCATCATCAACAATGTTCTTTATTCAGCATGTGTGAAGTTTGTTTCTGAAAAATTGAGAAATGTATCGTGGTTTTCGGTAGCTACATAAATGCATACCTTTATGATTTTCGGGTGTCTAGCTACATACATGCATACCCTTGTGATTTCCGGGTGTCTATCTACATACATGGATTCTGTTAAGTCCTTTTTTGCGTGGGAGTTAAGTGTGTGAGACTCTCACATGCCCGTCTAGTCTTGATAGACGCACATGTGAACACATCTAAGTACGTTGTATATGTTTATTTATTTACGCGCTGTCGGGCACAATACTGGAACAAATAGCGCAACTTCGTGCGATCGGGTTTTTGTTGCCAAACAGCAATTACGCTGAAGAGATATCCTTAAATTCTGTTGATAAAGACAGACGTCTTTGACGGAGACTATTGTGAGTCTTATCCCCATGTCGTGGGAAGACTCAACGAAGAGATATTATACCTCCCTGTGTGGAGTGTTTGTTCTAGCCAGTCCATGGCCTGATTATGTATCATATTTGATACCGTATTCATTCGAGGCAAGATTTGGTAGAACTTCGACACGTCTTGTCTTGGCGTGTCGCTAGTGTGCCCATATTCTTGCTGATTTTTATCTGGATCTTACTACATTATATTTTCAGGGTTCCTTCCAAAAAAAAAACCCTTCGTATTAGCCAAAGCTCCGTTATGAATACTAGAATACCAGATCTGCTCACCGTAGAGCTCCCGCCGTCCTTGAGACGTCGGCGGTCAGAGAGTCGGTCAAGTTCATGATTGATGCCATGTTCTAATGAAACATAATTTGATGAAATGCTACTGTCAATTGTATAACTGATGATCTATGTCTATGATGAATCCGTCTACGTTGAATAAATCGTCATTACTGTGATACCATGTGTCCAGTCCAGATTTCTTAAACGTTGGTCAACCTTCATGACCCAACCGCAACAGTTATGTTCACATTATCACCATTGGCCCGCTCCTACAACCCACTGTATTCGCGTTATTATAAGACTATCGGCCACTGTTAGTAAGCCCGACCTTTTCTGACAACATCCATGTCAGCGGTGCCAGCCTCTACAGTATCATTATACCACAGCGACATATATAACGAAAGGGTGGTAACACATACCCTTGTGATTTCCGGGTGTCTAGCTACATACATGCATACCCTTGTGATTTCCGGGTGTCTGGCTACATAAATACACACCCTTGTGATTTTCGGGTGTCTATGACTATATGTAGTGATGGAAGATCAAGTAAAGAAATCAAGACAAGACTTGAGATGGCCTCAGCTGCCATGACAAGGTTGAATGTGAACTGGAAAAGTAACATCAGTTTTCCTGTGAAGATCAAATTATACAAATCACTTGTATTATCTATTCTCTTGTATGGGTGTGAGGGCTGGACACTCACTGCAGATACGGAGCGAAGGATTCAGGCTTTCGAGCATAAATGTGAGAGAAGAATTTTGCGCATTTGCTATAAAGAGCACAAAACAAATGTCTATGTTAGAGAGAAGATAAACACCTATGCAGGCCACCAAGAACCACTTTTGTCAATAGTGAAACGTCGAAAGCTTGCCTGGTTTGGGCATGTAACTCGTCATGACTCCCTTTCGAAAACGATCCTTCAGGGAACAGTCGAAGGTAAACGGAGAAGAGGAAGGCAGAGAAAATCCTGGGCTGATAACATCAAAGAATGGGCAGGACACGGTTTTTCCACACTTGTACGCATTGCTGAGGATAGAGAGCAGTGGAGGACCCTGTCTGCTGATGCTTCCACCATGGCACCCCTACGACCCATGACGGGTTACGGGCTGAGATGATGATGATGACGAGACAAAGAAAGAACACGACTAGTACTCCTTCTGTCATGTCCTGAGAGGCGACTAGTATGAGGTTGTGCGTTGGGCTGACAACCTCATCACGTTAAAAAATTGCTACGGAAATCACTACAGTGCCACCACATAAGCTACTTGGCCTAAGATCTCAGTAAGGGGATAGACACCAGTGGAACGGAAGGAGCGAAAAGGGACATATTTTGCTATTCCCAGAATAAATTAATAAATGATGTCGGCTTCTTTGCTGAGTATCCATCTGACAACTCTACTGTAAACACAGGGAATGCAGTCTGGTCGCCTTTGATATTTTTGAATGGTTTCGGGGCACCTTCCACGTCTTTGTAAATCTTCTGCCATTTCCAGACATCAACGCCATCAAGAATTCTGAGTAAGCCGATGTACTATAGACCCTGCATGTCGATAGCACATGCATCAATGTTTCTCCTTCTTACAAAGAAGGTAGCACTGGCCATACCTGGAATTTCCCTAATTTTACAGCCGATGATAGAATATCATACATAGATCTATTAATATTATTCAAAAGTCATCAACCATTGCCCTTCAGTGGATATCTTCTCATTGTGGAATCACTGGAAATGAGAGAGCCGATGCTTTATCTAGAAGTGGCAGTAAAGTGGAATGAACAATTCAGCTACCCATTGCCCTATCGAGAAGCTAAAATCATAATCCACAACAAATACAAATACCAGTGGAAGAAGAAATGTGAGCTGTACTCTAGAAACTGAGCCACCTGCTCAAACGAGTTGTGGTACAGTGGATATCATCTTATTGCAACGTCTCTGGCAATTAAGAAGCTGACAGACCGGTGAAAGAAGGTGGAAAGCTAATTCAGCGTGATACAAGCATAACTTTTGAAGAGGCAAAAGAGTTGTATGAGAAGCAGAACATCCAGGCCACACCAAAAATGGTGCACATTACAAGCTCAACATAATCTTCAGACTCCGCACGGACCCCAACAGATTGGGATATCACCTATTCAACAAGCTATAGATATCCGATGATGTCGTAACTTTTTAATAAGATAGGTCTCAGATATTTGTGGTCCCGTCCGAGCAGAGGTGATCGTGATAGCTTATGTGAGGGAAAGGTGTAAGAAATAGGTTTAATTTTGTTTTTTCACGAGGGGTGATAGTGTAAAAGAGAAAGAACAGTCTTTGATTGAGGAATTGCTCTAATCCAGCCTATCTTACGACAATATTTAAATTAGACGCACTCTCTCTTCTTGTACAAAGTACAAGTTACACACACTCAGGCACACACACAATTGTGTGACAGAAATACG